>OY735277.1:7295593-7895593 GCA_963457715.1 Argyresthia albistria | reverse complement strand
CCGTAGACCCAGGAATCCAGCCAAGTACGCGGATTGCGCGAGGTGACAACTTCTCGAGGTGACAAGTCCCCGCGAGTTAACGAGTGACACGTGACCGGCGGGGTGGCTTCCCCACACATCCAAGATGCATGGCGAATGAAATCAAAACATCAAGAGTCAAGTTACATAAAAGATAAACTCAACAAATGTTCCCCACCGAGCGGCGCAGGCCTTTACAGTAAAATTGAGCCTTACTCCGCTGGCTCAGTGGAGGGGTTTTTACGACCACTCCACCACGTAGCGATAGTAGCCGGGACTTGCATAACGTGAAATCCGAAGCACGGAACGTCGGATAATGTAAATAAAAGACAAATTAATTATCTCATTGACCGGCCCGGCTCTAGGCCCGTCAGCCACGCATTATTATATTATTATTATATTTAGCCTATATTTAGATTATATTTGTACCTAGTATTGAGCAGTTCTGGTGGCCATGTGTGGTCTTCATCATCAGTTCCGCATTACAATATTATGCTTACCATGAGTAAATGCACGAGTTATTACGAAAGACACAAAAGTCACTATAGGTCTGCCTATAATATTTGAAGAGTTCCCTCGATTTCTCCAGGATCCAATCATCAGATCCTGTCCTGGTTTCAATGAGACCAATTGGAAGGTAAACCTTTTCAAACAAAAAAAATATTTTCTAAATCGGTCCATCCGTCTAGGCGCAATCGGGGCACATACATAAAAATAAATAAAAAAAAAACATCAGGACGAATTGTAAACCTCCTCCTTTGGGAAGTCGGTTAAAAATAAAAATAAAAATATACAACCGAATTGATAACCCCTCCTTTTTTTAAGTCGGTTAAAAATGGGGCTGTACTGGAAAGGCCCGTCTTTTCGCA
Source organism: Argyresthia albistria (assembly GCA_963457715.1). NCBI lineage: Eukaryota > Metazoa > Arthropoda > Insecta > Lepidoptera > Argyresthiidae > Argyresthia > Argyresthia albistria. The sequence goes on along the minus strand of OY735277.1, from coordinate 7,894,706 downwards.
CGTATCGTCCTGTCACGTATACAGTGTGACCACGGATTTACTCCTCCTTACTTTGTTTGAATAACTTGGTTTGTTGTGCTGAGCTTGCAGATTAAAGCCGCTGTACGTCCTTGAGATACGAAGCTGATACATTGGAATTTCAGTAATCAAAGCCTTAGAAAAAGACAAGACAAGCAAGGTTTTCAACCCACTTTTTAGGGTTCCGATCCTTAAAAGGAAAAACAGGAACCCTTATAGGATCACTTTGTTTTCCGTCCGTCTGTGTGTCAAGCAAGACCTTTTATATCGAGGACGCGTGGACGTATCAAGCTGAAGTTTATATCAATTGAACTCTACGACCGTTGATGCTGTAAAATTGTTGGATTTTCATAGTAATCGCAATGGACCCAAAACCTATAGGGTACTTACCGTAGCCTTACAATCATGATATTTGGCACAAAGCAGGGTCATATAGCACAAGTAAAGGGTAAAATCTGAAAAATGCAAATTTCTGTCTTTCTACAAAAATATTCAATTTGGTTTACATGGATGACATCGTACTTGAGTTTTTTATGTGGAAACCTAATTACACGTGCTACGCTTTCCAAGTGTGATCGGAAACCTTGGTGCACAAATCCTACTCGCACATGACCGTTTTTTTTTTTAAATAATAAGTAGCAATTTAAACTTTTGAGGGAGGCACAGGACCGGAGCGGATGGCGTGGTAGAGAAGAGGCCTATACCCAGCAGTGGGTAGGTGTGAGATGATTTATGATGATGATGAATTGAAACTTAGCACCGCATTTTCTCAAAAGAAACTGTGGCACAGATGGATCGCCAAATTGAACATTTCCTATGATTTCATCTACTCAGTTAGATCAGTCACTTAAACATATCAGCCATTCAGGGAAAAAAGAATAAAAACTAGATTTTTCAAATTAGCTTCACCGCATTGAACGAGACAAGTTAGCAGACAGCTTTAAATAGCTGAGTTTCCCACTTAGATTAGACCAGAAAACGAATGAAACTTTTGCTTTAAAGGAAACAAACTCGTGCTCTGAAAGAAACAAAACTCGTGCTATGTAAGGCATGAAAGCCTTCAGTCCGGCTCGCAATTAGTATTTGAGGTAGGGCTAGCAATAGTGAAGAATTAAAAAAAAACTTTGGCGTGTGTTTGTCTACTGTTTGATATCGTCAAAATAAAAATCCTATACCCTATCCAATATAACAGGAAACTTACAGATGTCAATCTTAGCCTGTGAGTAAGGGGATATTGCTCATAAAAATCGATTAATCAAAATAATCGAAACATCCTTTAAACATTTGTGAATCGGGAAGATGTCTAACATTTTATTCTTGATTATTAAGTTTCCTTAAATATGATTGAAAATTAAATAATAATATCTTTAAGTGTAGCAGTGATGGCGATGACAACTCTTCTGTAAGTTCAACTGAATAAACAATTTCGATTCTTCCCGATTGTTTTGGTAACATCCCTAGTGTTTAAAAGTGGATTTTATGAAGTTTTAGGTTAGCTGTCAAGTTGCCTGTTATATTGGATAGGTATAGCAACTATTTGTCGGTACATCAGATCATATCTTGAGTGCAAAATTAACTTAAATTGGTATTAAATCGGTTTCACAGAGAAATTGGATCAAAAACCTAAAATCTCTAAAATATAATATCTTCTTTCTGTTACACCAAGTATTGAATACAAAACTAAACTTAACTACTGTGCTTCTCCTACCCCGTATGGTAAAAAGTGTGACGTTATACCAATTTTGTTTTGCTAACCGTACCCTCATCGGCCGTCCTGGTAATTGATCTCTGGACAGATTGTACAATCAGACATAACTACACTCTGCCACTTTTGGCATCTCCAGCACGGAGATTAGGTCGAAAAACCCAATACCTGGTTCGACAGTACCTTGGTGGACAAAAGGGAAAATCAATATGAAGTTAAATGCAACGCCGAGTTTTCGACAAAAATAGTACAATGAGAGTCGCAATTAGCTTTAGCCCGATCCTATAATACCTTGATGTATGTAGACCTGAGACATTTATAACGTTTCATAGTGATTACATCTGGCTAGTTACCCCCTCGTCAGTGTGAATGGCTGCTACGGACAGATAACCAATTGAAATGTATTTTTTTTAACTCACCCATATATAGTGTAGTATGTCTATGGCATGGTTGCCATGGCAACAAATAAAGGAGTCTCAATCAAGAAATTGATCTTTTACATTTACAGTGTACGTGCTTAATTTTTTTAAGGGAAGGATAGGCAGTGGGCTTGTATTTTTGTTATGTTGTGTTTGTATTATGTATTGTGTAATTGTGTTTATTTGATAGGGAGATGTAGTATGTCTATGGCATGGTTGCCATGGCAATAAATAAAGGAGTCTCAATCTAGAAATTGATCTTTACTACATATAGTATATACAGGGTGACATTTAATTAGCTGACCATATTTTGGGGAATGATAGTACTTACCCATCATTATGAACGACTTTCCCCATGGAACATATGGTCGCAAACGAAAAAAAAAATGGGGTCTCCCATAGTAACTTGAAATGAGCTGATCGGGGCTATGTACTGGGGGACGAAATTTTTTTTCATTTGCGACTATATGTTTCTTTGGGAAAGTTGTTCATAATGATGGGAACTATCATTCCCCAAAATATGGTCAGCTAATTTAATTTCACCCTGTATACACCCACTAATGAAAGGATGGAAGGATGGATATGGATATTCCATTCTATTGGGTCAGCTTTAGATCGATTCCTTATGTCTTGACATATATCTCTATAACTTTGAAAGGTATACCTACTCATTGATTACTCCACGTTTTGAGTAACGTTACTACTGTTTTAGTCTGCATTTATTAATAAGACGGATTGAGAATAGAATAGAATAGAAATAGTTTATTTTGCCTTAAAAAAATACATAAAAGTACAGTTAAATAGGGTACATTAGTTTAATAAGACAAAAAAGGGACGATCTCAGCGTTTGCTGTGAGTAGCACAAACATTGTGAGTAGCACAAACATACATACATAATAGTCCATTCTGTTTGGTAAATAAACATAAACAATTACATACAAGCACTTTCATTGCTTCCAGCCCCACACTAGGATACCCTGTGTCGTGGGAACCAGAAACAGCGACATCACAAACATGTAAACATCAAAGACCTGGGTTTTTTTTCTCCCCAGCCGGGATTCGAACCCGGTACCTCTCGCATGGTAGGCAGATGCGCAACCGCTGCGCAACAGAGGCCGCGCGAAATCGTGGTACTCTATCTATAATTTTTTGTTTTAACTGTGTATCTCTGATCACGTTATCCTATTCGAAAGGATAAACACGATATATCCGAGGTAATACAGTTATAACACCAAAGTTACTGTAAGGGTGTTTTGCCCTCACAGGGGTCACGTAAGGACATGTTAATATGGGCTTGAGAAATCACGGGAAAAGGTTTTTTGGGTTCAGGCCGAAATAAATACTGCTTTTTGCAGCCTGGTGTTGATTTTACGTGTATTAAGGAATAAGTGGGTAGGTAGGTACTCGTAGGTATATTGTTGTACACAAAGGTCTACCCTCGCTGATATCACACCTCGGACACTCCAAGGAACGCTCGTAAAATAATCACCTATTACTACTACATAGCCTAATGACATTTGTACACGTGCAAATGTGTGCGTAAACTCGTTCGTTTGTGAATGTGTGCGTTCAGCTTCTATACAAAGTGTCTCCCGAAGAGGCTCCCCGACTCCGGGGTGAGGTGCGGTATCTGAATCCGCGCGGGGAAGGGAGTGGCCATTCTGTACGTAGTACTATTATCTCTTCTGTGCTGATATATCAAACTCTCTCATCGGAACTTGGTTCGCTGGAAGAGATCTCTTTTAGAGATAAGCTCGCCTTTGTACACTGTTTTTATTTACCTTTTGTCATTGCAATTAATTGTGTGCAATAAAGAAATTATGAATTAAGTGGGCACAGCTATGCCTTTGCCACCATGTATGTGAAAAAGCGTGACGCATTGTATGTACGCATAAAAGTCCCTTGTTAAAACTAATGAACCGATTTTATTAAAAGTGGCCAAGTGCGAGTCGGACCCGCCCATGAAGGGTTCCGTAGTAGCAAGTAATTATATGACTGGATGTTTGTGTTGTAACTTTGTTTTTCATAGGGTTTGTATGAATGACAAAGTTATCTTTGCGGTTTTTAATAAATATTTTTACTCGAATGCGAGTAAGATTGAGATATACTCCACCACACTGGCTCAGAGCCGATTGATGGGTTGACTGCCAGAAAACCGTATTAAAATACGTCCAATCGCTTGAGCCAGAGACAGACAGACAGACACAGAAAGACGATTCAAACTTACAAAACCATAATGTTTCTTCGCCAGGAGTAAAGAATAGTCTAATCCTGAGCACAAAACAAAGTTTTAGCATATCCTTAGCATCAGAAACCAATGACAATCCTATGAAATTCTCATCCTTATAGTAAAGGTTGAAGGGGTTTGGGTAACTTACTATGGACTATTGGCGTCATTTTTTTTTATGCGCGGCCACCGATATTTTTATCATTATTTGGTAGTAGTATCCTAGTGTATTATATTTAAAGAGGAAGCATTGCTGTAAACCATTTCGAAGCTGAGATAATAGAGCTTCAATGTAACACTTTTTGTACTGAAAAATCTTTAAAGTAAAGTTATCTCAGCCCCGAAATGATTTAGCTATATGTACTCCATAGTAAGATTACCTTATTTTTAATTGCTCTTTCAAAATTTATAAGTTTCATGAGTGGCTGCCAATACTCAAAATCGACCAAACTCTATGGAAACGTCAAAACGACGCCAACATTACCCAATGCCATTTCAAGATCTCTTCGTGGAATTCAGAGTAAATGAAGTAAAAACTACCATGTAACAATGATCAAGAAACTATAAATTCTCCAAGACACCGCTCTCAGCTTTCCGATCAAGCGACTCAACTCTATTCGAAGAGTTAAAATGGAAACTTTTAGAAATATGCTAATATAGTGAGCTCAGTCGATTCTTTCACTCCTGTTACTATATTTATGCAGGAAGTTTTTCCATCGAATATATTATAAGTTGGTATGAGAGTTGGGGTTGCCAGATTATGCTGTAAGTGAACTGTGCTATCGGGGTGCAAACCGTGCAATTGGCTTTGGTGTTGCCAGATGCTTAACGTTGTTGTGAGGGATATTATTTTGACTTTTCTGCTATAACCACGATTGCTAAAGATTGATGAATTTAATTCAGAAAAAAAAGGGGCCCCTGTCATACAAAATATGTATAATATGCGCTCTTCCAAATGATATAATACTTGCCTTGTGCATATTTTGTCAGACAACAAGGACATTTTCAATTGCAAGTAAGGCGTAGCTGTCATAACTTAATAAAATATTTCAAAAATATACATTCAGGGATCGTAATTAAACTTTCTTCCGCCATATGTCTCTACCATTTACTGTTCATGACATGCAACCTGGGCCCGAATTCTACTGTACACAAGCATACCACAAGCCTGGCACAAACTTGAATACGACGCATTTGGTATTCTACTAAATCTCACAAGCGCCAGCGAGACGCCAGTGTGAGTTTATCGTTCGTTTATGAATGTCCCCTCATCGATTATGCTGATGTCTGCTGGGTCAGTGCTAACGAAGATTTACTGAACAATCTCGAACGACTTCAAAATCTCGGGATTCGGTTCATCTTCGGTCTGCGCAAATACGACCATATATCACAGCATCGCAAGGAGTTGAAGTGGCTGCCGATTCGCCTTCGTCGGGATTGTCATATCCTCAACCTTCTCTATAACATATTGCGGAATCCAAGATATCCAACCTTCCTACGAGACCGTTTCTAATTTCTATCTTCCAGCAGACTTCGGAGAACTCATGCTACTTCAATGCTCATAACCCCACAGCATAACACCGCATCCTATGAGCACGGGTTCAGACTCCGGGCCATTCGGTTGTGGAATGCACTCCCCTGTGCCATCAGGGACAGTCCTACTCTAAACATATTTAAAAGCCAGGTAAAGAGACATTACCTCACTCTTTAAATCTCAGGTAGTTTGTATGTATTTATTAGTGTATGTATGTGTATGTAAAAATTTATTTATATATTATATTAGTTTATTAATAGTATTATATCTTTAATATTTTGGTAGTTAATTTTAGGATGTATTTGGATGTAAGTATATTCTAGCTTTGTAGGTATATTGTTGTACACAAAGGTCTACCCTTGCTGATATATCAAACTCTCTCATCGGAACTTGGTTTTCTGGAAGAGATCTCTTTTTAGAGATAAGCTCGCCTTTGTACACTGTTTTTATTTACTTTTTGTCATTGCAATTAATTGTGTGCAATAAAGAAATTATGAATTATGAAATGTGTGCGTTCAGCGCCTAAACAAAGTGTCTCCCGAAGAGGCTCCCCGATTCCGGGGTGAGGTGCGGTATCTGAATCCGCGCGGGGAAGGGAGTGGCCGTTCTGTACGTAGTACTATTATCTCTTCTGTGCCTAAACTTGACTTTTGTTCGGGAGTGAACCTTCTGTACGTAATACTATTCGTTATTCTGTGCTTATACCCCGCTGAATGGTAAAATGTGCGTAACGTCAAAGATATGTTAGTGTCATCATGAACATTATGTCTATAGGTATAATAGCTAAGTTTTATCAAATATCTATCAAATGTATGGAATTTTCAGTCGCATTGCCATTCTGCGGAGCTTATAAAACAGAAAATCATTTAAAAAACCTACGTTTAGTATGCGTTCGCATCACCACTGTTTATTTAGGCGAGGGTGTCAATACTCAGCCTCGGGTAGCCCGTGGGTCCCAGCAGATTTGTTTACAAAACGACATCGCACTTTGAATAAATGGCTAAACTGTTCTGTCACCCTGAGGCGTGACGGTTTACGAATACTATTTTGTATTGATTGCCGAAATCTGTATTATTTCTATTGGCTTAAGGCTGCACAGTCGGTCGATTGAAATCACCCTCCTTTCCATCCTAATGAGCAGGTCTCTCCCCCTCCTATCAAAATTTGTGTCCTCTGGTATGCCGGCCCTAAGACCGGAACAGGATTAAAACCCTGGCTGGAGAGGCACCACTATCATCATATCATCATCATCATCATTGCCGAAATCTGTATTATTTCAGTTTTCAAATACACGGTGTTAAATGAATTAACGCAAAATGAGAAACTACTTTGTTAGGGATATCATTCTGAGCAACTTTCATTATGAAACCGATTTGATCAGAGCAACTTGATTTTTCGCTTCCCAGTACATTTTGGCCTGGGTGGATCAGCTGATTTGTATGGAGAAGTGATAAATAAAGGTTCGGTCTAATCAAATCGGTTTCATAATGAAAGTTGCTCATAATGCTTTCCATTACAAATCAGTTTCTCATTTTGCGTTAATTCATTTACACCTTGTATAGAAAAAAATTGGTTGTCTGTAAAGTCGGTTTACGGACGTTAATTTTACATGATAACGTCATACGAAGGGAAATTTTAGGTTTTTATCGCAAAGGATTGCGTTTAGTTAAAACTTTCATTTTACTCTCTTACGGCCGATCCCAATAACCTATCTCTATCCGTGATCTGTGATTACGCGTTACATTTGACAGTTGCGCTATGGGATTTATGCCAAAATTGACACTAGCAATCTCAAATCTGCAGATTATGGACAGAAGATAGGTTATTGGGATCGGCCATTAGGGCACACCTCGTACACTCCATAGAATGCTCGTAAAATAATCACCTATTACTACTACATAACCAAATGATGTTTGTATACGTGCAAATGTGTGCGTAAACTTTGCTAGGGCTGGTGATACGCGTCGTCACTCGTCCGGCGTTCAGCCCTGTCTATTGATCCTTTAACCAATCTTTTGACGCCAGGGGTGGGGTGCGGTATCTGAATCAGCGCGGGGAAGGGAGTGGCCGTTCTGTACGGAGTACTATTATCTCTTCTGTGCTTAGGGCTTAAATTTTGGAAGAACTCATTATTTTTGCCGTACTCAATTCATACGATATTTGTGCCAATGTGATTTATTTATTTATTGATCTTAAAAAATCCACAGCTAATACAGATGAGTAAGACAAGGAAAATAATCTTAACTTTAGCCAATAACGGATTTACATTTTTTTTGTTAAAATATTATAAGACAGACGTACTTAGCAATTATACTTACAAACATAAAAATTATAACAAAAGCTAGTTACAGCTAGTAACTAGTGTTGATTTAAGTTGATGTATTTATTAAAATTGATGAGTTGAGATGTGGTGTGTCGGTTGTGTAAGTAGTGTAGGTTGTATGTGTTGTGTGGTGGTGTGTGTGTAAGTGTACCTGCTTAGCCCTACGACGAACGGTGGTCTTGGGATCGAAACTGATGAATCCGGTTAATACTCTCTAACTTGGAGAGCGGGGGAAGGGGTTAGGTACATGTGAAGTGAATACGAACTAAACGGCCGTATGCTCAAAGAATCAACAATTGACATGCAACAATGTAGGTACGCATAGTGTATCTTATAACAGGCAACTTGACAGAGTTAGTGAGCCTGTTCATAAAAATAGATTAATCAAAAGAATCGATACGTCGGCGGCCGATCGTAGAATCGGGCACATCATTATGTGCCCTGCCATTTCATGATATGCCCATGCAATTACTGGGCACATCATGATGTGGTGGGTTTCAAAGAAAACATGTCTTTTTAAAAGCATTTTTATTCAGCACTACGAGATGTTTTTTGTGTTATACATGTCAAACGAAAATAGCTATGTATTGCGGCGTCGGTGCCGATGTTCATTGATACATCAGGCGGAACGTGATACTTTTTCGAAAGTACAGCCGGTGTTCATCGATTTATAAGTCGTTATCACGTTAAAATATATGTTGTGAAGACATCCCTTTCCTTCAATCATAAGTGTTTGAGCAACATGACTGTTGACGCGATATTGCCGCTCCTGCTCATTAGATGGCATTGACAGTAGTCTGACTCGCGGTATAGCTTTGTTTCAGGATCGGTGATATTTGTAGAGTAGTTCAAAAATACACGAGCGGGGCAATTCTGGCGCTAGCGAGATCATGTCCATGGTCAAAATATCGATTTTGAGTGAAATCTCTATCAAAAACAAGAAAAAGCTATTCTTACGACTAGCCTTTGGACCAACCGAGATATCTCAACCTGTTTTCGATCGAAATAAATAAATATAAATTGAGATCATTTTCAACTGATGTAGGCGGTATCAAAACCGATATCTCGACTGGGGAGATGATTTCGATAGCGCGAGAATCGGGGGCCAGTACACTTTTTTCGTAAAGTTACTTGGAGTTTTTCTCTCTAGGAAGACCACAGTAGTAGCCTTGCGGCTCGCCAAGAGGCACCTAAAACACGCCTTTTCCCATACGGGGTGGCAGAGGGACAATTGTTCCCACTTTATGCTTGTTATTCGATACTTCATTTTGCCGCATTTATTGCCGCAGCTATAGAGTAATGAAGAAGGTGTGAGTAGTGTTTGAAAACATTACTAGCAATGCTGTGAAAGGCTTTGCAGCAGTAAATGAAAATTTAAGTGTAAGATAAAAATAACTGATTGATTTTTGATTGATGATTTTAAAAGTCTTTATTAATATAATAATACATATTGCATATAGCCCAAACACACATTTAAAGTACATACTTACCAGGTTTGAAACCTTTTTGAAGCTTATAAAACTATGTGTATAAAACTAAATAACCTAATGACTACATTGTGAACTCAAACACACCATAACGTCCTCAATATGCATGCTTGAAGGCAACGCAGTTATAAAAAAAAGTAATCCCGCGACACACTATACAGCCAACCTACATAATATGTCGGGTAGGTCAAAATACCTGGTGAAAAATACTTAAATACTGAATAAGACTTCGCATTGGCGCATTACATATTTGTCCCACTATTGCATTCTATGCAAATATTCGCTCAGTATTTATTGAAACTCCTTGCATTGGGCAAATAAAACTCCAGCTTCGTTCATGTTTCTTGTGATATTGCGATTGGTTTTGGAATATTTTATCGACAGGTTCTTACTGGCCGCGCCAAGTTTCTTTAACATATTTCTAACTTACTTTGAATACTAATATTTCCAGGTTCTCGAAAGAGAATCTGACCAAATAGGTAGATATAGTTAAGTCTTCAAAACACGTCACATTGGTTAAATTAACCTCAAAATTGGATTGCGAGCCATACAAAAACTTTGAATGAAATAACCGGCCAAGTGCGAGTCGGACTCGCGCACGAAGGGTTCCGTACCATTATCTATAAAAAACCGCAATAATGTATGGGAGCCCCCCCTAAATATTAATTTGATTTTAATTTAATTATTTATTTTTTAAGTAAATAATATACTCCATATATTGTGAACATTTTAAGTGTCTACCTGCTACCATTATCAATATCGAGCAAAAATGAGCAAAAAAATCACGTTTGTTGGATGGGAGCCCCCCTTAATATTAAATTTCTTTCGATTTTTAGTATTTTTTGTTATAGCGGCAACAGATACATCATCTGTAAAATTTCAACTGCCTAGCTACCACGGTTCATGAGATACAGCCTGGTGACAGACAGACGGACCGACGGACGGACAGACAGCGAAGTCTCAGTAAAAGGGTCCCGTTTGGCACCCTTCGGGTACGGAACCCTAAGTAACTATACCACCCTCATACTAAGAATAGTTATGCTGAGTACAAGGGTTTATGCACAGATTAATAAGTTTATGAAAATATCTACTTGACAAGGACTGATATAAAAACTAGACATCAGAGATAGATAAAAGAGTAACAACTACGTCGATCGGCAATAACGGAGCAGCGTCAAAAGGGAGCTGACTATAACCAGCACGAATATCGAATAAAACCATACTGATGTTTGCGAGTCCGTGACAAAAATTCGCCAAAAGAATAATAGGCCGATGGACGGTGGAAAATATAAAAATTCATACTTATATTTATCCAACGCCGGAGGCTAACAGGAAGTATACATAAAACGGCGACGTGACTGGACGACACTTACAGTACAGTGTGTTGAATTGTTCAGAGGACTGGCGTTTTTAACCGACTTCAAAAAAGGAGGGGGTTATCAATTCGGTTGTATGTTTTTTTTTGTCACATCGAAACTGGTACTATTTATGAACCGATTTCAAGAAATCTTTCTACGTTCGAAAGGGAAGCCCAATAGTTCGGTCCCATTTTCAACCGACTTCAAAAAAGGAGGAGGTTCTCAATTCGACCCGTATGTTTTTTTTTTCTATGTTTGTTACGCGATAACTCCGCCAATTATGAACCGATTTGAACAAATCTTTTTTCGGCGTATAGGTAATACCTCAAGGGTGGGTCCCATTGACACCAGGTCAGGATCTGATGATGGGATCCTGGAGAAAATGAGGGAACTCTTCAAATTTTATAGGCAGACCTATAGTGATTTTTATGTTTTTCATAATAACTCGTGCAAATGCACATGGTAAGCATAATATTGTGATGCGGAACTGCTGATGAAGACCACATATGGCCACCAGATCTGCTCAATACTAGGTTCAAATACAATGCGTGGCTGACGGGCAGGCAACGCATAGCCTAAACCGGTGGACCTAGAGCCATGAAACTTTGTACAGAGGTTGCTTAGTAGCGTGGGGTAGCATAGAGATGGGATTTGAAAAAAATAATTCCCCAAGGGGGGTGGGGGATAAGGGGTTACAGTTTGTATTAAACTCAATCTAATCAAATAGGGTTTGTGGAAGTCGGATTTTTCTAAAGTTTACTTTTTGTTTCAATTATTTAAAATCAGGAATCGGTTCCGTAGTCAGGTTCCTACATGATAAAACAGTTACAATAGTTGCTTGTAGACTCCACACTAGGTATAACCTGTCTCGTAGAGTCCCTGACCAAACTAACTTATATCTAACACAGGTTTAATATAAAGGTACCTAATACGATAACATTATATAGTATTTTAATTTATAACGAGGAAATGAGATCAATTTACGTATGACTTTTATAAATTATATCTTTAATACTATTTATTGTTATATCTTTATGTGCGAGTGCGTGTGTTTGTATAAGGGATGTATGAGGGTGTATGAGGGATGGTGTGTGATTGTTGATGTTTTAGTTAGTTTAATGTGGGAAGTCAATTTCATTCATTGCATTAGGTCGTTTAGAATTAGCGCCCCCTGTAAACGCCACTCAAGCGCCAAAGTTAAACTCGGTGCATGCAAGGCTTTTTGTCTACGGCAGAAGGGCAGAAGGTTACGAAAATCTCAAATTCTAGAATGCAAAACCGATCTCATGTATGTGCCTGTATGTAAATGTTTATGTTTTTATGTTTATTCATACATTTTCAGAACTGTCCGTTACAAAGAATGTGTGTATGAAATAACGTATTTGCATACATTTTTAGCCTCCACAAAAAAACGAAAGGTTAATTATATACACTCCAATATTTTTATACATATAAAATGTTGGCATTGCTATTGTAAGGGAAAAGCTTTCGCTTACTTTAGAACTATTGCAAATGTATTATTGTGAAACTTACTCAAGTATAAGTACTCGATAAAAGTATTATTTTCATTGTAATACTGTCGGAAGTTTTCAACAATGTAGGTATTATTAGAGTGATAAATGTCTAGATTCGCAAAAGTTGAACCAAAGCTTGAGAAATGTATTAAAGCTCTAAAAATGTTTCTATCACCAGTTACTTAAACATTTACTGTATAAAATAGACTTTCTCGGAAAAATAGGTTAAAACTAGTATTCTTTTACATTCTTCAAGTACTAAATAAGAATAATGTAGGAAAGTAGTAGTTTTACGTAAGACATAATAATAGGTCGGGTAAAAAGTCTTTTCGTATTTTGTATGTGTGTGTATGTTTGTAACTTCATCTTTGGATGTATTCATTGTATTTGGCTGGTTTTGATGTCATTAAAAAGGATATATTTCAAAAAAGGAATAAATATTCTAAAATGTTGTTTCCGACATTTTTTTATTTGTTTGTCTTTATGTCAAAATGAGTGATTTTAATGGAAAAATTCAATACATTTTCAAGTTGTAGGAAAAAAAAAAAGAAGACATGCAACGATGGCCGTGGAAAAATATTATGATGTTTTTGAACCTTATACAATGTCAGCAAGTAAAAAGTAGCACAAAGTTAGTTTAGGCATTATCCGGAATTTTTAAGTCAAATATGCACCTTTTTGTTCGAGCCGTTACGGTCTTCATACAAAATATGAAGAAACTTTTTACCCGACCTGATAGATAGTAACACTTCGAGATATTACCAGTTCTTGGGAACCTTTTGCAGGGAGATGTCTTAGGGCGGATTGTTTACAGTCGTCCAAAGATCTTTTGGCGTGTGAGTGACGTTTACAGGGGGCGTCACTTCTACGCAACGTTATGCAATGAACCTGTCAAAAAGAACCAGTTTCAACTGTCACCACCCGCCAAAACATCGTTGGAAAGGTGTAGTTAGTTTAATTTAATAATTAAAATTTTAATTGTAGATTTATTGTTGACATAATTAAGTAGATAAGTATTATGTTTTGTAAGGCTAACAATGAAATAGATAGGTACATATAATATCATTTACTTTTGTTGATCTAATTTGGTTATATGGCTTATAAACTTTGGTTTAAAACATATTGAAAGTCTCTATATTTTACTATATTCTGACCTCTCTACGGCGGCGGCGTCCTTCGATAGAACCTTGTTGTATGAAGATTTACGCCGCTCCCTTTATCTTATCTTATCAGTTGGTTTTAGGGTTCCGCTGCAGAGCCAAAACCCATTAAAGTGTGGCAACGTCATTTGAAAACAATTACAACATTTGCAGACTACTGCGTGTTTTATTGAGGTAGTAGTTGGCTTAAAAGTCACTACAGTCTATTCGTGATAAGAATGCAGTGAAATTTTAATTTAAATCTGTTAACACATACTCATAGGGCAGGACACAACCTTCGCGTTCGAAAGTTTGCCTTCAACTGGTCACTGTGAACTTGGCTTGATAATTGGAAACGATTTAATTGGTTACGGGGCGTGGCTAGGCCGCCGGACAGTGATGATTTTACTGCATTATTATCACGAATAGACTAGAAGGTTTAATTTTTATTTGCGCATTTATTTCCGATCTGTGTTCAAACACAAACAAGAATTATATATAAAACACTAGCAAAATTATTATTTTTGTAAGTAGGCCCCACAAAAAAGTTTTTTTTTTTTTCACCACACTTTCCTATCTTTTGCCATCTATGGCCAATCCGGAATATGAATTTCCAGGTTTTTGCATATTCAAATCTAAACAAACACAGCATCCTTTCTTTTCCCATATCAAGAACCCATACAGAGGTCCACATTAAGAAAGTTATTCAATAATCTATTTTTTAAATCGTCTAGGCAAAAAGTTAAGTATTCATAATTTCTTTATTGCAATGACAAACAGACAACAATTAGTGTGCAAATGTGTATCATATTATATCGAATAAGAGATCTCTTTCAGCAAACCAAGTTAAGATAGGAATTGAATTCAATGTAAAAATATTCATGATTAAATAACACTCATCATTCAATTTGTCAGTTGTCCAACAAAGATAAAATCTCAAAATAAAAATACGGAACCCGGACATGTGATATGTAAATTAAGCCTGTCAGTTTTTGTTTACATTTAAACCCAGGGGATGGGAAAAACGTAGTATCACCAAATCGAGGTATTATTTCGTTGTGAACATAAAATATGATTACTTATATGACATCTTACTTTTGTTGCCTGGTCGTTTCAAATTGTTGTGAAGTTGTGTCGACTGAGAATAATGAAGGATTTGTCGAACTAAAATATGTTAATGTTACTAGATATTTAGCATTGTTTTAAGAGGACATGGTAGAGATACAGCCTAGGTGTGCATGTACAATATGTACCTGTAAGTGCATTTTAACCAGCTAATGCCCGGTTTCCTGGGCGCTGATTAAAGTTAACAGGTTGGTTAAATCAGCTTCAGCCAATCACGAACCGCTATTATTCAAAATGACAGAACTTGATTGGCCGAAACTGATTTAACCAACCTGTTAACTTTAAAATCAGCGCCCAGGAAACTGGGTGTTAAAGTCGCGGCGTCGGAGCGGGCGCGGCGCGGCATCGGAGCGGGCGCGGGGCGGGTGCAATGAAAACCATTCGATGTATTAAGAGACTTATTAAGACACAAATCGGTGCATGGCGGTGAGACCTTAGCGGGCGCGCGCGGGGCGGGCGCGGAGCGCGACGGAGCGGGCGCGTCATCGTCTGTCCACGCCGTAGTTATTACATAATTACTTCTTGAAATATTCTGTAACGAAACTAAATCGTAAGTAATTCTAATTTCGTTATTGATCTTTGAGCTATCTCTCTCTAACAAGAGATTTCTCGTAGCAAAATAAGGAAGGAAATGTAAAGTAACACACATCACTAATAATTTTCTTTATCCTCCGCACGCATAATGCTGAAAGTCGTTTTTAGACTGTTCTCAGCAACCATTTGTTTATTGTGCTACCCACATGTGACCTTTTTCCGAAATACGAGTAAAAAAGACATAAAATCTGACCAGTTTCTGAGTGGGAAACAAATCATCATTGGTAGATATTGCCACTGGGTGGGGTAGTTTCATCTGTTTAGATAAGCATTTTGCCATCGCAACGATTATTCATGAATATGAATCTGAATACGAATGTTGACACTCGTTTGCTCTTTACCCGGGTTCGTATAGAAATCTGTATTTGAGGGAGAATAACTTATCTCATGATGATAGGGGGTGGTCGGCATTATAGACCTGCTCTTGGATTCCAGTAGTAGTATTCTACAAACGGAAGATAAATCTACAAAATTGAGGAAGTAAAAGCTTGTGTGATGAATGGTATACCATCTCGCTCCGACGACGTTTGTTTGTTTATTTGGGAACTGAGTCCACAGCACGATATACATTATTATAACTTAAAAATATGATTGAACACAGGCCAATTAAGGACTCTTATTTTGTGACATTATCATGAAAATGGGTAAGATTAATAAATTATTCAAAATAGGCAGAAGCAGTTATGAAATTAATACAACAAAATGGGAAATATGAGGGGAGGATGTCCTTTGACTGTAAAATGCGTATTTTGTGTGTGCGAGGGTGTGTGTGTGTGTGAGGGGGTGT
Organism: Argyresthia albistria; assembly: GCA_963457715.1. Lineage (NCBI taxonomy): Eukaryota > Metazoa > Arthropoda > Insecta > Lepidoptera > Argyresthiidae > Argyresthia > Argyresthia albistria. Next base: position 7,878,476 of record OY735277.1, on the reverse strand, counting down.
TTGTGTGTCATGGTGTTGTTATTGTGAGAAAATGGAGACGTTTAGATATTATTCTCCTTTGTAAGTTTGTTCGGCCTATTTCCTTTATTATACTGATTAGATCACCAAATATAAATTCATTGTTGGCATAAAACTCATTTTTGCCATTAACAATGAGTTTTATTTATTGATTAGTATGGATTACTTAAGAACATTACATTAGGATAGTCTTACGCATTGTATAAATAAACACATGATACACTCAGGTCCCAAATGTAATTGCACCAACCGAAACTGCCGTTTGCAGAACCACGTATCATGCATAAAAAGTGCATAAAACCCGTTTTATTACCAAGTCGGTTTATGGGACCATAAATATTATGAAGTGGCCCCTCCAATGAGACTGTTCAGTTTTCTGCCTTAATGGCACAAAAGCGAGATATCACTATACAGGTCGCCGCTTTAATAGCGTGTTTAAAGCCATTTTCTAGGGATTTTAATGAAGTTTTTTTTATGGATGCTATCCTAACTGAAATGCTTTCAAAGTTTTCTTGTAAAAATACCAATATCGAATTGGTGTTTTTATTGTTTTTGTATACTTTTCAAGTGTCTGACAACTGATACAGTAAACATCTACTCAAAATAACTTTATAAATCAGATTGATTCCCATTATACCGATAGGCTAATTTGTTTTACCTGACTTATTTGATGTTGTGCACTTAGATCTACCTAATGTCTGTTTATTCCCTGTCCATCCTAGGTTTGCTGAAATAAATTTTTTGATAGATAAGCTCGCCTTTGTAATCTATTCTCCACTTCCATTATTATTTTGTGCAATAAAGTCGTATATTGAACTTAAATGAATGCATATAAAAAATAAAAGCTGTGGTAACTGATCATTGTCGTAGACACTGCTACGCCGTAGTAGGTGCGTAGCAGCGAATGAATGCTACGAACTTCATACTTATGGCAACCTAGTACTTTGCTTATTTCATAGTGTCATGTTTTTCTCGTTGGGCGTGGCAGTAGTTTTGTTAAGCTATCTTCAAATCTTCTAAATAAATAATAGTAGATTGTACAACAAGTGCATAAAACGCACCATTTTACCTGAGATGTATATATCCACTATCCACCCGAGCTGCCGGCGAAGGGGAAGATGGTCCAGTCGAGGGTAAAATGGATTTTATGTACGAGTTATACACGCTGCTTTTCACTTCAATTCTGAGGAAATTAAACAGCAATATTGCAAAAAACAATTGCAAACTTAGGCCTTTTATAAAAAAAGTACCAAACAACTTGATAGGTAGCGCAGCCTGCGCAAGCAGTGTCAAAAATTACCCAGATTAGAAGCGAATTGGTCTTTGGCACAGAACAAGAAACAAATTAATCTGGGTAATTTTTGACACCGCTTGCGCAGGCTGCGCCACCTATCTAGTCGTTTGGTACTATTTTTTTACTTTTTAATGGTCTTTGAAAAGTTCCTATTGCAACACAAAGAAAAAATAAGGACTTCTCGCCACTATACTTTTATTTTTATTTTTTATACTTGGCAGTACTGCGTGTGGCTCTTTACCTGACAGAGTCTAAAATTTAGACGAAGATTTTACTTTATGCACTAGTGCATAAAAAGCGATTTTATGCAGCCGGTACCCAACATAAAGACGAACTTTACGAGCATGAGAAGTGAAAATAATATTGAAACCTTGTACTCAATTGTTAGTGGTTACCTAAATAACATATTTGCATAGCAATTTAGATTGAGTAAATAGCAAAAACAAACTCATCCAATTTAAGAAGTGCTTAGAAGTCTTCGGCCCATCTTCTTATCAACATTTGGGCAAAGTTTTACAACAACTAAGCTTTTACTATGTTTTCAACAAAGTTGTACTCAACTTTGTATTACTAGCAGTTTTGTTATTATGCTATAAAATAGTAATACGTATCTACTTATTATGGCTTACTCAAACTTAAGTCTATGTTATACGCATTTGCTTTTATTACGCCAAAGTTTCTTTATGCTTATCTTAGCTCGAATAGCTTTTAATAAATAGGTAAAACAATTCAAAGTCAAGCTTAATGGGTACAGTATAACCTGGCGCGTTCACAGCACTCACACTAATAATAAGACTAAAGTCAAATCGGTTTCATAAAGTTGCTCAGAATGATGTCCCTAACAACCCTCTTTCGGCTTGTACACCCCTTTCTGTTACACCCTGTATTCTATTGCCAGAGTTGTCTATATAAAAAGCACTTAACCGCTTGAGTGCGATTGGGATAGCGCACCATCTTTTCCAAAATCAACTTTTTAATAAAGTTGAGTTAACAAAAAGTAATTCTCGGCAAATTCAAGAAATTCCCGAAAAGCAAATCACTACATCCAAATAGCACAGGCACTTTCAGAGACAGGCATTTTGCGATTAGCCAAACTGAGCGCCTATGGAGAGATTAGCCATTTGTCCTGTGGACGTAATTCACAGTACAGACACTGCTGTAGGCACTGTGCCCATTTATTCATATATTTATTTTTAAACACGTACATGGGGGTTACAGGTGGACTATAAATAAAAGTAGCGTACATGCACCCTGAAAGGTTATAACAAAGTTTGCTTTATGTCTAAATAGAATATTTCAAAAATTAACAATAAACTTAAATAAATATATATATGTATATACATATACTTATGTTCTGACTGAGTGGGTTATAACTATCTATATTTTTTAAATCAGTCATAAATTCGCTTAAAGTATAGTAGCCTTTGCTTATTAACAACTCTTTTAGTCGAAGGCTGAATGAAGTAATAGTTTGATCATTTTTAATGTTATTTGGTAGATTATTGTAAATTAAAATTGACATATAATATGGAGTTTTTTTGTAGATTTCTAGTTTGAGTTCCGGTAATATTAAATTATTTTTCCGTCTAGCGTTAGTGCAGTGTTGATATCGTTCGGAATGTTTTTTTACGTAGGTGGCTATTTCAAATATGTACAGGGATGTTATAGTCAAGATGTTATCATTTTGGAAGTGGGGTTTGCAACTGTCTAAGTTTTTAATATCGGCTATGATTCTGACACATTTTTTCTGCATTATAAATAAGTCGTTGGCATCGACTCTGTTACCCTTTAGGTAACGTGATGAGGCAATCGACTTGAAGTCCACTGGCAAGGCATGTCATGTCGCTCCCGTAGGATTTCTTTAGATTCTCATGTCACGTCACCACAGTGGTCACAGTGCATAAACTCGTGACTGTACTGAGAATCGGGTATATGATCTTAACAAATCTAAAAAAATCGGTCAAGTGCGGGTCGGAATCGCACACGAAGGGTACCGTACCATCGGACAACAAAACTTAAGCACTCAAAACAATAAATCAAAAAGAAAATGAAAATTAAATAAGATTATGCTCTCACGGTGATTTGAACTCACGACCTACGGATTGAAGGCCTATAACAAACCGGCTGAGCTACCACAACGATGTGGGTTGACGCGAAATATACCATCATATATATTTATTTATAACGTTTATTCATGGAAAAAAGCACTTAATTACGTAATTTAAGTCTGCCAAACTGCTAGGCAGTTTGTCGGCAGGTTGGTTTGGCTCTTAACTATAACAGTATGTACTTTTTTTAATACTAAGCCCATCCCCCGTTTCATTTTTAATGATATTTAAAGGTTTTTAATATAATATTGCTTCAACATACATTTAAACTTTCTCTTGGGAATTGCATCTGTAATGAACTTATCTGGCATATTATTTAGTATCTTAGGCAGCACCCTACAAGCTGTTCTAGACCCATAATAGTTTGTGTCTTGGAATAATGTACTTGATCTTATTACTGTTAGTGCTACGAGTAGGATAGCCATGGCCGCTCCTTTTTAGTTGGTTCCGCATTCCAAATGTATCTAAGGCAATTTGATATTCTACTTTCTTGTCAACTGGTATTATTTTACAAACAACTGGTATTATTTTTTAAATGCGTGGGTGTATCAAAACATGTCTCTTGTATGAGGACACCCTTTAATTTGTAATATCTCTCGTATATCAGTATTTTGTTGTTGTTGCGGCAACAAATATACACATTCTGTGGAAATTTCAACTTTGTAGCTATTACGGTTTGTGCTCTAGGACGGACCGACGGACAGACGGACAGCGGAGCCTTAGTGATAGGATCCCTTCGGGTACGGTACCTTAAAAAACATGTCTAATGCGCTTTTTCCCATATGTCACAGAGTCCCATTTATCTCCCCGTTTTAAGAGACTCAGGAACCAGTATGGAGTAACTAAACTGGACAATACTTCTAGTGCACCCCAGTGCTGTAGATAATCTAAACCCAGACCCGGGGGACGGTGGCGCAATTATACGGCAAGCGTCCCACATTGCCACGATTGTCGCGATTGCAACAACACACCCGGGTGCAGAACTGTGAACTCAAAATTTATTGACACTTAAGTCTTGAGCTAAGTCGTTTTTATACCCTCGACTCATCGATTGTGCCTCGACTTGACTTAACTCAGGTGACTGTAGTAAAATAAAACATTTAAATTGAATTCTTTGAGGACGTTTTGATATAAAATTAGGTCAGTCCCAATGTAGAGTCCCGAGGCCAGCAAAGAAATAAGAAAAATAAGAAGTGACACTCCGCTCTTTACCTGCAAAGCCACAAGTAGATCTGCGGCCCCGCTGCACGGCCCGACTCAGTGGGTTGCCGAGCGCCGCCCGGGTTGCACGTGCCGTTCTATCTAGCCCCGCGCGCCCCGCGTGTAGTTACTTACTAAAATGAAGGCGAAGAAATACTGCATCGCATTTGGCTGCCTGAATAATAACAAACATACATTTTCGGGAGACGGCTCCCGGAATATTTTTGTGCCGGTTTCTACAACTTCGTCATTTCCGGATTTATTTAGCATGTAGCCTGCCTGACTGACCTGAAAAAGTCAACTTAGCTCCTTGTTTGATGACGTTTCGTCACTGCACAGATGAATAAAGGTCACTGTCCTACTGACTGTCGATAGGATTTCTGGCCATTATGTAAAAGGTTAGGGTACCTACCTAACCTTTTACATAATGGCTACCTATACTACCTATATTATATGTTATTCACAAATCTAGAATAATAATAGTAAGTGGTTCGTAGTTAGCAGTTAAGTAAATATCCAGTTTTATTTGTCACAAGAGACAACCCTTAGTTTCACGGGCCGCTTCAGACGAGGATAGAGTTACGCGACAGAAAGAGAGGCAACTTTTAGGCAAGTAATCGAAGTGCGGGCGCCGCGCTACACAGCATGAAGTGTACTTTGTTGCGTTGTAGCAAAGGTCGCTTTTTAATTGAACGATTATGTACAGTGTCCAATCTGTTCCTTACTCTTTATTATTCCTTATTTTACCGATACACGTCACTGTCGGGTCGCTTGCTAGAAAATCCGCTTAATTGTGATAATGTCGTGTTTTACAAATTTGAATTAACTCCGTTATCACAATTAGCTTAATCGTAATAAGTCTTTCTCTTGCACCACTTCTTTTTAATTCTAATTAGCCAGAAGAATGAATTATTCGAGTGACTTTCATATTCATTCATATACTTTATTGCACAAAATAATACAATTACAATGGAAAGTGGACAACACATGACAAAGGCGAGCTTATCTCTCTCCCTCTGCATCCGGTTTACTCTGTGATTTGATTGAGTGCGACAAAGTAACCATGGCAACTATTATACGGAATTTTGACAGCCACTAAATGGAGTGTAATCGCCCAAGCTTGGCCGATTATACTAGAATTAGCTTAAATGGAATAATCGTTATTAGCAGAGTAATCAGCGTGGAGCAAGACAATATGTAATTTTTTTAGCCGACTGCCTTTAGAAGGGAGGGTCATTCGCTAATTCTATTTAAAGTACACTTATCCTGCGCTGAGCAGCTGATTAAATTTTGGAGAAAGCCGCCCTTAAACCACCAAACTGACAAGTCACCCTAAGTTCTCGCCAAACTTGAGTGGTTAATCAGAATTCGGCATCGCAACAGTGAGCAGCCCAGTGAGATATCGTTAACCTAATTTTGCCCTCGCTCCATTCGCAGAACACTGCAGTGTGGTAATTTTGTTGAGTGTCCGCACAAATTGCGATCCTTTTGTGGGTTTTGGCATAAATTCCTTGTGAATACTTTGTACTGCTGTCTGTGCCTTTGTCAGGCCGAATAGGAAAATTGAGTTAGGGTCGACCTTACTCGTAACCGGGTTAAGAGCGGGCCCTAGGCAATCAGAATTTAGAATTTCATCCTTAACTTATTTTAGGAGTAAATAAAAATAAAAAATTAAAGCCAAGCTAAGCAAGTCTAACTGAGGAACATACTGTGCCATTTTATAATGATTAGATAAATAACAAGAACACAAATTCAGATGCGTTGCGAAATTGTAAAATAAAACATTGTGACGGACAGATTTTCTGGCAACTTCAGGACACTTTTCTATCGATCAAAATTAATAAAATTACGTTTATGGGAAAGCGAAGTCACGCTGATACTCGTGATAAAAATAAGCTAATGAAAAAACGCACATCATTCCGAGCGATTTGTGTTTTGCTAAAGGCTGTTTTTGCCTAGGGCGCCGTCTTAAGGCCTGTGCCCCTCGGTGGGACCAATAATGAGCTGTATTTACTCCTTCACGAGGGCTGCGAATAAAAAAATAGAAAATGTTTTGAAAAAGGTAAGGTTTCTATCGTTTCCGTTACACTCCTAGGCCTGTATTAATAAATCCACTCTCAGCTAGCTTTGTATCACATTTTCGCGTCTAAACTGAATGAACCAATTTTAGTTAATTTTGTTCCATGTCCACTGATGTTGACGAAAGATACGAGGAGGACTAATGGAGTCCAGTTTACTTGATCAATTCACCTCAGCTAAAGATAAAAATCTACATACCCGCTTTTTTAATTTAATATATAATTGTATTTATTTATTCATAAGTTATTATTTTACATGTCATTTTGTATTTAAATATGTGTATTTAAAAGTGCTTAAGTAAATTGTATATTACAAACTATAATTTACCTATGTATGTATCATGTGAATAGATTCTTAACACATTTTAATTTGATTAATTTAATGTTAATATGGTACTTAATAAATTTCATAGTAATAAATAGTCTGATCGAGTGGGTCACGTCCGAAAGAAGTCATCAATACTATAGCAGGCTTCCATCGTAATATTCGTGTGTAGCTCATAACTTTTAAATGCTAACAATTTAAAAAATAAAAATACTAATCACAAATAAACCCTTGAAAAACAAAACACAAAAGCGTGAAATAAGGTATTTATATATATTTTTCGATGAAATGACAGAACTTATGGTATGACTACACAGGATTCAGATTATTGTTCAATAAAAGTGGTCGATGCATGCAATATTCATCCACGCTCCATATTATTTTACTTTGTCATCAATATGAATATCACAACACGAAGACTATACAAAGAAGATATACATGACTTTTGCATACACAAAATATAACGGAAATGCGTCGGTGTTGCCTGGAATAAAAAAAACAGTAAAAGTATCAAATTGAAAAAAATACAACGTTACACAAACACAAGTAAGTACTACTCGACCGGTGAGTTTAGGCGCATGACAGGACTCATAAATAGTAACCGTTTCGATGTAACAAACAGTAAAAAAATATATGATAAAAAAATAACAACATGCAACCGAATTGAGTGAGAACCCCCTCCTATTTTTTTAATTGGTTACAAAAATTGACAAACTGAAACAACAACATGATACCCTTTTACCATTTAGAGTGGCAGAGGCACAACTGTGCTCCCATTAATCTCTGTACGGTCTCCACGATACAGGTTAGACCTAGTGTGGAGACCACAAGTAACCTACCTCAATCTAGTATATACTGTATTGTACGTGAACTTTGCATAATCTGCAACTGGCAAAAAATAAATAAATAAATAAATAAAGACTTATTCAGCCAGACATTCAATATTCCAACGTGACAGGGGCCTAATGCTGCTCTGAGAATTTCACTTATATTTCATTACTATTTCATTACTATTCCATTGCAAACACCCAAAATGGCGTCATTTGGTATTCTCCTAAATTATTATCCTCCTCCTCCTTGATTGGGTGTTTGCAATGAAATAGTAATGAAATAGTAATGAAATATAAGTGAAATTCTCAGAGCAGCATTAGGGCCCAGGGTATTTACCGAAAAAAATACCGGTAATCTGGTAACACAACCGCAGATTCATATTATCTGCTGCGAATAGCGGACTCGTTATAATTTTATTCATGCAATACCAAGAACACTGTTTATTTATTCATACATTTGTTATGCATATTCGTATGTTAACAGTGTATGTCGGTTCTGTTGTTTCGGGTTTTATTATTTTTGCTTCGCGGTTAATTTAAAACGCTTTTTCGGTGGGTTCGTTTCGGGTATTGTTTTGGTTGCGCGCGTTTATAACAAAAAACTTTCACAAAATTATTATATGGTTACTTGTGGTGAGGGGGAGAGAGGCCTTTGCCCAGCAGTGGGATATTACAGGCTCTTATAAATAATAATAATAATGGTTACTCACGTTTAGTCAGCTGATATTTCGAATAACAGAGAGACTAGCTCATCGTAACTTCACTAGGTACATAAAAATATAGTTACTAATTTAACCCCCAAACTCGAGCCATTTTTTTTAATTTTTTATAAAAAAAAAGCATTAAAATTAGTTTGACAGTGGGTACCAACGTCAAAAATTAGACATTCATTGACGTCTTGGTACCCACTGTCAAAATAATTTTAATGACATTTTTTTTTTATAATTTTAATGTCAATATTGTTCCAAGGACTCTTTTGTCCTTACGCTACCGTGGGTGTTAAAACTGTTTGTCTGACGTTTATTTTAATAATGCCAATTACAAAGCAACGTTCAAAGCTGTGGTATTCCTGTTCATAGAAAACCAAACCCTCTCTCAAATTATGCAATTTCAGCTCACTCGTTCAAACAATTTCATTTCGAATAACCGTTAATTTAACCCTTTAGACTATTTCCATACTTCCGGGAGGCGTAACCGTTTGTTCGGTGCGGGGTAATAATGACCCCTTATTGGCGATTTCAGTTCTAACCAGTTAATTAAGCTAAATAAATTGAATTTCTTAATTGGATGATAGTTTATTGGCCATGGATTTGATGATTGTTGAGTAAGTAAGGGTCAGTGATGTACCTAGTGCTACCATATTATTCTGTTGTTTTTTATATATATAAATTGGACTATTTAAAACGAATATAAATAATTTTTATGTTTTTCTTGCTTTGTAAAATCTTGCGAGGCGATCGGCAACAAAGTGGTGGCCAGGAGGAGGCCAAGGATCAGTCGGCAGACCCCCTGCCAGATGGTCTGATTATATGACGAGGATAGCAGGAAAACTATGAACATGAGTCGTAAATGGGTCGTCGTCTTGGGTAAATGAAACATGTTCTTAAAGTCTGTCTCAACATTCTCAACAGAGGGATCTCGAACAGGGTGATGATAAATATCCGAAAGACTTATAATATTTTGTCACTTTTCCTTCCTTATTTATGCTTATTTCACACTAAAGTAAAAAGTAAAAGTAAAAAGAAAAATTTCGTTTATTTGCAAGCAAATGTACATCACAGATGGAATGCCCTGTCCCTCAAATTAGCGTGAGCTGTGTCTTGAGAGACAGTTTCTTCCCAATAGTAGGTTATCAATAAATATTACATTTTTGAGTACGGTTCTCACTTTAAGGCTAAATTATAATTTCAATGAAATTAAGGTAAGGAAAAAGAGAAAAAAGATATTTTATTACAATACAAAGCAATATAGCACTTATCTATTTAGTGTGTGTTTGTGCATGTAGAGTATTATTATGGTAGTGTAGTGAATGGAAATACTAAAAGTAATCGAAAGGCAAAAGCTAAGAGTTATTTAGCTCCAAGATAATAATTGATTGCCGCAAATTAGCCATTAAAAGTTAATTTCTGAATTTGCCTAGTTAATTCACCTGCTGGCTACAATCGTTACCCCATATAACCCCCAAAGCATAATTCCTTCATATGTCGTCAGGCACATCTCCTAACCCTATTAGTTCACTTAAGTGGACGTACGTGATTCCTGAGCACGGCACGTAACAGCGAAGAGGTTAAGACGAGAGGCTGAGGCGGCAAATATTGATATTTTATGAAGTATTAAGGTATTTTTGGCCTCGCCTGCATGTGTGGGGTTAAGTGCTTTTGTAGGTTAGTGTGGAACTGTGGTGAAATGAAGTCTTTGGAATATGAACAATACATTTGGGTGACGTTATAATAGTACCAAAATATACGTTATATCAGGATTGAAAAATCATCCGGATATTTTTTCATGTTTTTTTTTCTAGTGACTTTATTATTTTTCCAAATACTGAACAAATTGAAAGGAATGTTTTTTTCAACAATAATTTTCTGGATTTAGGATTAATCTTTTTTATGCTCTGGTAGCTTCAATACTGGGCATTCGTCCAGTTATTTCATGCATGCAGGAGTTTATTACATAGCCACAGCTAAAGTAAACACAGTACATACAATATGAATAACCTACCTGTTCTGTATTTTATTTTTCTCTGTCCATCCTGGGTTTGCTGGAAGAGATCTCTCTTTAGAGATAAGCTTGCCTTTGTAAATTACCTCTCTGTGTTTTCTGTTTTTTGTCTTTTATGTGCAATAAATATATACGAATAACATTCTTTCGGGAAATAGGAAACCATATTACCACTTCCATGTACATACATAGAGCACATAGACATACCACGTTTCTCACTAGATAAAACAATACATTACGTGCTGTGCCCACAGATCACGTCGGGCTAATCTAGCGAAGTGAGATATATGGTAGATCTATGTTGAAACGACTTTAATACTGTACTGGCAATGGGCTGACCCCCTGTCAGGCAGGTTGAGTTACTGGTTAAACGTGTTGGGATGTGTGACGATATTGATCTTAATCATCCGGATCTCGGAAAAAGACTTATCATCTTTATTCTTCTCATAGACATTCTTGTCATAAAGTCAACTGTTCAAGCATTATTTGAAAAAGAACAAATTTTGGCCCCTTCAACTCAAAATAGCGGCTAACGCAGGCACTCCTCGAGGTCGGAAACTTACATTCTTCATGGCTAGCATCTACTTAAGCAATACAAATCAAAAACAAAACTACTCCACCTTTTGTAGGGCAAAAACCCCTAATAACTGGGCTGTACTGTCTGAAAATGTATATGTAAGGCTTTTTAAAAGCATTGTTATTCAGCACTACGTGATGTTTTTTGTGTTATACATGTCAAACTAACACGAAGACTATTCGGGGGCTTCGCTGCGCTCGCCCCTTTAGTCTTCAATGCAATGCTACCGCAGTGTTTGCCCTGAAAAATTTCATAGTTTTTAGGGTTCCGTACCCGAAGGGTGCCAAACGGGACCCTATTACTGAGACTTCGCTGTCTGTCCGTCCGTCCGTCCGTCTGTCTGTCACCAGGCTGTATCTCATGAACCGTGGAAGCTAGACAGTTGAAATTTTCACAGATGATGTATTTCTGTTGCCGCTATAACAACAAATACTAAAAATCAAAAGAAATTTAATATTAAGTGGGGCTCCCATACGACAAACGTGATTTTTTTGCTCATTTTTGCTCGATATTGATAATGGTAGCAGGTAGACGCTTAAAATGTTCACAATATATTGAGTACCTATATTATTTACTTAAAAAATAAATAATTAAATTAAAATTAAATTAACATTTAGGGGGGGCTCCCATAAAATTATTTTTTTGCGGATTTTTATAGATAATGGTACGGAACCCTTCGTGCGCGAGTCCGACTCGCACTTGGCCGGTTATTTGACATTTTACGTGATATAGCCAATTCGACGATATGGCTACGACATACATATATGTCTAGGCGCCTGCCTAGAAGACATTGCGACGCGACGCGGCTGCACAATTGCTATAACAGAATCACAGGCGCATCAAAGTTAGACGTAATGCGCAGTATGCTGCCCGTTCTACCTTCATATTATTTTTGTACACACACTTTTTGGATTTCTTTTCGTTTCCACGTCTCCTGTCTCAAAATTTGCAAAATTACTAAAATTAAAGTCTGTATACCGGATTTTGGGTTTCATTGGACCTCTAACGAAGCCCCATAGTGTCAGCAAAGACAATATATGTTCCTGTATAATATACAGGGTGACATTTAATTATCTGACTATATTTTGGGGAATGATAACCCATCATTATGAACAACTTTCCCCTAGAAAGATATAGTCGCAAATGAAAAAATTTTTTCGTCTTCCAGTACATTGCCCCGATCAGCTGCATGATTTCATGTTACTTACTATGGGAGACGCAAAAGTTGATTTCGTTTGCGAAAATTCTTCATAATGATGGGTAGTATCATTCCCCAACATATGGTCAACAAATTAAATGTCACCCTGTATGACCGAGACTTATGAATGTGGAGTAAGCGAGAGATATATGCCATCGTAGCTAGTGGAGTTCTATAGGCTCTGCCTACTCCTCTTTTGGGAAAAAGGCGTGAACATACGTTGTGTGTATGTGTGTACACTATGTTTGTGTTGATTCTCATACAATATCCATGACCGGCCTGAAGTTAGTGATAACTTCCAACGAATCGACATTCAGCAACCGAGCTGGCAGTTATTCAAGTTCGATTGGAGATTTACGTAATGAATGAGACATGTGGATTTATTGGCCAACAGTTAAGCGATGATGGAAAGCTTAGCCTGGCGAATTTTTCATATTTTTTTGTGGAATTGTATTTAAATAATGGATGGTGGTTTAGTGTTATAGGCTAATGCTTACCACGCAGGAGATGCCCAAATATTGTTGACGTTGACCAAAGGTCTGTAATATCCTAAGATCCGAAGAGAGCTCGACCTTGCGATGAAACTTGTTTTTTATTAAATATTGTATGCTAGAAAATACATTGCGAGTGGGTTACCTAGCAAAATCCTGGCAAGGCAAGGCTATGATTATTATAACATTTAAAAATAAAAAAGCCTTTTATATCAAGAACGCGTGGACGTATCAAGCTGAAATTTATACCAATTAATCAAGTATTATGAACCCTTAAAGCTGTAAATAACTCAACCTTAGAAGACAACCTCACTCACTTTTTATGACCTAGAGGTCAACGCAATCGAGCGGTACGACCGTTTATGCCGTAATTTTGTTTACATGGATGATAATATCATACTTGTATTTTTATGTAGTTACTTAAATGCACTAGTTACGAGAGTTAACAATCTAAAAGTGTGATCAGAACGGAATTACGGAACCCTTTAGCGCGCGATTCTTACTCGCATTTGACCGTTAATTAATTAATCATAACCTTGCCATGATTTCGCTAGGCAATCCACTCGCGATGTATTTTCTAGCATGCAAAATTTGATAAAAACCAAGTTTCATCGCAGTAACAGATGGGTGAAGGTCGAGCTATCTTCGGATCTTAGACCAAAAGGTAATCCTTCATTACTTTATAGCTGCGGCAATAAGCTAGCCCCTTTTCTATTAATTGGAGTATTGGATAACTACCTGAAACCTGAACGTGCACAAAATTAGGCCTCTGTATTTTGTATTTGTATTTTATCTATTTATTTGCATCAGCGCACACACGCACAATATAAAACATAGAAGAATAGCGCTAAACAAAACAACATATAAAACATACAGACACACATACTTAGCGCTAAACAAAACAACATATAACTCGTATAGGACAAAGGTGAAGCGATATGTTCAAGTTAATTTATTTTCACTACCAGCCCGTATAAAATCTTAAAGAAACATCATATTAGTAAAACTACATTAAGTTTTTGCCAAATAAAATTGCTGTTGCCTATGCTCAAGCTAATAATTCCAGGTATGATGAGCGGTTTCGATAAAGCATATCTAGATTCTATTTTAGATGCAAAATTGACTAGAATACGTCCCTCAAAACCAATCGAATAGCTCATTAAACTTTCTTGTATTTGTATGAAACCACAATGCACAGGGCTGAAAAGTATTTCTCCATTATAACCCCTATGTTGTGGCCATAAAGGTCGATATACAATAGCCGTTGAAAGTTCCAGCTAGGCAGTTAGAAAAAAGCCCATCTAAACTGTACACGCGATTGTAATTTCAGGAAAAGTGAGTTAAAATAAGATTAGTTTGATTGGATTTTTCTTCAGGGAAAGGGTAAGCTGTTTTTTCATTAACCGAATGTAAATAATAAATTACCTATCTACATTTTGTTTTAGCTTTCTGCTGTTCGTCAGTAGGTAATTTTATAATAATCGGTTAAGTGCGGGTCGGTATCGCACACGAAGGGTACCGTACCATCGTACAACAAATCAAAAGCACTCAAAAGAATAAAAAAATAAACAAAAAGAAAATTTAAAAAGTTTATGCCCTCACGAGATTTGAACCGACGACCTCCGGATTGAGAGTCTACATCATACCGCACCGGCTAACCACAACCATGTGGGTTGACGCGAAATATGCTATCATATTTAAATGTGTAGTATGTGTCTATGACATGGTTGCTATGACAATAAATAAACAGTTTCAGTCAAGATCTCCATTTTGAAATGCGTAAGTGTATCTAAACACGTCTCTTGTATCGGGGCCCCCTTTAATTTGCAATATCTCTCGTATTTCAGTATTTGTGGTTGGTGCGGCAACAGATATATACATTGTGTGAAAAATTCAGCTTTCTAGCTATTACGGTTCGTGCAGACGGACCCGGTGACAGACAGGACGGACGGACGGACGGACAGACGGACAGCGAAGTCTCAGTAATAGGGTCCCGTTTGGCACCCTTCGGGTACGGTACCCTAAAAATTACATTTCAATTGTTATCTGCCTTACAGACCACTGTCACTGACGAGGGGTTAAGTTTTAAGAGCTGGCTTTCGATTTAGATTTTGCTTGGATTACCTGCCGAAAGAATACAAATTATTACTGCGTTCCTTGTCTCAAAAATCTTTTATACTGCATTCATTTCTTTAGCGTCACTTGGGCGGGGCGGCGGCGGCGTCTTTGATCGAGTGTCGGCACCCAACTGACACTAAAATATTGAATGCAGTATACCAGGCTATAGATTACAATGTTAGGTCATAGGAAACCGGCCTACGACGGTACGAGTCGGATAATTTTCCGTCCCCGTCCCCATCCCCGTCCCCGTCCACGTCCCCGTCTAAAGAGTGAGTGTATTACCTGTGCGGCATGGTCCCCTCGGCGCGGTCGATGCTGGCCTGCGTGTGCGCACTGTACACGTACACTCGCGCCTCGCCGCGGTACCACTTAATGCTGTGCATCTCCCCGCAAGATGCGCCGTCGAGACGGCAGCGGAGGCGGGCTGTGGTGCCGACGAGCGCTGATGCGTGGTCTGGAAGAAGATTGTTTGTTTAGCTTTTGGTCGATATCGTCTAAGCGAGCAGTTAAATTAACATGACTTTTCTCTCTCACACTTTTCTCTTTTAATTGGGTCTGTCATCCTGAGTGATAGTGAAACTGATTAGTGACGTATGTACATTTTTTTTTCTAAAATTTAAAAAATATATATGGAACGATTGCCGGAGTATGGAACGATGTCCCAGAGTATGGAAGGATCCCGGAGTATGTAACGTCTTCTGTCCGGACATTATATCCGCGGACTATACTAACGGAGGTCAGAGTATAGGTAGGTATACTCCGCGGACTATATTAACGGACGTATGTCCGGACAGAAGATGTCTCGTTCCATGTCCTTTCCTTTACAGGACAGGATTTGCACACGTCTATTACCAATATGACATTGACAGGAGAAGAACCAATCTGCACAAGCGCCACCTGTAATTAGCTTTCACCGGACAACCCTTAGAGAAACATGTAGGTGGCAGTGGTGGCACAGAATCATTGGCAATAATTTAGATGGGTCATCTACCTGGTGGGTACATAGGTTTTACTCATTCCACTAATTTACTAAGGCATATGAATGCAAAACCAAGATTTATACAGATAATTATCTTTCGATTAAACTGTTTATATAGTCGCAAATTGACATGTAATAATTAAACTAATTCTAATTTTTAAGTGCTCAGCCTGTGGTACGACATACATTCCTATTCCATTTGGTGCACCCGTAGACCTACCTCATAAAAGTAACCTATGTGCCAAATTCGGAGTCTCTAAACTTAACTTTGCCTTTGTAAGTAATTAACTAAGTAAGTAATTAACAATGTTCCTACATAGCTATAAATACTAAACTATGTTCCGTATGGCCTCTAGGTCCTGACATACAGGTCGCCCTAGTTTGAGAGTTAGAGCCACAATTATAATTAGGAAATAAGAAACAACACAATAAAAATATATTTTTTATCACACCTGCTCTGAAAATACATACTAATTATACCAATTAGAGGGAAGAAACGCCTTTATCCCGCCCTTCAAATCCTTTCATCCCAAGGTATGGAAGTTTGTATGAAAATCCTTCCGACCCAAGGGTGGGAAGTATGTTTGAAATTCCATTACATACCCGGTTTTTTTTATTTTTATTTGTCAGCAGTCATACTGCAAAGAGTTGTCTACTAATTAAATTTCAAGTAAATTGTTACTGGCCACGTACAGTTTTTTTTTACCAGTTACCAACCTCCTTGGTGCATACAGAAAATTAAAAACGAAATTATTTTTGTATATAAAACGCGCGGAATCACGGAAGAAGTGGCTGCATGACCTTATGATCTTAGCCTACTCCAGAAACGGGCGAATAAAAAAAGGAAAAGCCCGCGCATTTTCGCAAAAACTTCGAGCAATACATTTTCAGAAAATGAAGTCGTTTTCTTTTCCTTTTGCCAACGTATGAAATTTTCATAAGTACTGCAGATTTCTATGCATTTATGTCTATAATTTTCCTCGTAGGTGTAATAAAAAGCACTATACATACCTCAGGATAAAGTACAGTTCCATACCTCAAATGGTTTGCGCCCCTCGCAAGCTCGTGGCGCAAATGCCATAATCTCGGTATGGAACTGTCACTTTCTTCCCTCTGAAGTAATGTACTATTTTCATATAAACAACGCGAATTATTATTCGAATAATCGTAACGAATGAACTGAAAACTGTGACTAACAGCACTATTTTTTTATACCACAAAGCGGGAACCCACCAACTGTCATGTTAGTCTACCGTACATTTGACAGTCGAAATTGTTCGTTTGATAGCTAAAGACAGGGCGATTGAGAGCGAATCGTTTCTCTTTCTAGGCCCGCTGCTCCGTGCACAGAGTATACGTCACAATTTATGAAGGTGGCAGCTTGAGCAGCCATTCGATAGCCTCTTCGTTGAAAAAATAATGGAATAAGATGATAATAAATATTATCATTGTGCAGTGCATTGTGACTGTGACCTTTTTTGGTGTATCAATAACTCGCAATGCTTCGCCGTTCAGTAAATTTTGATAATTCTATTGATATAGACATTGGTAGGCTGGTAGGGAGATGCTTAAGAGGAGGGATATCAGTCTAGCTGAGGGCGCAAAATGCTGCGAACACATGATAACTGGCTAAAGAGTGAGCACAATTTTGTGCCTGTGTCACCCAGTATGGGAGAAATCATGAGGTGTTTTTGTTCATGGATGGAATCGAATATTTTGAATTGGAAGAGTTTTAAAATAACGACTAACATTTCAGTTTTACTTTATACGTGCATTCAGTTTTTAACCGACTTCCCAAAGGAGGGGGTTTACAATTCGTCCCATTTACACCAGGTCAGGATCTGATGATGGGATCCTGGAGAAATCGAGGGAACTCTTCAAATATTATAGGCAGACCTATAGTGATTTTTATGTTTTTCATAATAACTCGTGCAAATGCACATGGTAAGCATAATATTGTGATGCGGAACTGCTGATGAAGACCACATATGGCCACCAGAACTGCTCAATACTAGGTACAAATACAATGCGTGGCTGACGGGCAGGCAACGCATAGCCTAAACCGGTGGACCTAGAGCCATGAAACTTTGTACAGAGGTTCCTTAGTAGCGTGGGGTAGCACTGAGATGGGATTTGACAAAATTAAGTCCCCAAGGGGGGCGGATAAGGGTTTACAGTTTGTATTAAATTCAATCTAGTGAAATAGGGTTTGCGGAAGTCGGTTTTTTCTAAAGTTTACTTTTTGTTTCAATTATTATGCAATCAAATGGAAGATACTCGAAAGCCGAATAGTTTGTGTAAAAAAGCACTGGCTCTGCCAATCAACATTTCCTGGACAAAGAACCGTATATAACTGGTAGACGGCTGCAAGGAGGTCTAAGAATGGAGATGCCATCTTTGAGCGTTCCCTTGTGTGCGAAAAATCAACAGTCCACATTTACCCAGTGCAAGTCTTTTGAATTTATTTTATATTAAATTAAATTAAATTAATTAAATTTAATTAAATCATTTTATTTCCAGACATAAAGTCCAATACAATACAAATTATAAGTAAAATAGAAAGTTAAATGTCAATATATTGTGTCTTTGCTAATAGTTAGTCAGTCATTTCATAGCCGCGGTATAAAAAGTTAACATTACAGTCTTCACAAAATAAAAGGGTTTTGACAGATCACGCCCATGAAGTTTTAACCCCTAACGCGTGGGTAATAGAAGCGGTTTTTAGGTGTAACCTGTACGCTTTGCTTGTACGCAACAGTTGGCTTTTATTACCTACGCATTAGGGGTTGAAACTTCATGGACGTGAACTGTCAAAACGGGCCTTTTATTTTGTGAAGACTTTAGTCTTCAAGCTTATTTTCTTTATTTATTTATTCATACTGGATCGCAGAGGCACAGTTCCAGCCCCATTTGGACAGACAGTCAACAACGTATGTATACTTCGTCAAGGAATGCTACATTAAATGATGGCAACATTTGAAAACCTGCGTTTTTTTTCTTTAATGACATAAGTGGTTTGTCTATTAAAACACGCAGTGGTGCCCCAATAGGTATGTTGCCATTTTTTTTTGTCTAGCATTTCTTGACAAAGTATACCTGTATGTAAAGTTATGTTACTGCAATATGATAGCTGTAATAGACATTATGGAGCTCACACTATTAAGCAGGGAGCACTTATCCAGTGGAGAGCGCATAGATACATTTTCCTTTGAAACACAACTCACCAATTTACGGGCGGCGGGGGACGAGGTAAGAGAGCTGTGATTGGTCAGCCGCTGCGAAGCTGTCTGGCGGCCCGTCATCGTATATAGGTTGCGTATGCGAACGTTTGTTGGATACAACATATATATTTTCTCTGATATTAAGGAATGGTAGGAAGGAATTATAGTCTCTTAAGAGGATCGTGTACTCGCGAGCTTCCATACAAAAAGCGTTAACGTTTTCCACCCCCTAAACCTTGTCCGATTTTCACAATTTTTTTACATGTTTGAGATACTATGGAAAACTATGCTCGTACGTTTTGATTTTTTTGAAATATTAGATATTTTAGGAAATATTGGAACTTATATTTTTATATGGACTGGGTTATGTTCTTATATTTCCTAAAATATCTAATATTTCAAAAAAATCAAAACGTACGAGCATAGTTTTCCATAGTATCTCAAACATGTAAAAAAATTGTGAAAATCGGACAAGGTTTAGGGGGTGGAAAACGTTAACGCTTTTTGTATGGAAGCTTGCGAGTACACGATCCTCTTAAGGAATGGTAGGATGGCGCTTTCAGTCCCAATTGTTCTGAATTCAGCTGGGATAGCTGGTTGATAGTGGTCGAAATGTAAAATACGAATCGGAACGTATACGATTCTATTCAAACGTATCAGGCATGGTGGATGGAAAAAAGGTTTGATTGTAAGTAAAGAGGATAAACCGCGCGAATTGGAGGCGGCTATTTAAAAAAAACCGGCGAAGTGCGAGTCGGACTCGCGCACGAAGGGTTGCGTACCATTATCTATAAAAACCGCAAAAAAATCACGATAGTTGTATGGGAGACCCCCTTAATATTTTTTTTTGTTTTTTAGTATGTGTTGTTATAGCGGCAACAGAAATACATCATCTGTGAAAATTTCAACTGTCTAGCTACCACGGTTCATGAGATAAAGCCTGGTGACAGACAAACAGACAGAGGGACAGCGAAGTCTCAGTAATAGGATCCCGTTTGGCACCCTTCGGCTACGGAACCCTGTAAATAGCATCACCTATATTCAATTGCTGAGTGATGTGATGGCACATGCAAAGTTGTGAACTTGTGACTGATTTGCCAGATATCTTAATAAACCATATTACATAACATATCATAGCGTCACGCCTTTTCCCAAATTGGGTGGCAGAGGCACAACTGTGCCCAATTTTATTAATAAATCATATTCTTATAAGTATTTTTATTTGTAATGTCGCCGGCGGTACTTCTTTATTATTTTTATATAAATTAAGGTTCTGTACTCATTTAATTTAATAGCAGTATTACCTCTATACATAACAAATAGTAAGGTTCTATATTTTATACAGTTTTTGCTCATAGAAAAACCCTATATTATTCAACCATGATACGAGTCATATACGTTTTAATTAACCAACTGTGCTGGAACCGGTACTATTTTTACACTGGATTAAAACAACCTTTGTTTGCATTTTGGATTAAGGTTTTTTTTATACCAATTGTCACCACGATGGAATAAAAATATGATGAAATCGGGGTATTGATGAACCGTACTCAGTTTATATCGCAAATTGATACGAAGATTTGTCAATTTGATAAATAAATCAAATAATTCATCTATTTTTTTTTTTAAATCCATTGTCAAACAGCAAGGTCTGCTCAATTTAAAGGAACTCACACACGCATACACCCACGTATACACACACTCGCACACACATACACCCTCATGTACACACAGACACTACCTTTTTCTTTTTATTTTTCTTTGTATTTTTTTTTCTGTTCTGCATTGTATGTAATTAGGTAAATTCAATATTCAATGTTTTTTAATGTCTTTAAATAGGTACCCATTCAAAATTTCTTATGGATGTGTTTCGTAACTGGCACTACCTGTTTATATTATTGTTATTTTTATTGTTTTAATTCATGCTGTGAAACATCAACAAATCAAAATAAATTAAAATAAAATAAATAAATAAGTAAGTAAGTATTTTATCAAAATGTTCTCTAAATACCGAATGAATGTGGTTGTATACAAAATGCTTTTTCTTCTTCTTCGGGTGCCATCTCCTTTCAGAGGTTGGCAGTCATGACGGCAATCTGCTCAAGGGATACTGCGGCCCGGAAATACTTCTTCTAAAACCTCATTTCGTTATTTGTAATTTCTTTATTGTACTCAGATGACAGTAAAAATAGCTTAAGATAGAAAAAAAAAATGTACAAAGGCGAGCTTATCTGTATTTATTTATTTCCTAAATTGCTACACCCTTTTTATATTGCTATACATGGGTAAAATTACATAGTACTTGTGATGTCAAATGTGCACCTCCGTCAAACATGTAGTTTATTGCAATAAGTAAATATATATGCTACTGTAAATCCTAAGATTTAGCAACTACCCGTGGTAAAAGTCCGTTTTTTTTTGTATCCCCGTTTATTTTTGGCTTTAACACCAATCACATAGTAAATCCTAAGATTTACTTGTATATTTTAAAAGTGTATAATATTTTAAATGTGTATATTTTGAACTTTTTAAATGTTTCTAAGTACCTATCTTAACTTTTATTTTTTGGTTGTATATTACGCACAAGATTTCCCACTTTGCTAAGCATACTAAGGCACCCACGATACAGGCTCAGCCTAGTGTGGGGCCGCAGTCTAACTCCTGTATAAATTGTATTTGCACAAATGATAACTTATAATAAACCTAGCTCTAAGTCTTGCCTTCTAAATATTCTTATTGTTATTCTTACTTCACGGTAAAATACACGGTAAAAGAGCCTTCATCCAAATCGTTTAATTAGTGTTATTTTGAAATAAACGGTCAAGTGCGAGTAGGACTCGAGCTGCAAGGGTTCCGATGACACTTGGAGAGTGCAAGAGCTTGTGCGCACTAGAGATTTTAAGTTGGCCGATAGTTTGATCGGTCAGAAGATCTGTATAGTAAAGTAGAGTAAAAGTATACTAAATGTAGCCCATTAATGTCCCCACCGAGGGGCACAGGTCTTTACCCGGATTCAAGTAAGAGTGAGCCATACTCCACCACGCTGGCTCAGTGCGGGTTGGTGGAGGGGTTTTACGACTACTACATACTACGAAGTAGTGATAGTAGCCGGGACCTAAAGCATAACGTGCCATCTGAAACACGGAGTGTCCGATAATGTACTTAGGACAAATTAATCATCTCATTGGTACATGGTCAGCACCGGGATTCGAACCTGCATCTCCTGCGTGAGAAGCAAGGTGAAACCCTAAAAACTAAAGTATTGTGTGTCGTTTGCATAGGCTGTTTTAAAACAGAGCAGCATATTGATTGATGACAATGCAGTCTGATGAATATGAACTGTAATATTTTATGTGTTTGTACCACCAACCGCCGAGCAAAGCTCGGTTCCCAGATATTGAAATATAATATGTATATGTATCAATAAACCGCCAAAACTAGCTCAATCACGCAACATACCACAAAAGAGGCAACAAGCTATAAAATTTATTTACTAGAAAAAAAACGCTCAGAAAATCTTTCTCCCACAAGTTGCAGACAAACAATAAATTTAGTCGAAAGTTGGATCATAACTGGCTATAGCGCGATGAGTGCCAAAACCCCGGGAACTTTGCGAATTAGCCGGAAATTTATGTAGCGGTAAAGATGTTAATGTCCCGTATAATATTCCGGGTTCTCAGTGGGTTTTCGGTTCGGAAATTGTGACGTCATTGTTTCCGAAATGTCTGGTCTCTGCTTCTTATTATTGCGGAACCCTAATTTCATTGGCATGGGAGGAGATAATTTGGTAGGCCCGTTGGAAAAAAACAAAGATGGATTCTCCATGTTACGCAAAGAGGTAAAGAGCAGTGTTTTAATGCAGTATCTGCAGGGCGTTGGAACTGAGTAGTTGTCAGAAGAAATCGTTTATATGAACTGTCAACCTAGTAATTTTATTCATGAGTCAGGTACTACTATTTAAATGTCATTATACTTTTTACTCTTAATTAAGTTTTAATACGTAATTGCTGGAAATGAACGACTCTGACTAATATCCTTTGCACATGCATACTGACACAATGTGCATGTGCACGGCTAACAGCAACCAAAAACAAACCTTCTTCGTGAAATGGTTTAACTGTAAATGCATCAACAATCATGAAATACCTACCTACTACCTACCGCAATTATTTTTGCATCCTTGTTTTTTACAACCTTACCTTATTCTACTCGGTCTGGGAGTTAATGAAATACGATAACCCTTAGTTATTATTGTTTACGGATACTGCTTTTGTTGCGATATCTGGTTCTTGTCTAAATATGAGGCTGTTTGCTTCGCTATAGATATTGTTGGACCATTATTATACTCGTAATGGAGTAATTAATCTGTGAACAGGTATTACGGTTCGAAGGACCATGATTGGATTTAGAAGCCATGACCGTACTTTTATGACTACCGTCCACCGTATACAAGAAAGAAAGAATGTTAGATAACCAACAAACAAAAAGTTACATTTTAAACATAAAAGGACACCGGCAATTCTCCGTACCAAAGAATATCATAAGCGAATTTGTAACTTCTATTAGTCATTTCAGATAGATTTTTTTATTCATGAGGTCGATAAAGTAAGAATTTTTGTTGTTTGAGACGATTTTAGAAAGAAATTGGGAAATATTTCCAAAAAAGTGCGGGCAAGGAAAAACTCAAACAAAACAACAAAAAATAATATGAATACTACGCAAAACGTTGGAAACTTTTGAAATAACCTTCTTCTGATAAATTGGCAAATAAAAAACAAATCTAATCTGTGACATTAGAACCTCAGATCAATATAACTCTTTGTTTAACTTCCTTTCTACAAGCTCAAGTCATTTAAATTTCCAATTAATACAATATATTTATGTGGCATGTCATGCCTTCCATAACACTATAAAGAATTGTACTGAAATAAATTATTTTCTTTGTAGATTTCATAGACGCGATAGTAAGATGAGATAGTAAACTGCCGGTGTCCTTTTCCGTTAGGAGGCCGTGTTGCTCCATGATTTTAACGTGGGCAATTCCTAACAGGATGAAAAATGAGGTAACCAACATCATTACAGTGCAAATCAGCTTGTTCTGAAACTAACTTAACATAATAACATATAGACACACTTTTACCCTACGGGGTGGCAGAGGCATAATTGGGTGTAGTTTTAAAAGTATGGAAACTATTTTCTGAAAAGAGCCAGTAATTTTTATTCATCTGAAAATAAAAGTAGTCATAACAAACATAAGGCCTTAACTTTTAAGTCTTAACTTTTTGTTCATCTCATTATAAGTAAAAAGACATTCTTTTGTGTCTGAAAAGTTTTTGACTTCAATTTGTTTAATATTCTGAACTTCAATTTGCATTTGATATTTCGTCGAGAACTTGCTTTAAAAATCATTGGCGATAATCTATATATATATAAAAATGAATTGCTGTTCGTTAGTCTCACTAAAACTCGAGAACGGCTGAACCGATTTATCTTATCTTAGTCTTGAAATGTTCGTGGAGGTCTAGGGAAGGTTTAAAAGGCGAAAAAAAAACGAATAATTTCCGGGAAAACCCTAAAAACAGCCCTTTTCTATTTCCCATACAAACGTTTTCTAGAGTCAATCGTTTTCTAGAGTCAATTTGAACTTTATTGCTATTCAATAAAGTACATATTAAATTGAGGCAGTATGAAGACTGCCGGGTCAGCTAGTATTACATAAAAATAACTAATCAAATCAATATTTTAACTTTTGCACTTATGGTATTGTTTTTTGCCACAAAGGTACGTGTATGTAAGTAAATAGTAAATGTAGCCCATTAATATCCCCACCGAGGGGCACAGGCCTTTACTCGCCTTTGACGTGTATGTAATAATAAATATTTTTATAACTTATGACACTCGCAGTAGAATATTTCGCCTGTCATTCAACATCATCATCAATCACTAATATCTGGTTACCGAGCTTTGCTTGGCGGTTGGTGGTACAAACACAATAAAACATTAACAGCTGCAAACGAGAAGCAAACAAGCATTTTGTTTTCCTCATGAGTTTTAGTCACAGATATTCAACCTTTCAGCCTATATACAGTTGTATATAGCAGATGATGAATTTAGATTTAACTTAATTTGAACGAAATCGACTCGCTGGAGCTTGATTCTCGCGCATTCGATATACGGATATCGAGACTAATATTGACAGATTCCCATACAAAATCACTCGATATAGGTGTAGATATCGTATATCGAAGGCGCGAGAATCATGTCGCTGGGTTTTTTTTGTCCCTAGCCGGAATCAGAATTTCGAACCACACTTCTATCTTTTCGCTCCATAAAACTTAGTCGAATCCGAGAAAACATCACTCCAACAACACAACTTCATTCGTACCAAGACATAACGTTTAACCTTTTAAAAGTCGGGGCAATAAAAAAAGAGATATTTATCCCTTAAGTTTGGCAATAAAGGCGCTAGTAATTGGCCCGGAATTTATGTCTCGAATGTTCATATTTGGCCCGGGGGCCAACATTGGCCCAAAGATGTGAATTCTTTCGGAATGCAATAAAACTACATAGTTGCTTCAAGTGGATGTAACAATAGCTTCTTTTGAAGTATGTTCTCCTGGTAGTTTTAATTTACGAGTATAGTTATGGATTATATTATACATCAGGATGTTACAGAAAGGCTTTGTTAGGGGCCATACCCACTTGACAGACTTGAGAAACAGAGACATAAAGACAGAACAAGAAAGAAACCAAATATGCATGCGTGCTTTCTCGTATTTTCTGTCTCTGTCTCAATAATACACACATTATTATTATTATTATAACAACGTGTTGTACGATACTTCACGAAATGTCCACGTGTACCCACGTAAATTTAACAATTACTGTACCCTGCTCTCATGAATGCCAGCATCACACACAAACCTGCGTGGTTTATGTGATGTAAATGTACTTAATTAAGATGGTTACCTCCATTTGTTAAATTAAAAATATATTATTACGAGCCTGTAATTATTATTATTATTATATCATTTATTTCCAGACATAATATAGTCCAATATAAACAAAACAAAACACATAAAAATTACAAGTAAAATATAAATAAAATGTCAGTGAAATATAAGCAAAATCTAAAATAAATGTCAACTTTTAAACTAAATTAGGCATCGCCGGATCGTTTCATTGATACATATTTACATTAGGTCGCCAGTAACATTTAAATTTAAATAAAATATAATATGTAATTCATTCATTTATTAATGTGTAGATAACATGATCCAATTATTTGTTAGTAACACAAACATATGGTTAGTAAACAGGGTAAAGTAAAATAAACAACAACATAAAACTATTTGTTGCTCGAGATAAGCTTGACCACCCAATGTTGGTACATTGGGCAGTCAAACCTTCCCGAGATCACCTTCAGGATCTCATTGGCACTGCCCCAGGATCTGCCGATAATCGAAACAATGCGCTTCCGCATGATCGCGTAAAAATCATCTGTACGCGCCTCAGCAAACATTGTTGACGCACTGCAGAACCGAGGCAGCCCCAGCAACATCCTGAAGATGTTATTATATTGGACTCGCAGGGCATTGTAAGTCTTCAGTTTATAGCGAACCCATAGGCTGCTGGTGTAGAATGTCTGACAGTACGACTTAAATAAAGTGACTTTCACCTGTCTCGAACATTTTGCAAACCTACGGGCCAGCATGTTACCTCTGACTGCCAACGCCCTGCGCTCCCTCTCAATATCGAGATCATCTTTAAGATCCTCCGATACAATGTGACCGAGATATCTAAAATGATTGACCCTTATAAGAGTGACACCATTTAGGGTGATGGGAGGCACATATGTGGGGGTACTAGTACCAGATTGAAAAACCATATAGACACTCTTTTTCACATTGTACCGGAGGCCATGAGTCTCAGCGTATCTTTCGCACACAGCCAACATTTTCCTCATAGCACTGACTGAGGGGGCGAGCAAAGCCATGTCATCAGCATAACTTATATTGTTGATGCGTTTTCCACCAATATTGCAACCGACATGCATACTACTTAACCCCTCAATCAGCTCATTCATATAAAGATTGAAGAGTGTTGGAGAAGATAAACCCCCTTGCCTGACTCCACAATCCAGTCTATACATGTCAGACAAGCTATCCCCCCATCTGACACAGTTTATTTGAGTGGCATACCAGTGCCTGAAAATAGCCGACAGCTCCGCAGGCACACCCAGCCTCTCCATCTTCTCCCACAACTTATCATAAGACGTTAGATCAAAAGCCTTGGAGAGATCTAGGAAGCAGGCATAGACCGGCGTCCGTCTGTCTGTGTAATACCTGGCTACCTTCTTTAAACTCAGAATTGCAGTTTCGGTAGATAGGCCTGGACGGAAACCAAACTGTGCCTCATGAAGCTGAATGTGCCTACCGAGCTCCCTGTTTAACAGACTATCAAACACTTTTGCCACAATGGTCGCCAGCGATATCGGCCTATAGTTGTTTTTATCCGCTATGTCACCAGTCCTACACTTAACAATCGGCACAACAATAGTTCTAGTGAGGTCTTCCGGTAGATAGCTGTGGCTAAGACATAATGTAAGGAACATAGACAGAATCCTAGGCAGATGTACCCCTGCATACTGTAGGTGCTCAATACTGAGACTATCATGCCCTGGGGATTTCCCACGGGTCATATTTTTAATTACAAGAGCTACTTGTTTCGGCGTGAAACGCATTGTTAAGGCACCCGTACATGTATCGACATTGTTTACATTTTTAGATAACCCCAGGGGAGAAGTTACTCGGAAATGGTCCTTAAATAAGTTGGCTATATCTATATGGTCACTTTTGTTACCTACTGTATCAGATAAACTAGATTTTATATTCAGTTTATTTGTAGACTGCCAGAATTTGATGAAGTTTTTATCAGACCGATGCTGGGAGAGTATATCCATTTTTATTTGCTCTTGGTGTCCTTGGCACCACTTGACTCTAGACTTAAAAATCTTCTTACTAAGGCACATTTCGTCATAAACTTTACCCGTAATGTCCCACTGCTGGGACATAGATAGATTATTTTTATAGACACGTTAGAACGGAGATGGAAATCATTGCGAGGAATCCTTCACAGTTAAGGCGATCGGATAACCCGCTATCCCGCAAAATTGAGTACTGATAAATTAGGTCCGACTGTGCCTCTAACTCCTTGCATGGAAAAAGTCGTAACGCTGTGTTGTACCACAGATACTATAATATTATACTAATACAGATAGACCACCTAGAACAAAATATGACACCGGCGTAAACCGAGATGCTACGGAAGCTTCTTTAGTTCGAGGCCATTATCGCTTGGTGCAGCACCATCGAAAAATTGCAAATACCACGAGATAGTGCTAAGATGTATAGTATTTATTCTAAGATTAGCGCCACCTAGAAGTATGTAAACTGAAACCATGGCGTTTAAAGTACAAATCTTACTCCTCACCCCATCTATTTTTTACGGAGGGTTAATAATTCTAATTTGGATGAGCAGTTGAGCGCCCAGTGGTTGTACGTATATTTTTTAAATAGTTTTGTACCAGTATAGTCGAAACTCCATAACAGTTACTTTTGATACACCTGATTCTTGAGAATACACGCGTACAAACTTATCTGTCCTTATTTTAAGTTAAATGAAGAAAAAATATTGGTTAACATGAAAAAATAAATGTGTTCATCCTCATTAAAATAAATATCAAGAATACCGTTGCGAAGAAAAACGCTTTCTTTGTTTTGTTTTTGTTTTCCGTGTATTATGTAGCAAAGGTATTATTTTACAAAGAAGTAAACCAATGCTCTTGTGTCTGTGTATTACACGTTTTAGAAGATAGGAACAGGGTGCAGGCATATTTCTACCTTGATTAAAATATTTTGCCAATCATTACCAAGTCCCAAGGTTGATGGTGGGAACATATTTCCCCCGTTAAAGGTTAATGGGTATATCTATCTAAACAGCTGTCACTATAAAACTGATTCGATTACTTTATTAGAGTAAGCGAGCGTACTTATATGACAGTGTGACAGCGTAACTATTGTACAGGGATCGGATCGAAGGTGTGAATTTACCTAAAGTTTGTAGTCGGACATAACAAGGAGCAGTTACAACCACTTGAGTTGAACCGGTTTGAATTTAACCTGTTAAATTTCGGGTTTTTGTCAAACCAGTTAATTTTGGTTTTTATTAGTTTTACATGTTCCTTACATTTGAAACACCGAACTATAAACATTTTCAAACTGCTGATTCCCAAAAAAATCATAACTTTTTTATTTTTCAATTTTTCGTAAAAATGACTCAGTATTGTATTGTATTGTACTTTACATCATTCAAGCGAGGAAAATAAAACATTCATACAGATTGTAATTGAAAGGTGCAGTCATTTTTTCAACTCAACTTAAGTGGTTGTAACTGCTCCTTGTCATGTCCGACTACAAACTTTAGGTAAATTCACACCTTCGATCCGATCCCTGCTAATGTATTAGTTATTCTGTGTGTGTTACTCCCAAATGAAATACACGAACAGTGAATGGACATTCGTAAATCTTTAGCAGTTTACATACGCTAGGAAAACGCGACAATTATAACAGCCATGTTTTACCCAAAGCCAAACAACAGTATCTTTGAATTTTTCCATTTTCGACCTTTTTTTTGTCTCATTTTGTGTTTATTTTGCCGGGCCTTAATTGTTGGTAAACAACAAACAACTTTACACATTCATGAGACCCTCGTATTAAGACCCACTAGTAATGGGAATTTGTCGACAGTCATGCCTGCCTAACCATGGACTAAAATACTTGTGAATAATATTACGACCTATTTAGCATATTCGGGGTTTCCATCCTTATCATTTATCTTTGACTCTTCGTCGTGTCCGACGATAGTGACTTCTGCTTCCTTCATCGTTTGTTCTAATGTAACCGGCAAATCCACAATTGTTTTCAAATATATCAGTTTTTTTAACGTCCTCTTTTACTGCGATCTGTCATCCATCTGGGACATTTATCAGTAGTTTGGTTTTGTTATATGTACAGACTTGTAGGCATGGAACCAGTGTCCCGTTCTGGATTATTTAAATTTCATGTGGCTAGACCACGTCTTGCAAAGCTTATCTTTTTAGTCTCTTAAATGTTGATATCTCTGCCATCAGGTTTGTAGCCAATACATTTGGATGCCCTCCCAATCTATGTAGTTTTGTATCTTTTTATGGATATCAGTAAAGATAAAGATTTGTTTATTTAAGTAACAACAACATAGTGACAATTCTTTTCCCATACGGCTATAGATAGAGAGGCACAATGGTCCCACTTTTAGCAAGTTATTCAATACTCCATTTTGCGTGACAGGGGCCTAGCCCATCTCCGCAGATATGTAATGGAGTAATGAAGGTTTCTTCACGATATTTTGTATCACCATTAGAACCTACTTAAGATAAATTAATAATCTCACTGTCAGCACCCCGGCGGGAAGATTTTTTATTTGTGAGTGAGTGAGTAAGTGAGTTTAGGGCTCAGTAGTCATAATCATATTATCGATAGCTACCAGTCACATCCCTACCAATAATCTTCCATCGGGGATATTCCTCAGGCTAAGCCGCCCCGATCCCCCGCGCACACAGATTATGTGACGTCACAGACGTCATATTTCAAATTTAGAACACAGTTCTGTCATGTCGGCGGATATTTGTGAAACGTCATTATGACGGTTGGGAGTTGCAAATGATGTTATAGAGCGGCAAGGGTTTGTTTAAAGGTGAGAAATATTCAAACAAATAATCAAATTATACAACGGAAAGTGTAGAATACATGACAAAGGCGAGTTTAGCTCTGTCAAGAGATTTCAGAACCGCAAAACGCCAAGTAGGCAGACCACCAGCCAGATGGACGGATGACATCACCGCCATAGTCGGTAAGCAGTGGATGGGAGGCATAGGACCGGAGCGGATGGCGTGGTAGAGAAGAGGCCTATACCCAGCAGTGGGTAGGTGTGGGCTGATTGATTGATTTATGTAGAAATTCATAATTAGATCTCATAGAAATGGATGAACATTAGCAGCAGCGTATTTTGGGCTGGTTAAAAGAACCTGACGAGAAGATTTTGGGTGGTTTGGAGGATGAAGACATGAACCTGCTGTACTCCGATGAATTTAGTGAACACGACACAGATTCAGAGCAAGAATGTGACGAAATTTAATCTGCTACAGATCAAAAGCTCCAGGTCCAGGAACCATCAGATTCTGTTGTTTATACCGACTGCATCGCAAATGAAAATTAGCATTATTTTCAAATTAGAGAAGATTATGTTTAGTTTCGTTGAACTCTCTCAATTTTCTACTTTATTCCTTCCTCAAGTTCCTTACCTCAGTGCCATTTGTTATGTTTATTATGTTATGTTTGTTATGTTATGTTTAGAAGAGTTCAATCTTTTAGAAGATTTGACTTTTTGTTCTAAATAAAAATGGTTCTTTATCTTAAATTAGATTTCTGTTAAAAAAAAATATTTGAGTTTTATTTAGAACATTATAAAAATATAATTTCTCATCAAACATTAAAAAGTATGGTCAAAAAGGGCTTAAAAATTTGGGGTCTTTAGAGACCCCATGCGACGAATCTCGTATGTGAAAAATGCGCAACGGGCCGACGGAAAGAACTGCAAAAGCTTGTAACCGAGCTTTGGAAAGTTGAAATTAAAAATCATTTTAAGCTCAACCCCTTCCCTAAGCCGTGCAATATGGATTAAAAAAAACATATGTGCAATTTTTCAAACTTTTTTTTTTTAATCTCCTGATATTAAATGGCAATGACAATTTTAGACAATGAGTATTGTCCGTTTGCACGCACTTGTCATCTTCAAAGCGTTTCCTTCTAACCACTCTCGTATAAAATGTCCGAGAATTTGCAGGAAATCTTAATACCTAAATCCTGATGAAAAAAAATAATCAAGGGCCCCGTAGACGATCAAGCATGCTTGACAACCACGTATGTCGTCAAGCATGCTTGATGGTTTACGGCCATGCTTGACGTACTTGTCAAGCAATCTACGTGCTTGATGTGCTGGATCGTGCTTCAAGAAAATTTTGTTTGTCGACGTGCTTGACAAGCATGTCTGAACGTCTTCGAGTTGCAGTTACTTGAAGTTTGACCAACATGCTTTTCAAGCATGCTTGACAACTTGCTTGATCATTTTGAAATAGAAATAGAAATATATTTATTTGGTAAATAAACATAGGGATAGAAAAAATAGTACAGTTTATCGTTTTTGCTTGATCGTTATCGCGGTGGCTTGATGAAAACGTGACATTTGACCAACATGCTTGTCAAGCATGCTTGAACGTCTACGGGGCCCCTAACAAAGACATTCCTTTCTTATTCAACTGTCTGTCCAAAGTCCACTGCCCACGATTTTCAACTTACCCACTTGGTAAAAAAGTTCTAAACCTATGAAAAAGTTTTTAACTGCAACCACACTCAAACCTTTATAACTTCATAGCTGCGGGAATGGGCTAGCCACACCTGTCACGCAAAATTTAGTATCGAATAATTGGTTAAAAAAAGACACAATAGGCTTGTGGCCAAGGTAATCCAATAAATCTAGGAAGAAGTCTTAAGTTGAAGCATTATGTACAAAATGGCTTGACATTCTCAGAATTGTATATTTCCAGCAGATATATTTTATAAAGTCAATTTTGTGCAAAAAAAGACAGAATTTGATGGCACTTTTCCATGACGTCATTCTGCTGTTATTTCATAGAACTCAGGAACAAAAGTTCCGTTTTGACAGTTCATAAAAAGTATCTATTTTGACTTGACAGGCCACAAGCCTATTGTGCCTCAGCCACCCCGTATGGGAAAAGGCGTGGCGCTATGTTATAATATCGCCTATCCTTCCCCCCAATTGACAAAGAGTATTTTCCTCGCGAAATCTCGATCCATTACAATGATGACGTCAGCAGCGTGACATGATGGCCGGAGGATAAAAAGAGTATCGCGTAGATTATTGGAGGCAGTAGATGTGTCCAACAGTAAAAAAAATAATGCACTTTTGGTGGGTGTATTCGAGGACAGTGCCAACGGTTGCACCACATTCCATATTGTTTTGAATTAATTGTCTGAAAGGGGCCTCTAAGTGTTGGACCCATATCCCCACTCAAGTCTATAAAAAAGACTCGGACAGTGTAGTCAGCTGTCCTGTGAAGTCTTAAGTCAGATACAATAATAATATAGCGTTACTCCTTCTCCCATACGGAGTGGAAGAGGCACAGCTATGCCCACATTTTGCCCGTGATCAAATACAAACTCAATTTTGCATGACAGAGAGTAAACCTATCGCCGCAGCCACAGACATCGCCAGCTATCGAGTAATGAAGGTTACTCACGATGTTTTCCATGACGATAGAACGTCCTTAAAAATGGCAAGTTCAAGTTCAAGTTCAAGTTTAAGTTCAAGTTCAAGTTCTGCGTGACAAGCAAGCGTGAAACCCACTAGACCACGGCGCTCCTCCAATAAATGATATACCGTATCATTTATTGGAGAAAGACAGTATTTGGATTTATCTTACCATATAATTGTAATAGTGTTTCTTAGTGCCAAAGGACTTAGCCACAATCATGAGATTCCCCAAAGGAACTTAGGGTCGCAAATGTTTATTTTATTGAATGTTTTTCAATTTATTTAAAAATTTTCAATTTTAATTTGTTTGCGACAAATTACAGTAATTTTAACAGATGTTATGTTGTTAAATACAATGTCCTAGCGTTATTTTACCAATAGTGACATAGCAATTTCATAATCATAATTATCAAGAGATTAAACTAATTAGGTAGGTACATAAAATTCATAAATTGTATACATCATCATTATACCATGTCATTTAAATTTTAAACTTCTATCGAACATATCAACCATGTTTACTATATAGATAATGATTTTCCATATTCATAAAATTATGTCAGCGTGTATGGGCACAGCATTAAATACTGTTTCAAGGCCTTCAGGAACCGATCACCGATCAATGTCGTACTAAGATCATCTGATGAAGGACCATTTCCGAGCCTTCAGATCAACATCCACGACCTCTTCCATATCCAATGCACCACATCTCATCCCAAATGACAGCGACGTCATAAATCACTCACACTAACCGGAAATGGGCGGTGTGGTGGCATAATGATTCGAGAATCTGTGACTCGCAAGAAAAAAAGGTCTCTTATGCAGGGAGTATGTTTGAGGAATTGCCTACTGGTTCTGTTGTCCTGGTACTTTTTGTGGGGTCATCAATAAGGATAATGAGTTATGTTGTTGGGGAATATTAATGTCATTTGATAAATCTACAAATGGTGTATTATATCTGTAACTGTAGTAACGTTATGTACTACAGTTTGTTGGTGTATACATCATTATGTTGTAAAACAATAATAATATTTTATGATCATTGATAATACAGCCTAAATATTAAAAATATACAGTCCAAAGTAGTATGTAGAATCAAAAGGTATAGTAGCCCGAAATGGTTCGTGTATTAAGACACAAGGCTTCTAGTGCATCGTCGATAGTTGAATTTCGTTTGACACACTGTAGTGCATGTGTCTTAATATGATTCAATATGTGTTAATGCAGAGTGTAGACATGGTGTAGACCAAGGTTTCTTGACTATATTCAAGGCTGGTGCGTCGCTGCTAGTATTTTTTAAATTTGGCTTGACACATTGCCCTGTGTGATATTATTACGATTCAAGGTGTGTAAACGTGGACCAAAATGTTTCAAGATATGTTAACGCGGATATAGACTTCATAACCGTGTTTGAAACTTAAGTTCCCTAATGAAGCGTTACGAAGAATCTCGCTAAGTAATTAATTTCGCAAAATGCACGACTCACGAATTCAGTTGAAACGTGAAGTTGAGAACAACTCCTATTAATCAAATACGTTGGCATTTTCTATTTATATATCGCAAATGCAAAGTTTGAGATTTATTGTGCAGATTAATATATGGAAGATTTATATTTCTTAAAAGTTTTAACAGTCCGGTTTTCCTGCAGGTTTAAGTTTGTTGCTATGGAATTTGTTAAATTGAAAAACGAACTGACAGATCATGAAAGTGTATATGTCGCAGTTGGTTGGTTAAATCAGACATTAACTAACACCCTAGACCGTTAGTTAAAAAACGTCATTTAACTAAGTCATTTTGATTTAAGCTAGCATTTTGTTGAATTCAGTGTTTTTTTGTTTCACATTTGGTCTTTGGTGCAATTGTAAACATGTTGTTGACTCCGCCATGATTATTTCATGGTTAGTAGTTTTACAAAACCGAATTGGTTGCTTTAGGTCACTTTCTGTGCCAATACTAAAGATAGGTTGTGTTATGTTGCCGGAGCGAGGTGACCCTATGTAGTTTCACAAAACCGAATTTGTTTGCTTATTATTACCCTACCAAAGTTGAAATGCGTCTTGTTGCCTAGGAACGTTAAGTTAACTCGTTAAACGTTTCGTTCACTCACTTGTCTGACGGAACTTTAGCGACTTCGTTAAATGTAGATCTTTAATTAACGATCTAGGGGTGTTAGTTAAGTGTCTGATTTAACCAACTAACTGCTACATATATATGTTTAATTAGGGCTAAGTGAGTAGCAAATGACCTCCCTTTGCTGCTGACTCCATTTTGACATTCATCTGTCTAACATCCTGTACACCTATTTACAGTAAGTTAGTATAAAAAAAAATGTTATGTTACCTGAAATAAAAGATTTAGTTTTTTCAGTCAATTATTCATTCTTTTATTCCGAAATACTTTTGTTTTTTTTTCATCATAATGGATTCTACGTAAGTATAGCTAAATCATTGTCAAACTATCCAAATTCGGTCTGTTAAATAACATACGCTCGAAAAATACCATCTTCTGGCACAGTCAGGTTATACTAACATAAATAGTTAGCAAAGGCTCCAGTGCGACATAAACTAAGCTTTTTTATAACTAAATAGTAAAGTAAGAAGACAATAAAGTATACTTTTCCAGAAAGCGGAAAACCAAAGCAAAATACTAGTTATAAGCGCAAGAGAAATGAACAACATTAGTTATGAGCTTTGAGGTTTTTTTCTTTCTACTTAATAATATTAGGTTGTGAAAAAGAGATGTTTCAGAAAATTCATATTTTCTAGCTTCGTAAATACACAAATGCGTCTGTGTGAGTGCTTTTATCCATATAAGACTTTTATTTGAGAAAGTGTGAGATGTGTCTGTGTGAGTTTCGTTAGTGTAGTGAATTCTTGTCACAAGTGCAATTCTCAGGTCCGACCTTCTTGCCTGTAGAGGACCCGTTCTCCTACCTCCAACCAATACTTTTGGTCCGAGAAAATACGATGACCATTTTAAAACAATTGATGATGATGATGATGATGATGATGACGTCTTCCAAGCCTTGATTGAAGAAAGGATCGTAGAATATAATATTCATTCAATGAGGACTTGACTGACAGAAGCCAGATTTCGTAGCCGGTTCGATTTCACGATTGTTGTGTCACACGAATGAGATTAATTCACACGAATGACGCTTCATTCGTGTGACGTGAAATCGACCCACGAACGGTGTTACGCACGCTGCAAATAGCGTTTCAAGCGTTTTGAATCTGCTACGAACGTTGTTACGACACGCTGCAAATAGCGTTGCAAGCGTTTTGAATATGCTACGAACGTTGTTACGACACGCTGCAAATAGCGTTGCAAGCGTTTTGAATATGCTACGAACGTTGTTACGACACGCTGCACATAGCGTTGCAAGCGTTACGAATCTGCTACAAACGTTGTTACGACACGCTGCAAATAGCGTTGCAAGCGTTTTGAATCTGCTACGAACGTTGTTACGACACGCTGCAAATAGCGTTGCAAGCGTTTTGAATCTGCTACGAACGTTGTTACGACACGCTGCAAATAGCGTTGCACGCGTTACGAATCTTCGACGAGTGTTGATTTCACGAATTTTTATGTCACAACAATTGTAACGTTAAATTGACCCAGCCCCTTTTTCATAGTATACAAATAGAGAAAACATTCAATCTATACCCGACCGAGAAGGAAAAAATAAGGTTTGAAGTCGATATTTTTTTAAGAACTAAGTTTTTTTTTTTCAATATAATGATGAATATAACTTATCTACATGATACTATTTTTATTTATTTGTTATTGCAGAACGCACTTGGCACGAAAAATATTACGGTATATTCCCACAATAGAGAAGGACGAAACTACTGGATTCACGGCGAAATCGGTTTCAAAATCGAATCTGTAGTGTGACGTAAAATGGAAGATTGATTTTGTGCCCCTGCCAGTTCGATTTATTTTCTATCGAAACAATTTAAATTTTTATTTTAAATTGTCCTTCTTGAAATCCCTAGATTATTATGTATAGTCAAATTACATATACCACAAATTGATAACGATTTGCCTAGTATTTCCTGAAATACACATGAAAATAGCACCCCTAATTTATTCATGAGGCGAAGCCGCCTGATAAATATATTAGGGGTGCTTTTTTAATTTTGCAACTGTCAAGTGTATCCAGAAAGATTCAATTCTCTCTCTAGAATTCGGAAATAATTGTCACAATCTCAATGTTTTATAGCTCATTAGCACTATCCGGTAACGACGTGAAGGGCTTCTTCAGATCGTTCGGACATGACCTTCAGCTGCCTCACGTGTGAAGAAATATGAATATGAGTTTTTGTCGCGGACTTAAAAAAGTTGTTTATTCACTGCATCGAATCGGGGCGTCAACTGAATAAGGGCAAGGGTCGACACGTAATAGACAATTTTCTATGCAATATATCAACTGTCGGGTGGTATGGCGGTTTCTTAAACGATATGCACTATATACGCTTTGTTATTTGATGCTGGGAATAAAACTTTGGTAGTATTCTGATCAGAGTTTTTTTTTATATATAATTGTTAGGGTTGATGGTTCATTAGATAGTCCTTTGTCCTTTTGCTAAATAAAAGAATTTGTATTTGTATTTGAATTTGGGCTCAGTTTCGAAATGAACAAATAATACTCGTTCAATTTATTGTGCTGTACATTTTTTATATTGTGCTGTGGGCTCAGTTCCCAAATAAACAAATAAACAAACAAATTAAAAAAAGGTACAAAAAATGGCGGCGCTAGGCATCTCGATTAGATTTTATACAGTCTGCCGCCACGACATTATGCAGTCTCGCTCTAATGCACAAACAATCACCATGTCTTGGATGTTTACATGTTTGTGATGTCGCTGTTTCTGGTTCCCACGACACAGGGCATCCTAGTGGGGCCAGCAGCAATGTATGTGCCTGTATGTAAATGTTTATGTTTGATGTGTGCGTACATTGTCTTGCGGCCTTGCGTCACTATACGCAGTACGCGTAATGTCAGACTGTATACTACCACAGACACCCATACACTGTGCTGGACCGCTTTGTGCTCGTTACACTAGAGAGCAAAATGTATTCCAGCACAGGCATTCTCTGTGTCAGTACACATTATGCACGTCATTTCCAAAGCAAACTACGTACGAGTGCGGAGCAAAGGATTTCGCTGCCAGTACAGTTCCATTCTTCCACTGAACGATTTATTTCTTCGTCAATACGACCCCTTTTGATAACCTCTTAAAAGACAATAAGATGATATAGTATTGATAACTTGAGTACCGGAGATGGAACAAAAAACATTGTTCGTACATTTACCTCAAAAGGTTTCCTCATTTTTGTCTTGAGGAAAGTGTGTTACTGAGTCATATCAGCATGGTCTATTGTCAGCTTTTAACGGGTCCTTCGAATCCACCAATTAGGAATAAAATAAACGTAAAAATTTGCATATTTAATTGATTATTTAGTTATTAATTGTTAATCTCTTTCGTATGGCAGTTTTAATTTTGAGAATATCCGTGGTTAGAAAAATATGGTTTGGTTGACAGCCGCGCGAAAAAAATATTGTAATCATAGGATTTTTATCGAATTTCAACAGCCTATAAAACCATAACTATGGAACTTGGTTGGTTGGCTGCTGAACTTGGTTTGCTGGAAGAGATCTCTTTTTAGAGATAAGCTCATCTTTGTACACTGTTTTTGTTTACTTTTTGTCATTGCAATTAATTGTGTGCAATAAAGAAATTATGAATTATGAACTATGAAGCAAACAGTTTAAGCGTCGTAGTAAAAAAATATAGGGTTTGTGTTTTCTATCCGAATATTAAACTTTTTTTTCTGGCCGGCGGCGGCACTTTTACTTTTGGCCCAAAATGAATGATCTCCAGATTTATAAGCGCTCTATGAAGCGAGAGTCGACGTCGCGGCAAGGCGGCGGCGGCGTTACGCGAATCGACGTCGTGGAAACAAATCGATGTGCCTGTAGGCAGAGAGCACAATAATAATTGTGCCCATTTTTGGCGTAATCAAATTCTTCAAAAATACAAAATGTGCTCGGAATGCGTTTACCAAATTATGAAAAATGGTCATAGATGGTCAGATGGCAGGCGCCTATTCAGACAAAGGGAATTGTTATAACATTACATGCATTGATGATACTCACTATACAGGCTCAGCCTAGTGTGGGGCCGCAGTCAAACTCCTGTAATTAGCTAATATTTTGGATAAACGATAACTATACATAACGATAACTATAATAACGTGGATATACGAACTTGTAATTTTTTGTTTATTTTTAAACCTAGCTTTAAGTCTTCCTTTCTAAATAAAAAAATATATACGCGTGTAGCACCGTACACGTGTTAGAAGTAAAACTTCTGTAGCTAGATCATTAAGTGGTACCTATACTATACACCTATACCTACCTATACTAAAAGAGATTTAAATTTCCAATTTTGAGATCCAATCTCTGCTTCAAGTTACTTTTAAGTTTCAGACGTCCGATTATTTGAAATTATTTTATACTTGTACTTACTTTTAATACGTCATGTCATTTATTTCCCACCATTCCTTATCTACAATTTGTCGCGCTCGTGGTGATATACTTAACTCATTCAATAGTGTCACTACTATTTGCATCTCGCTCAGATTATATACCATCTGACGTCACGTCTTTAAGCCGTCTCGCTCAAATGTATGCATTGCTTTGTTTGTTTTAGAAATCCATATCGACCCGTGTGACATTGATGAAACTCTTTTCTTACAAACTGTATGGATCGCATCGCACAGCTGTCAAACATAAGTTCCGGTTCCAACAAAGAGGTTGAACGAAGTAGTTTGAGTCATGCTAGATATTAGGCTACTAACGCCATCTAGCGAAAGAGAGTGAGCGCCATCTTGGCCATACCGGAAATCAAGAACTCGTGGAAGAATGCTTAAAATAATTTTTATTTGTTAACGTTTCATCAGGTTTTTCTCTCACTAATTAACATTCTTTATTGTACGAATGTATTATTATCTTATCTGATTAGTTAAAAACCGTATTGAAAATAGTCGCGGTTTTAAAAGTCTTCAGCCGACCCTGACGTCACCGATTCCAATTTCCGTTATATTTCTTAGCCACTCGTGATAGCACCCGCCTAGTAGCAATTGAAAAGCAAATATATGAATAACCCACAGTTGAGAGGTTAAATAAATTTTACCCCCGTGCCCCAAGAAGTTTTACTTCAATAATTTATAAGCGTATTCTTAAATTCTTATTCTAATTTACAAACAGACCCATATTTCTGGCCCCACATTAGTATATCATGTAAACATACAAGACCTGCCGTTTTTTCCTCCCCAGCCGGGATTAGAACCCGGGACATCCTGCTCTGGAAGCAAGGACTCGGCCGCTATGCCACAGAGGTTGTCTTTGTGCCACAAGTGACACTTCAACAAAAATACTCATATTTTAAAACATTAAATAGCTGACCAAACTTTACACACACGCACACATGGTCACGTTTTAAGTTTAAGTTTAAACTAAGTTGAGGGTCTCGTGCTTATGTTAGCTAAGTTATTAGGAAGTTGCGACGCAATCAGATTAAGTGAGTATGTTAATATGCAGCGCGGTTTATAAGGGAGGTTGAATTTAATACATATTCATGGATAGCCGCCATCTTAAAGCAGTAAAATGGACGCTTACTTAGGGCTTAAGAGGAGCGGGGCGGGGGGTGAATCCCACAGGGTTGTAGGGCCAGTGACGATGTCTGTGCCTGTATGTGATCTGGCATGCCAAGATATAATGTTCTATCCGCCTTTCGCATAAATGGAGCAGTAAAGAACTGGCTGAAAGTGGGCACGATTGTGCCACCACGCATGGGAAAAGGCGTGACGCTATTTTTGTTTATTTGATTGTTTATATACTAAAAAAATAAAGTATTTTTTTCACTCGATGAGAAGACCAGCGTGAGACCACTAGACCACGGACTCTTATTATCAAAAAGTTTGTTTGTGTTCACTTATCTCGGCCATTAAGTAAGCTGACCAACCATTCCGCATTCCCGCGACATACGGTACTCGTTCTACAATCAGTATCCGTCCCGTATTTCGGCGAATCTCGAAAGGACAGAAATTCAATTTCATCGGTGTCTTTCAAGTAACTTGCTAAGATGCCACCCACACATGTACTCCAACACACACACAACATGCGACGGATCTAATGAAATTACACACTTCGAGCTAAGCCGTATCGTTTCTATATCGAACAAGCTTTCGCACGTGATTTTCTTTGAGAAGTCTCGGAAATGTTTATGTATGTATCTATGTATGTAAATGTTTATGTTTAAATAACAACATAGCGACACAGGAAAAGCCATACGGGGTGGCAATCTTTAAGCCAGCTAATCAATTATTTATTAAATCTATGAATAGAGCAACATAATAAAACACATAAAATTTGTTAGGTACGAGCACAGATACTATAATATTATTAGTACGAGTGTAAATTACAGGATTTATCATTTCACTGGTTTAAACCCCTGAAAATTAATGTATTCAAAATCCATTTATATACGATATATTGAATATAATACAGTATTATATTAAAAGCCTTCGGTTTTGCTTTGACATTGAATGGAACAGTGAAATTGTGAATAACGCCTTTTCGGAAATTGTGACTTAATAAATTTAAAAAATATACTGTCAGACCTTTTACATATGGCGTGGTAGAGGCACCATAGTACCGACGTTTAGTCAGTTCAAACACTGAATTTTGCATGACAAGGGCCAATCCCATCGCCGTGCCTATAAAGTTATAATTGCGTCTTAGCTGCCATAATTGGAAAAACTGTTACTAACCAACCAAGTGAAATTACTTCAATATTCGGAAAACATGCCAGAACATGATGAAAAACAAAGTAATTAATCAGTGTAATAAGATCAGGCATAATTAAAATTGTCAGGTTGATGTCAGGAACGAAATTAAAATTATGCCTATACACCAGACAACTTAACCGATGAATTAATATACCATTATCAGTCTATCTGGGAATCCACTGCTGAGTATAAATAGGTAAAATTGATACAAGACGATAGCTATGAAAAACTCAATTGTTTAAAAAAATAATAAGTAGGTAACTGAAATGTTCTGTTTTAATCTGAGCCTTCGAGCCTTCGCCACGTCGTCATCTAGGATAATTATGCATACAGTTAAATAACATAATATCATACCATACCCACAGCCACATACATTGCTTCTGATAAGGATACCTTGTGTCATCGGAACAGCTACCTAAAAAAGATGTAACCCCTAAAACCAACCAGTGTTCAAACCCGAGACCTATCGGAAGGAAGCACAGTGTTGGCTATCCCGTTGGCTCCAGATTGCGAGTCGGAACCAGATTCGGGTGGTGTATAGACAGTTAAATCCAACCTTCCATCAATGCGTCATCGTGATATTGATATGACGCAAGCGTGACGCAGCGTCAACGACAACATGACACAGGGCTTGGTGATATGAGGCGTCAAATGGCACATTGACGTTTACTTTATTATTTATTTACGTATCTTTCTTTATTCTTTCAAAGCAAATTTTCACGATTTCTCCGTTACTGTTCTTTCGAATGTTTTTTTTTTCAGAAAAGATGATATGTTAGAGGGAAAATGTTTGGGAACAGGCTTTTGGGACAGGTATGTTCTAGGAAGGCAATCTTTTGGTAAATCGTATGTCAATGGTACTGACGGTTTTGGGACAGATTTTTAGGGAAAGAGATATGGTGCATTAAAAGTGTAAAATTGCGCAAAAGGTCCGCGTATTCTAACTCATCAAATAATGTATACAAAGTTCTCACATCTAAATATAATCTACCTATCTACAACATTCTAGCTTCAGCGGTGAAGTAGCTTTAGAGCAGAACTTTCAATAAAATAACTGAACTTGCGTCACGGATTTTTAAACTACTGCAAAATTATAGCGTTGTATGTCAAGTATTTTTTACCTCCATACAAAAGTTTACCCTCCCACTGTTTCACCTGCATCACAAATCCAGGTGGCTCCCCTCCTTTAGACCTGCCAAAGGAAACCTTTTGATCACAAAACAAAAATGTCGTGTAGGTTTGCCACGACCGCTCTACACTAAACATTTCTCATGCGTCGTGAGAACATGAAATAAGCGCACATAATTCACAAGAAGTACCAGGAGAGCATAAACAAAGGACAGCTTATATTCACATCGCATCACTCACTAACTCGGTTTAGCGACAGCAGCGACAGTCTAGTGCGGGCGGCACTAGGATTATACTTATACGTTGCCTCGGCTAACAACAGACGGCATACTCTACACTCGACGCATTTTTGTCGAGATGTAAAATCTCAATTTCAAGACGTTCGTTGAGTGGTTTCCGTTGGTCTGCCACGCAGGAGTGGGTTCGAATACCGATGTTAGCAATAATCAAATTAGATAAATAACTAATCTGTAAATTCTAATGGATGTTCCAACGGTAATAAAAAACATTGTAAAATAACCTTACTTTTAGCCCGGATTTCACCAACAAAAAGTTATACCGAGAATAACTATCCCGGGGATAACTTGTATGAGAAAATGACAGTTTAAAATGAGTTGATCTGATGTAGGTGTCACTGGTGTCTATGAAAAAGTTACAAGTTATCCCCGGGATTTATTCTCCGTATAACTTTTTGTTGGTAAAATCCAGTCTTAGAAGAACAAAAAATTTACTGGGTCCGTACTCCCACCTCCAAACAAAAGAGAAAAAAATACCCTTACAGTTTTGAATCATTTCTTATTTTAGGTAAAATTAAGTTCACTATGCAGTGTTCGATTGAAAAAGCTTGCCATGATGATGTGCTTTCTTTGCTCCATCCCTAAGCCTACAACTTCCGAACGGGCGGTAGTATACAAAAATATTAATATTATATTGACGTTGACTAAGTAATATGTATGATTTTATGGTCAATAAACATTTTGAACTGAAATTGAACTGAACTGTGTCTTAACGGTATTGGATTTGGATCGCTTATAAGGGTACCATCTGCGCCAACTGAACAGCATACAATACAACAACTGACAGCCGAAATTATGTTTTCATAAGGCTGTCAGTAGTTCCGCTTTGGCCGTTGGTGGCTCTGTAGGTACCGAACCGCCTATTACCCGCTTACGACTTACAAAATCTGTCATAACAGAGTCGAGTACAGAACCGACCGTT
The DNA here is from genome assembly GCA_963457715.1 of Argyresthia albistria. Classification (NCBI taxonomy): domain Eukaryota; kingdom Metazoa; phylum Arthropoda; class Insecta; order Lepidoptera; family Argyresthiidae; genus Argyresthia; species Argyresthia albistria. The sequence goes on along the minus strand of OY735277.1, from coordinate 7,833,680 downwards.
ACAGTTTTATTAAATTTCTGATGTTTATAATCCGAACAGCGCGCGTATGCTTTGTTAAATCTTCTTACACTTTCGGTGCTTCAATAACGCAGTCTCTTATCAGGATTAAATATGTAATAAAAAATTCGCAAACTATCTTGATAATAAGCCACCTCGTTTGGGAAAAGTCCATTTGCATGATTCTCGCGCCTTCGATATACGGATATCGAGACATATATTGACAGATTCCCCATACAAATTCGCTCGATATAGGTGTAGATATCGTATATTGAATTAGCGAGAATCATGCCACTGGCCCTGCAGAACCAGTGGCATGATTCTCGCGAATTCAATATACGATATCTACACCTATATCGAGCGAATTTGTATGGGGAATCTTTCAATATAGGTCTCGATATCCGTATATCGAAACCTACATTGACAGATTCCCATGCAAAATCACTCGATATAGGTGTAGGTATCGTATGTCGAATGCGCGAGAATCAAGGCCCTGTGGCATGATTCTCGCGCCTTCGATACACGGATATCGAGACCTACATTGACAGATTCCCATGCAAAATCACTCGATATAGGTGCAGATATCGTATGTCGAATGCGCGAGAATCAAGGCCCTGTGGCATGAATCTCGCGCCTTCGATATACGGATATCGTGACCTATATTGACAGACAGTGTAGATTTCGTATGTCGAATGCGCGAGAATCATGCCACTGTACGTCAAGTCGTCAATTCTGTCAAATTGAAACACCCACTCGCATCTCCCATCGCATCGCCATCACTCTCACTTCGCATTTATTTGACACTTTACTTTATCTGTCAAAATCTCACGGTGATTTAGTTCAACTCACTGCCACGCTCGCAAGCGCAATGCCGATCTCGAAACTCACAGCGGATTCAGGTTCTAAGTTTAAAATGAGGTCTTACAGAATCACACTGCTGGTAGTTCGATGCGAGGGTCCAGCTAATATGATTAAAAGTCCTCAGCGGGAAAAATGGTCCTGGTAATGCCATCAGTTAAACCACTCAATGTCCAGGCTTAAGTTGATAATAGGTACCTACGCTATTTTGCTAACAGTCAAATTAGATACTCCTTCTCTTCGTATATTTCGTATATATTTATTGCAAATAAAAGACAAAACACAGAACATACAGAGAAGTAATTTACAAAGGCAAGCTTTTCTCTAAAAAGATATCTCTTCCAGCAAACCCAGGATGGACAGAGAAAAATAAAATAAAGAACAGGTAGGCCTCTCACTTCAATTTTTGAAGTAAAACTTCTTGGGGCACGGGGGTAAAATTTATTTAACCACTCAACTGTGGGTTATTCATATATTTGCTTTTCAATTGCTACTAGCCAGGTGCTATCACGAGTGGCTAAGAAATGTAACGGAAATTGGAATCGGTGACATCAGGGTCGGCTGAAGACTTTTAAAACCGCAACTATTTTCAATACGGTTTTTAACTAATCAGATAAGATAATAATACATTCGTACAATAAAGAATGTTAATTAGTGAGAGAAAAACCTGATGAAACGTTAACAAATAAAAATTATTTTAAGCATTCTTCCACTAGTTCTTGATTTCCGGTATGGCCAAGATGGCGCCGCCGCCGCCGCCGCCGCTGGCTGGGACAAACAAAACCAACTAGCATGACTCAAACTACTTCGTTCAACCTCTTTGTTGGAACCGGAACTTATGTTTGACAGCTGTGCGATGCGATCCATACAGTTTGTAAGAAAAGAGTTTCATCAATGTCACACGGGTCGATATGGATTTCTAAAACAAGCAAAGCAATGCATACATTTGAGCGAGACGGCTTAAAGACGTGACGTCAGATGGTATATAATCTGAGCGAGATGCAAATAGTAGTGACACTATTGAATGAGTTAAGTATATCACCACGAGCGCGACAAATTGTAGATAAGGAATGGTGGGAAATAAATGACATGACGTATTAAAAGTAAGTACAAGTATAAAATAATTTCAAATAATCGGACGTCTGAAACTTATAATTGAAACAAAAAGTAAACTTTAGAAAAAACCGATTTCCACAAACCCTATTTGATTAGATTGAGTTTAATACAAACTGTAACCCCTTATCCCCCCCCCCCCCCTTGGGGAATTAATTTTGTCAAATCCCATATCAGTGCTACCCCACGCTACTAAGGAACCCCTGTACAAAGTTTCATGGCTCTAGGTCCACCGGTTTAGGCTATGCGTTGCCTGCCCGTCAGCCACGCATTGTATTTTTACCTAGTATTGAGCAGATCTGATGGCCATATGTGGTCTTCATCAGCAGTTCCGCATCACAATATTATGCTTACCATGTGCATTTGCACGAGTTATTATGAAAAACACAAAATTCACTATAGGTCTGCCTATAATATTTGAAGAGTTCCCTCGATTTCTCCAGGATCCCATCATCAGATCCTGACCTGGTGTCAATGGGACCAATGGGAACGTAAACCCTTTTAAACAAAAAAATAATTTTCCAAATTGGTCCACCCGTTTAGGCGCTATCGGGGAACATACATAAAACCTCCTCCTTTGGGAAGTCGGTTAAAAATGGCAAGTGTACGACGAGTGCCGCAAAAAATATTGTTTCCAACTGTTTATAATTGAAACAAAAAGTAAACTTTAGAAAAAACCGACTTCCACAAACCCTATTTGATTAGATTGAGTTTAATACAAACTGTAACCCCTTACCCCCCCCCCCCCTTGGGGAATTAATTTTGTCAAATCCCATCACAGTGCTACCCCACGCTACTAAGGAACCTCTGTACAAAGTTTCATGGCTCTAGGTCCACCGGCTTAGGCTATGCGTTGCCTGCCCGCCAGCCACGCATTGTATTTGTACCTAGTATTGAGCAGATCCGGTGGCCATATGTGGTCTTCATGAGCAGTTCCGCATCACAATATTATGCTTACCATGTGCATTTGCACGAGTTATTATGAAAAACACAAAACTCACTATAGGTCTGCCTATAATATTTGAAGAGTTCCCCCGATTTCTCCAAGATCCCATCATCAGATCCTGACCTGGTGTCAATGGGACCAATGGGAAGGTAAACCCTTTCAAACAAAAAAATAATTTTCCAAATCGGTCCATCCGTCTAGGCGCTATCGGGGAACATACATAAAAAATAAAAAAAAAATAAAAAAAACAAATATCCGGACGAATTGTAAACCTCCTCCTTTGGGAAGTCGGTTAAAAAGTAACTTGAAGCAGAGATTGGATCTCAAAATTGGAAATTTAAATCTCTTTTAGTATAGGTAGGTATAGGTGTATAGTATAGGTACCACTTAATGATCTAGCTACAGAAGTTTTACTTCTAACACGTGTACGGTGCTACACGCGTATTTTTTTTTATATCCTCCAAGACCTGCCACACACATCAGGAAATCACATCATGAGGAAACCTTCACTAATCCATAGCTGCGGCGATGGGCTAGCCCCGTGTCCCGCAAAATGGAGTATTGAATAACTGGCTAAAAGTGGGCACAGTTGTGCCTCTGTATGGGAAAAGTGGGCACAGTTGTGCCTCTGTATGGGAAAAGGCGTGACGCTATGTTATGTTATGTTAGACATGCAATGGCACATGTTGGCAAAGATTCGTATTATTCAAATCCAATTCAAAATACAGAATACATTTCCAATTTATTCAAAGAGCCTGCCTCTATAACCCATTGAGTGGAAAAACGTTCCTAAGGGCCCTTTCACACGGGGCAAATTAAAGCTGGCACGGGCTGTCATCGGCACAGCACTTGTGAAAAGGACTTTATTCCAACACATTTTGCTTATCGCTGTTGGGATTCCCATTTTATTGCTATGAAAATAAGGATGCTTGTTGGTGGTGCTTGGTGTCTTTGTTAATTTTGTATTTTCAGCGCGTGCGTTGTGATAATTTTTGAATGTTTGTGAGGATTTTGCTTGTACTACTTACCTATTGAATTAGGACCGGATGCGCAAAATACGCGTACTGAGAATTCTGTAAAAATTGTTGAGCGTAACGAATTGATCCGAAAATCCGTGTTTCGCTGAAAATCACAGCATATTTTCTCTGTTCCGCTCCAAAAAATTTAGTCCAATATTTCACTCTCAAAGGACTAGTTTCAGTGACAAAATCTCCTAAACAATACACTTAACCGGACTTTCAGCTTGAAAGAACTGGGTCTTAATTCCGCTAACCCAATGACAGTTTTGTAACAACGAGGTTGAAGTAGCTGTTCAACAATATGTCGACCTCTGTGGCGTTGCGGTCCGTCTCTCCGTCTGTCCGTCTGTCTGAATGCGTGAACGTATCAAGCTGAAAATATCAATTGTTAAGGTCTGTGGTCGCATAAAGCTGTGAAAAAATCAACCTTGGTCAACGCAATCGAACGATACGTGACCGTTCTGTAAAATTGTTGGATTTTCATAGTAATCGCAATGGACCCAAAATCCCGCAGGCCTACAATCATGAAATTTGGCACAAATGAAGGAAGCACATGTTTGCACCCATATCCCATAATAACTCCGAAATCTACAACTTTGACCCCCGAAGATTATATTACGAATCATTTAATTTTAAATATACTTGAATAGTAGGAGTAATTATTTTATTTTTATTGATAGCTACAGCATTCATAGGATATGTTTTCACTAAACCCGGGGTGCAAAGTATGTATGAAATAACAGAATTTTAGGGTATTTTGTTGGTGTTAGTACCATTATTGTTGCACGAAACCCTCTCAACGCGTGTCCAACACACACTTAACAGCTTATTAAGCAAGCTCGGCGTTAGTTTGGCTACTATGGTTTAGGAGAAAGGGATTTTTGGTGTTTTGTTGTTACGATTTGTTCATTTCTAGTTCCACCATCATCATCATGTCTTTCAGGAAGGACTGCCTTCATTATGGTCCATTCTCTTCAGGCCAATCTGCATAGGATGCTTACCTGAAACAGAAAGAAAAGAAAACATTATTACCAATCTTATAAAACCAAAAGCGAGCTTCTGCCAACCCGAATAGGAAACGCGTTTTTTTCACAAAGACACTGCAGAAAGATTTATTGAGTTAAATTAATTAATGAGCCGAGGGAAATAAACAGTTATAGCAGAATGGACAAGATTGATGAGCCGCGCAACGAAGATGAATTAAAAAACAAACGAAATTGTTACACTCCGATGCTTTTAGAGATTATTTCTGAAATGCACGAAACTATTTCGAAATTTAAGGTTGTCACTGTTGTCATTGTTTCTAATGCTAAGGCTTTGTTCCGTGCATCTCAGGGTTAGGATAGCGAATTTGAGCTACCAATATTGTTAATGATATTGAGACTGACCATCAGAATACCAATGAGTACTTGCACCAGGGAGAACATATCCAGTGGAGAGCGCATAGATACATTTTCCTTTGAAACACAATTCACCAATTTACGGGCGGCGGGGGACGAGGTAAGAGAGCTGTGATTGGTACATAGGTTGCGTATGTTGAATACAACAAACGTTTGGCGAGCCGCATTCCCCGCAGGCGCAGACAATTGGATATATAGTCTCTGACTTGCACAGAAATTGGACAGATTCTACAATAATATTTCCACCCGAAAATAATAAATAACTACTAACCTACTACTACTACTAACTAATACTATTTCCCATATTTGGTGGCAGAGGGAAAGTGTTACCCACGTGTAGCCCAGTCTATTGAAGTGCCTATTTGACAAGACAGAGGATTTCGCCGCAGCTATTCCAAACAACAGTATGAAAAAATCTATATAGCCCGATGCATTTCGCATAAAGATCCTTTCCTAATAAAAGCGTAATTTATGAGTATTATTTTACATACATACATTTAATATGATCACGCCTTTTCCCTATTACACATTCTTCAAAACGAAGATAGATTCAGCTATCACTACGAAACTAGACAGACGGAAATAGTTAAATAACCGGCCAAGTCCGAGTCGGACTTGCGCACGAAGAGTTCCGTATCATTATCTACATAAAACCGCAAAAAAATCACCTAGTTGTATGCTAGCCCCCCTTATTAAATTTATTTAGTTTTTTAGTATTTGTTGTTATAGCGGCAAGCGGTCCCGTTTGGCACCCTTCGGGTACGGAACCCTAAGAAACGAGGGATAAACTTTTCAAGTGGAGCACGGAGCAATCCCGGCAAAGTTTAAACAGCATGAATAGCCCAGGTAGGATAAAATAAAGTTTTAAAAAATTATAAATAAAAAGTAAATTTAACCCGTTATTGTCCCCAACGAGGGGGACAGGTTTTTATCCGGATACCAGTAAGATTGAGCCATACTCCAGCATGCTGGCTCAGTGCAGCTTGGTGGGGGGATTTATATCTAAATACTTATTATTATTTTTATTATTATTATTTATTGCTAGCAAGATTGAGCCGTACTGACCACGCCTGGCTCAAGCCACTAACCGACGACAACCTCTTTGGTGCAGCGGTTGCGCATCTGCCTACCATGCGAGAGGTCCCGGGTTCGAATCCCGGCTGGAGACAAAAAGAACCCCAGGTCCTGGATGTTTACACGTTTGTGATGTCGCTGTTTCTGGTTCACACGACACAGGGTATCCTAGTGCAGAAGCAATACTCATAATTCATAATAATTCATAATTTCTAGGACAATAAAAAACATAGAAAACGTGTGCAAAGGCGAGCTTATATCTAATAAGAGATCTCTTCCAACAAACCCTGATTCTGACCCTGACTCCTGATTCTTTTGCTTCTATTATCATTCTTGGAAGTCTGACACAAACGGGAATTAAGCAGCTAAATGCATATTGAACAAGATGATAGATAGCCGCAGAATATTGTTTAAACACAACTTAAATATAACAATGTTAGTATAGGGAACTCAGTACGCAACAACTTTACGATACGTTACGATGTGACAATGGGTTAGCTCCCGTAACTCGTATTTATTGGTAAATCTGGTACACATCCAAAATGCTTTCATTTGGTTCACATTTCTCCCTTCTTAAAGTTTAACAACTCTTATTCAAGGGACACTTGCATGCGACGAGATTCAGTTCTTAACTTTATGTAAAACTTAGAAATTTCTTCAAAACGGAAACGGAAGTGTTTCGTTTCTCAACTTTCTTCCTGTTACTATGCTTTTACTTTACTTTTGCTTACAATTCACATTCTACCTTAAGTACTTTCATTTTGTGTAGAAAGTTTTTAAAAACTAGATTTATTGACAAAGAATAAAATTTGTAAGAATACTCCAAGGAATTCTAAAGACGTTATGCGAGGAACAAAACTGACAGCTTTACCGAACAGCCGTCGCTATGCATAAATAAATCAGCCTAGTGCGAGTCGGACTCTCACACGGAGGGTTCCGTACCATCATTGTACCAAAAGTACAAAAAATACGTTTCTTGTACACCTTTATTTTTTCAATATTTCGTGTATTTCAGTATTTGTTGGTGGAGCGGCAACGGATATACACTTTCTGTGAAAATTTCAACTTTCTAGCTACCATGGTTCATGATATACAGCCTAGTGACAGACATACAGACAGACGGACGGACGGACAGCGAAGTCTCAGTAATAGGGTCCCGTTTGGCACTCTTCGGGTACGGAACCCTAAAAACGTACAATATCCGTATCACAAATTTTCTAAACAAGATAATTGCAAACTCAAAGTACCTGCTAGGTTTACGGTAGCTAAGCAATTATTATATTAATAAATTATACATACATTATACTAATATAATATTGCTAGGGACAACCTTCTTCCCCAAATTACTTCAAAAATACATAGAAGTTGAGCTTTAGAGAAACTCGTATACACCAAGAATCGATAAAGCCTCCTAGCTACAATGTTTCCTACAAAGAACAAAGCAAATATAGTATAAGTACGAATATGTTAAATAGAGATAAATTTAACATATTCTATGCTACGTTCTTTGTAAAGTTCCAGTCACAAAGAAGCTGGATTTTTTGTAAACACACATTTAGGTAGTTGTTTGTAGGTAGATAAGTGGCGGTGAGTTGTTAGGTAAGTGGCGCTAACACTAACCTGACAATCCGAAATTATGGAGTTATGAATGTTGAATTTAAATATGAATTCATCTCCATCAGAACATCCGAATCAACATAATCTTAATAATGTATGGACGGATTGTACTGCAGGGAGGTAAGCCATGACTATATTTTGATTTGTCTGAATAAAAAGGTTATTCAAGACTTCTCTTGTCACATCAACTCTACAATGAATTTACAAGTGTAATGCTCAGAGTTCGCTAAACTTTTCGGAACTCGGTTAGATTCTCACACACATGTACCTAAGTTAGAATAACTCTGGGCGTATGCCACCTTTATTGCTGCGGCGATGGGCTAGCCCCCTGTCGAATGTGGGCACAATGGGCATTGATCAGGGAGGCATCGATTGTCGTAAAGTGAAAACCATTTAGAGGAATAGGGATACTGATTACTATAAGGGGTTTAAATAAATAAAATTAAAACGGATTATTAATATTTATCGCAAAAACTGTTAATTTCATTTTCTTTCAAATACGTCATCGTTGGCTCTAATGCGGTAGTTCCATTGCCTACAAATATTTAAAAAAATACATTTGTCAACAACAACAACTGTCAAAAGTGTCAAACAGAGAAATAACCGCTGAATCAAAAATAACCTTCGCATCGCAACAAATAAACATCCGAATAATACTAAAATAATCATGGGATCTAGAGAGTGCTTCGTTCCAAACTGCAAAAACAATTCGAAAAATAGCCCAACTAAACTGTTTGTACGCATTCGAGAAGATTTGCGTCAAAAATGGTGTCGTCAAGCTAAGGCGGAATATTTCAAGGTGTACACACAGTATTGCTGTGAAGATCACTTGGAAGTAAGGATTCTTTAGTCTCTTTGTTAAATACTTACTAACCCACAAGAAAGACAACGTCAATACGTGTGGGAGTCAACTAGCCGCGAGTTTCCTCACGATGTTTTCCTTCACCGTTAGCGAGTGGTAGTTATTGTTACAACAAGTAAACAAATGTACGTAACTTAACTTGGTAATATAAGTCAATTAATTAAATTAATTCAATTCTTGGTTATTGGCAATTTTAGAAATTAAAATGTTATAACTCGTTACCGACATCGGATAACAACGACTTATTATTTAAATATTAACTCTTGTTGACATTTGTCAAACGTCAACGTATTTTTACTTTTTAAAAGCATGATTGAATGCAAAGGAACTTACCTAATTATGCCAGTGGTGACGTCATACTTACAAAATTCAGAAATTTTAAATAATTAATAAAAAAATAATGACATCAAAAAATTAAAAAATATTCAAATTAGTTTCTTATATTTGTCTATATTTTCGATTTATAGAATAAAAAAAATGGGTGTTACGATGCCCATTGTGCCTCTGCCATCTCATATGGGAAAAGGCGGGTTATGAGAGCCACAGCACCCGTTTCTAAGAAATGACGATGACGTCATGACCTCGCCGTCCTCCAGCCAGGCCCCCGATTCTCGCGCTATCGAGATCATCTCCCTAGTCGATATATCGGTTTTGATACGGCCTAAAACCGTCGAAAACAATTCATAGGTAGTTATTTCGATCGAAAACGAGTCGAGATATCTCGGTTGGTCGTAAGGCTGGTCGTGAGAATAGCTTTTTCTTGTTTTTGATGGAGGTTTCGGTATCTCAAAATCGATATTTAGACCATGGACATGATTTCGCTAGCGCGAGAATTGCCCCCAGATCCTGATCATCAGAAATCATTCTCGTTCTAGCATCGGACAGATTCAGACTTCAGACCTTAGGCACACCTCGGGCACTCCATAGAACGCTCGTAAAATAATCACCTATTACTACTATATAACCAAATGATGTTTGTATACGTGCAAATGTGTGCGTAAACTTTGCTAGGGCTGGTGGCGCGGCAAATGCAGCGATATTTAGTATGTACGCGTCGTCGTCACTCGTCAGGCGTTCAGCCCTGTCTTTTGATCCTTTGACGCCAGGGGTGGGGTGCGGTATCTGAATCAGCGCGGGGAAGGGAGTGGCCGTTCTGTACGAAGTATAGAATAGAATATCTTTTATGTGCCTTAGGTTAAGAAACATTATACTTAATTGTGTAATACTGTATTTTCAGTGTACTCTATATTTGTGTGTTAAATGAAATACTGTTTAAAAATTCAATACAAGACATTCATATTTAACTGGCGTGCGTGACGCTATGTTATGTCTAATGCAGACGTAGATGACGTAGACGTAGAACGCGTAGGTAGACAAAAAATGTTTTGCAATGCAGAACAGCCCGTCGTTTGTTTAACCCGCGAGTGTTCCCAGCCTTGCAATATCTTTTCTGTGTCGCATCACAGATAAGTACTATAATATTAAGTACAAATACCTGTATCAGGAGATACATACCTTCCACAATGACTTAGGAAATAAACAGTCGTAGGTATTGGTTTACTAAATTTTGTTTTATAAATAACTAGGTGTCATGTCCTAAGCTTATAAGGTTCTGCAGTGACAATAATTAAAAGTTGTTTCTCTGTTGCTAACAACAACAAGACAATCTCCCACCACTATCACTACAGAAACCTATAACATATTGTTTATATAATTTTATCAAAGTTTTCTCTAATTGTCATCTCATTACTTGCCACTTTGCTGAGATTATTATACAAACGACACATTCTTGAGATTGGTTCATTATAGGAGATATTATTTCTGTAAACAGGAATATGGAGCGGTATGAGAGTTGCAAATACCGCGAGATGGCGCTAAGATATATAGGATTTATTCTAAGATTAGCGCCACCTAGAAGTATGTTAACTGAAACCATGGCGTTTTAAGTTCAAATCTTATTCTCCATCTCTTTTTGAAGTAAAACTTCTTGGGGCACGGGGGTAAAATTTATTTAACCTCTCAACTGTGGGTTATTCATATATTTGCTTTTCACTTGCTACTAGCCGGGTGCTATCACGAGTGGCTAAGAAATGTAACGGAAATTGGAATCGGTGACGTCAGGGTCGGCTGAAGACTTTTAAAACCGCAACTATTTTCAATACGGTTTTTAACTAATCAGATAAGATAATAATACATTCGTACAATAAAGAATGTTAATTAGTGAGAGAAAAACCTGATGAAACGTTAACAAATAAAAATTATTTTAAGCATTCTTCCACGAGTTCTTGATTTCCGGTATGGCCAAGATGGCGCCGCCGCCGCTGGCTGGGGAAACACTGGCAAACAAAACCAGTGACGTGACCAAAAACTACTTCGTTCAACCTCTTTGTTGGAACCGGAACTTATGTTTGACAGCTGTGCGATGCGATCCATACAGTTTGTAAGAAAAGAGTTTCATCAATGTCACATACGGGTCGATATGGATTTCTAAAATGATGAACGAATCGTTTTGTGGCCGGTAACTATGGAATAGGTACCTAAAACGCGCTGCGTAGTCGCGCAACTGGCAGCTAGTAATCGCATAAAGTCACTTAGAATCATCCAAATGTGATATTTAGTTTTCAAGCAAATTCCGATGTGATGGATGGCTGCATTAAGACTTCTTGAAAACAATAAGTAGGTACCTAGAACTGTTCTAAAGCCACTTTTTATTATATAGTGCAGTTCAAGTCACAAATTAGCAGTTTAGCTACTAAGTACGTGTTATACCTACCTATTTAATGTTTATCTGTAGTAAACGGCCAAAGCGAGGTCTACAGTTTACAGAGCCATAAGTTTAATGGCTTATTGTTTCGCTTATTTGTTTGTATGTAATTTTTGTAATACATATTTTAAAGTTGAATTGTTGTTATAACTGTTGAAATTATACTATTTTGATTTTAATAAGCTTTTGTAATTTTAAAGTTAATGCTTCATGCCAGTCAATAATGTTGAAGTAAAATATAATAAATAAAACCGGCCAAGTGCGAGTCAGACTCGCGCACGAAGGGTTCCGTACCATTATCTATATAATTGGAACAAAAAGTAAACTTTAGAAAAATCCGACTTCCACAAACCCTATATGATTAGATTGAGTTTAATACAAACTGTAACCCCTTATCCCCCCCCCCCCCCCCCCAGGGGAATTAATTTTGTCAAATCCCATATCAGTGCTACCCCACGCTACTAAGGAACCCCTGTACAAAGTTTCATGGCTCTAGGTCCATCGGTTTAGGCTATGCGTTGCCTGCCCGTCAGCCACGCATTGTATTTGTACCTAGTATTGAGCAGATCTGGTGGCCATATGTGGTCTTCATCAGCAGTTCCGCATCACAATATTATGCTTACCATGTGCATTTGCACGAGTTATTATGAAAAACACAAAAATCACTATAGGTCTAATCGGTCTAATTTTCCAAATCGGTCCATCCGTTTAGGCGCTATCGAGGCACATACATAAAAAAAAAATAAAAAAAACAAACATCCGGACGAATTGTAAACCTCCTCCTTTGGGAAGTCGGTTAAAAAAACCGCAAAAAAACACGTTAATTGTATGGGAGCCCCCTTTACATTAAATTTATTTTGTTTTTAGTATTTGTTGTTATAGCGGGAACAGAAATACGTCATCTGTGAAAATATCAACTGTCTAGCTACCACGGTTCATGAGATACGGCCTGGTGACAGACAGACGGACGGACGGATATCTTGAGATTTTAAGGTACTTTCCCTCCAGGGCCCATTCGTTTGTTCCACCCTGTATATGTGTGATCTGTAACTGTATTTTTCATGAAATACCCAAAAAGTTTTGTTCAAATTATCATCTTATGTCAGAATAACTTTGTAGCTAGTTGAAAAATAACATTTGAATTGATTCAAAGCTTGCCGCGCTTTTAGGGCCTTTAGTACCTACTAAACGCCGCCGTAAGCAGCACTGTCTACAACCTACTCCTACTGGAAAACGTGAGACACCCATCTACAATTTCCGTACAATGAGGTTCACTCACTCATTATGTCAATGTCATGCAGACTGCAAAACATCATTTCAACGCACCAAAGAGTATTTAATTAAAACATCACTGGCAGCCAAACTTGAAGTGGCCAAAAGGAAAAAAATAATTTCTGTGCTCTGAGATTTGTATGAAAACAAAAGTAATTAAAAACTATTAATTTTATAATTATTTTCTAAAAGTTCTACATAATAAATAGAGACGTCGTAATTCATCAATTAATATTTAAAGTCTTTGTAGAAGTCCGGGGACGACATTGCCATATCATTTAAATTTAGTTTCATTAAAAGAAGGCTTACCTACCAAAACAAAATGGCCTTGGTATAAACTTTTCAAGCGTGTTGTGAAGACGTATCTTGTACCGAGACCACTTTCAATTTGTAATATCTCTCGTATTTCAGTATTTGTGGTTGGTGCGGCAACAGATATACACATTCTGTGAAAATTTCAGCTTTCTAGCTATTACGGTTCGTGCAGGCGGACCCGGTGACAGACGGACGGACGGACGGACGGACGGACGGACGGACGGACAGACGGACAGCGAAGTCTCAGTAATAGGGTCCCGTTTGGCACCCTTCGGGTACGGAACCCTAAAAATCGAGGTATGTCGTATGGCGGACTAAGGAAATGTCAAGAATAAAATTAAATAAAAGTTACGTCATCGCTTCGCGATGAAGTAACCCTAAAAAATCCTAGCAAAGTAGGTATGTATAGGTTAGCGGGGGTAGCATAAGGCACGCCAGTCACCCCAGCCACGCATTTTGTCACAATTTAATGTCATATCATAATGAATGCGCGCTATTTTATGGAGAAACATCATTGAGACGCGAAAGGAGTTGGCAATTTGGCAAAATGACTGCCCCAGACATGTACAAAGACTTCTCAACAGCCAATTAATAGCATTTAAATATTCTCTCATAAATTACTGCGTCTTTAGTTAGTTTGTAGAACTTGAAGGAAATGATTAAATAATTATGAGTTGTCACTTCATACTCTATGATTCCGCCATTGATTAGTGACTTTTGCCATCGTTAAAAATAACATGCAACATAATTGCCAACTAGCAAAACTGTTGAAAACAGGAGGTTTCCAGAGGAGTGGCTAGATGGCGTTATGTTGCATGTTATTGCAAAATGGTGCTTATTTCTAGCGACGGCAAAGGTCACGGAATCATATTGGAATCACGGAGTATTGAGTAACAACTCTTATTTACCTATATTTAATAAAAAAAAATCTTCAAGTTCTACAAACTAAATACAGACGCAGTAAATTAAATTTATGAATGAATATTTAAATGCTATTGGCTGTTGAGAAGTCTTTGTACATGTCTGGGGCAGTCGTCCATATATTGATTTAGCCATCTTCTTTGTCATTTATCTGCGCGACTGAGGTGAGTGGCAAGCCTTATGGTAGCCCCGCAGGTACACATTAACTTGGAATAGTTGAAAATACGTACTCGATCAATTAAATAAAGGGACTGGGCACAGAGACAAGCAAAGCAATGCATACATTTGAGCGAGACGGCTTAAAGACGTGACGTCAGATGGTATATAATCTGAGCGAGATGCAAATAGTAGTGACACTATTGAATGAGTTAAGTATATCACCACGAGCGCGACAAATTGTAGATAAGGAATGGTGGGAAATAAATGACATGACGTATTAAAAGTAAGTACAAGTATAAAATAATTTCAAATAATCGGACGTCTGAAACTTAAAAGTAACTTGAAGCAGAGATTGGATCTCAAAATTGGAAATTTAAATCTCTTTTAGTATAGGTAGGTATAGGTGTATAGTATAGGTACCACTTAATGATCTAGCTACAGAAGTTTTACTTCTAACACGTGTACGGTGCTACACGCGTTTTTTTTTACGAAGGGTTACTAATTCTAATTTGTATGGGATGAGCGAGCATCCTGTGGCGGCATACACAAATCATTATTTTTAAATCCCTAGGTCTTTGATTTTTAAGTTACTTACATGTTTGTGATTGTGACGTCGTCGCTGTTTCTGGTTCCTACGACACAGAGTATCTTAGTGTGGGGCCAGAAGCATTGTATGGGACTGTATGTAAAAAAACTGGTTTACTTAGGTATAAAGTTGATCTGATCAAATCGGTGGCATAGTGACAGTTGTTCTGTCAGACTGATCTCTGAACTGTGCCTTCAGATGTTAAATACACTTTTCTGTTGCACCTTTATTATACAGGGTGACATTTAATTAGCTGACCATATTTCGGGGAATGATAGTACCCATCATTGTGAACAACTTTCCATATGAAACATATGGTCGCAAACGAAAAAAAATTTTGGGTCTCGCATAGTAACATGAAATCAGCTGATCGGGGCAATGTACTGGGGGCGAAAAATGTTTTTCATTTGCGACCATATGTTTCATAGGGAAAGTTGTTCACAATGATGGGTACTATCATTCCTCAAAATATGGTCAGCTAATTTAATTTCACCCTGTATTAGTAAACTTTTCACAGTAAATGACATTGGGAAGTTTCTGACCCAAAACCTGAATTTTTCGTACACGAATAAAACCTGTGTCAGTTATAAGATAATTTAACGTCATTTAAAAAGGTGCATTTTTTTTTTCTTATCTCATTGAAATGTTGAAAAAAATATATGTTTATGTGATGAATTTCGAAAGCTCAACTAGTATATTCTGATAGGTTTGTATGAACACAATAATGCGCTTTAGTTCGTAACAAGTAGATGTCTCAGGCTGTATAATAAATTCATATCTGGACGTAGGTAATTTTTCCATAGTAAAGTTCACAATATCCTTTAAGGAAAAACTTCTGCTACGTCACCCATGAAATGGCGTGACCAGCAACACTCAAATTTTAAATAAGGTTGCGCTGTCAACAAACCGAAATGGCATGTTTTAGAACCATAAACATACTTTAAAACTTCATACGATTTCTTACCACGTAAGTTTACAAACATTTTGTACTGTGATAAACAGTTCTTTTCAGGTTAAGTTACACAAAGGCAACGCAATCATAGTCTCTATTCCGTCAAAACAAGAGGGCATGAAAGTGTTATAAAGGTTTACAAATTAGTTCCTCCTGTATTATCATTAGTATTACTAGCGGTATAAAGACTAAAATTGTATACCTATGGTGTAGCTTAACTTGTAAAAGACTTGAGTTTGATAAGCGTTTATATACGAGAGTTTACTAATAAATTAGTTTCCGGTTACAAGACGTGGGCGTTCTACTATGGGACACTACTTCAAACGCAACTCAACTTCAAACCTATTCAATAGATTTTTTGAAGTAAAACTTCTTAAGTAAATCTAGCCCATTAATAATAATAATAATAAATCTTTATTTCAGGATATCAAAATCCCATATCGATATATAACTAGACATAAATATAAAATATAACAATATTAACTAGCCTAGATTTTGTTTTTCGGTCTCGCTTCCCTATAGCGTCGGTAGACAATGAGGGGCACAGGGCTTTACCCCGATACGAGTAAGATTGAGCCATATTCGACCATGCTGGCTCAGTGGAGGTTGGTCGGACTAGTGGCCAACCCGACTGTCAGAAGTTATCAAGCTGCCCTATTAGTGCCTCTGATCTGATACAGCTTTACGACTACTACTACCAGAGAGGTTTCATTTCGCTGAGTAGGTATCTACGGCCGGCTATACGCGCCAGTCGGTCTTTGTCACATGAGATAAGATAGATAAGATAATATATTTAATGGTTACAATTTGTTACATAGAGGTTTTACATTGGATGGTTTCCTAGTAAGAGTTTGAGATGTACCTAATTAATTAATGATTATTATGGTTTAAGATATTTATTTCTCAAAAAGAATTATACAATTCACTTACTTGAGAAACACTTAGTTAGGTAATAAAATAAATAATAGCTAACCGACAGGCGCAAAAGAAAACAAAAATAAATATCTAGGGTAGTCCTAAAAAGAATGCGTAAATAATGAGATGAATTAACGAATCAGTGTTGATGCTCGCAAAGGGTGTGTTTACATTATCATATTTATTGTAAGTAAGAAAGATGAAATTTAGTTATGAAGAGAGTTATAAATGTGACTTTTAAGTAGGGTTTTGAAAATAGGTAATGATTATTCGAGATCTAAACTAGGCAGAGCCTGTACTATAGATCTCAAAAATCCTCAGCGCTTCCATAATTAAACATGACACACTTTGTCGCATTTCTCTTGTAAAAAATAATAACAATACAATTAATTGGATAATTTTTAAGTCAAATCTTGTTATAACAAAAATAAATAGTTATGACTATTAATAGTAAAAAGATGGTTGTCGCTCGGCTCTCGGTGCGCGGGCTAGCCGCGTGAAAACAATGACGCCGAAAACAACTGAGTGCGATTCGCAACCCTGCGTGATCGGCATCGTGTCAGCGGTGTCTAATGGAATATGAACGCTCGTGTCATACGATAAGATTCAATTTCACATGCGAACATATGCAGTAGCATAGACAAAAAAAATTGTGAACCTATACTTGACTTTTGTTCGGGAGTGAACCTTTTGTACGTAGTACTGCCTGTTAGATATTCTGTGGTACTAGTTAGGTGAAGTTGTAGATGGGGGGGGGGGGGAAATACAATAGAATATGTGACAGACAATGGACGGACATACAGTTGAAGGAATTTGCTGGCTAGTCCTCTTTCACGCAAACTGGGGGAGATAAAAAGTGCACCATACCGTTATAGGTAGAAAGTAGCTACTGTAAATAGCAGCACGTCAAAAATAAACCAACATTCTCCCCCCAAAAAAATAAATATACCTTTTACACAACAACGTAGTTCATTTGATAGGACAGTCGTTAAAAAGTTTTAAAAAGCTTGTTCAAAATAGCACGCCAACTAAATTCGGAATACAGAATGCCTCACTCGAATTAAAAAAAAAAAAACAGAAGTTAAGCTGTGACAGAATAGTTAAGTGATTTCGAATGCACGTTCAATTGAGCAGTCGAAAAAGCATTTGCTTTTTTTGGAGCACGACTTTCGTTTACAAATTCACTGTTCTCAATTCTGTAGTTTCACTTGACAGATGAATAAAATTCAAAACATTTTTGCGAAGCATCTGATAAAAGGAAGTACTAGACATGCATATTCTCTTTAGGGTTCCGTGCCAGAAAGGTGTCATAATTAATAGGGTCCATTCAAACCTTTTGCTGTCTGTCCGACCGTCGTCCGTCCGCTAGCTATATTTTAGGGTGAATCGTAATAGGTAGAGAGTTAAAATATTTGATTTTCTATTCGAATACCATATTGTACCATTGTACCATTACGTAGGTATTTATCGATAAAACATATTTACATTATCTTCTATCTGAGAAAGCAAAAAGTTACCTCTACATCGCATTTTAAAAGAAAAGCTTTTGTTATTCAAAAGCTCAAAAGCCTTTTAACAATATTCTATAAGAATTTTCCATCGAACATTTGCAAAGTTCCGATGTAATCTGTTAAACGATGGCTTAAATTCATAACTTTATTTGCAAGTCCGATCTTTGCTGGCCCCTGCTGTAGCCTGGAGGAAAAAAGGGTTGGATTATAGAGGGCGCTGCTGTGCCAACATTCTAAATTTGAAACAAAAAAAAAGCGTCACGTTATTTTTTCCATAGAGTAGTAGAAACCTCAGTAGAAGCAAAATTGCACTACGTTTAGAAAAATATTCCATACTCCATAATGTGACAAATGCCTATTGTGACAAAGTGTAAGACGACCTCATGTCGCAGCGGTTGCGTATCTGCCTGCCATGCGAGAGGTCCCGGGTTCGACTTCGGGGACAAAAAAAATACTCCAGGTCTTGGATGTTTACATGTTTGTGATGTGTTTCTGGTTCCCACGACACAGGGTATCCTAGTGTAATTCGGGGGCCTAATTCAATGTATTCGCAGAGTATTGTTTTGTATAATTAGTAAGCAAAGCACAGCTATAAATCAGCTTAAAAATGTAAACTATTACAAAGTTAACATAATAATAAGTGTCATACTCAGGTAGGATGTAAGAAATTACTGTACGCTTTATCGTCATTTAATTAATTAACCATGTCAATAGTTTTAATAGGTTTATAAAAACTATGTCAAAAACGGCCTATTGAAGAAGTCTTATTACAGTGTAAAATAATATTTAGATGACAAAACTGCATGGTCTTTACCATCTCAGCGCACAGAAATCCAAAGAGGGGCGATGGACTGAGTCAGTACGTCTCTTCTCGGTGTATTTCCTTAGACTTAAGTAGAAATACATAACATTGTATTTTTAAGGCTCTGATATTTTAAAAGAGGTACGGGGGAGTTTCTTGCCCTTCTTTGCTCCATCCCTAAGCCCACAACTTCCGAACGGGCGGTAGTATACAAAAATATTAATATTAAATTGACGTTGACTAATCATGTGTATGATTTTATGGTCAATATTTTTTTTTAACAGAACTGAACTTACCTTAAAATTTTGTTACCCTATGCCTGTCAAACCCAGGATTTACCATTTACACTGGGTGTTTTGCTACTACATTGTATTATTGATTAATAAAGACCATTTAAAAACAAAAAAAAAACAATTCAATGTATTCAAAAGTGTGATCTTTTTTTATTTTAATCACTGTAGGTAGTCATCAACTTTTCGTCCGCCTTACATTTACTATGCAAAAGAGGTTACATAGAATTAATAGGATTGCCTGACAGATATCTCGCAACCCCAAAAGGGTTCAATTTGAATTTTAATGGCGGCTCCAAACATTCGTGTTCCGGTGTTACTTCTGTTTGAACTGTTGTTATGAATTGTTACAAAAATTAAAAGGGGTTCAGACATTTTTGTATGTTTCCTGGGATACATGAATCTTGCAAGTACCCTAAAATGTCACATTTTTTACATGATAACGTCTTATAAATCGATGAACGCCGGCTGCACGCATGAAAAAGTGTCACGTTCCGCTTGTCACGTTCCGTCTTGTGACGGAACGAACGGCTTGTGACTCATCGCATGTGACGCACATCGTTATCACCGACTGTAAAAACCACCAATATTTCGTGTACACCGTGTGTAATGTCGATTGATCGAGAATTTCATTAAAAACAACAAATATTCTTTGACAAAATTTCGTAAACAGTAGGCTTTCTGGGATTTTCAGTTTGCATAATAAATTATGTAATTCAGTCATTTATTTACAACAAGATGAACACGAAAAAACAAAATTTTAGTAAATTCCAACTTTTGGTACCTATCCCAGAAAGGTTCAATTTTCTTTGTAAGATTAAACAAGGAGTACCTACATAGTTAGGTACTTTGACTTTGACCTCTACGGAACCCTAAAAAACGGAGGCATTATAAAACACAATAAACTAAGATTAAAACACAAACACAACATTACCCTACTTTCAAACACAACTCATACCAAAATTACCGGTTGTTTCAAAACAACTATCAAAATTCAGATTCAACGCAAACTTACAACCACTAAGGGCGGCTTTCTATAAAACTTAATCAGGTGCTAAGCGCAAGATAAGTGTAGTTTAAATAGAATTAGCGAAAAAAATGACACATCGTCTTGCTCCACGCTGATTACACTGCCAATAACGATTATTCCATTTAAGCTACTTCTAGCACGCTGGGTAGCGTAAGGACAAAAGAGTCCTTGGAACAATATTGACATTAAAATTATAAAAAAAAAAAATACTTTAAAATTATTTTGACAGTGGGTACCAAGACGTCAATGAATGTCTAATTTTTGACTTTGGTACCCACTGTCAAACTAATTTTAATGTAATTTTATTTTTTTTTACAAAAAAAAATAAAAAAAATGGCTCGCGCCAACCGGCTAGTATAATCGGCCAAGTTAGGGCGATTACACTCCATTTAGTGGCTGTCAAAATGCCATGTGATAGTTGCCATGGTTACCAACGACTTGACGTTTGCTGACATCTCAAGACAAAATAAACATGCTTTCTCGCTCTGTTTTTAACCGACTTCCCAAAGGAGGAGGTTTACAATTCATCCGGATATTTTTTTTTTTTTTTTTTTATGTATGTGCCCCGATAGCGCCTAGACGGATGGACCGATTTGGAAAATTATTTTTTTGTTTGAAAGGGTTTACCTTCCCATTGGTCCCATTGACACCAGGTCAGGATCTGATGATGGGATCTTGGAGAAATCGAGGGAACTCTTCAAATATTATAGGCAGACCTATAGTGATTTTTGTGTTTTTCATAATAACTCGTGCAAATGCACAGTAAGCATAATATTTTGGTGCGGAACTGATGATGAAGACTACACATGGCCACCAGAAATGCTCAATACTATACAAAAATCTACTATGCGTGGCTGACGGGCAACGCATAGCCTAAACCGGTGGACCTAGAGCTATGAAACTTTGTACAGAGGTTCCTTAGTGGCGTGGGGTAGCACTGAGATGGGATTTGACAAAATTAAGTCCCCAAGGGGGGGGGGGGATAAGAGTTTAACTCAATCTAATCAAATAGAGTTTGTGGAAGTCGGTTTTTTCTGAAGTTTACTTTTTGTTTCAATTATGTATCTTTTGTCTCTGTCTCACTCACAAATCACAGAGTAAACCGGAAGTCATTCTTCTGACAAATTAGAATTAAAAATAAGTGGTGCCGTTTATGTAACCGTATAAATTATTGTGTGCAATACAGAATTGTGAATTGTGAATTGTGAATTGTGAATTGTGGTGCAAGAGAAAGGTTTATTACTAATTGTGATAAGGGAGATAATTGAAATTAGTAAAACGCGATATAATCACAATTAAACGGATTTTCTAGCAAGCGACCCTAAAGGTGCGAACGCACTAGGCGGAACTGCACTGCAGCGGAACTGCGCGACACGGCGCGTCATTTTTTGGTAAACCGCACTTGAACTGCAGCGATGCGACAGTTTCACCCGCCATTTGAACAAAGAACGAAAGAGATAGAAAGAGGAGAGAGGGGCGGGGGCGTGAGGTAGCGTCAGTTTTGCCTAGTTGCCCAACTTTGCCGCGCAGTTCCGCTGCAGTGCAGTTCCGCCTAGTGCGTTCGCACCTTAAGTGTGGCAACTCTGAGTTAACTGAAGTTTTTCCGAGACCGACCACTTAGTATTCAAAGTGGGTCGAAATATGCAAAGTTTCGAGTTAACACCAACCATCTTCCCGTCTGTCCCATTACGAGGATTCTGATCGAAAAGTCTATCGAATTTACTTTGCAATATCGCGCACTTATCATATTATTTGCTATTCAAAGGGTTATTTTGCTCGACAACAAATTATCACAATGTGTATTGAGGTCGCATATATTTAATATTTTAAATGTCAAAACTTTGATACATCCGTTTTGAATCATTTATTTTTACTTACACTATTAACAGCCAGTTGCAGAAACAATCTTTAAATTTTAACGCCCCATTAAACGCTAATGGCCTGTCAGTGTCATAAAATTTAGATTTTTTGATAAAATATGGCTCTTATTTCTGAGTGCATAATGCTCAATGACAGTTCACATGCCTTGACATAACGCCCTTTAAAGTTTAATGGGGCATTAAAATTTAAAGATTGTTTCTGTAACTGGCTGTTAGACAGGTTACATTTTACTTTTATTTTTACGGCTAAACTGACAACACTGATATGATATTGTGTTGGGCAAAAAACATACTTGTAAATTCGTATATTATCCTAGTCATTATGACCTCATTTAGCCCTATCGGCATTTTAGGGTAAATTAAATATTTATCTCCCATCGCAATAATCCTGTAGCATCAATAAATAATCCTCCTCCACTTCCGTTTGTGCTATATTTCCGGCGAAATATGGCCATTTTAATTTACACGAAATACGAATGAAACGAATATAATCTGATGTTTTATGACCACCATTTTCACGCATCGGTATCAAGGTGGGAAAAGATAAGGATGGTTGTTGCGAAAGAGGGCGTGTTCGCTGAAAACTGTTGATCAAAATATTTATTTTAAACAGTTTATAAGATTTATTAGTATATAGGGTTCCGTACCCGATGGGTGCCAAAACGGGACCTATTCTATAAACCTACGTTGTCCGTCTGTCTGTTTGTCTGTCTATTTGTCCGTCTTTCCCACGAATGCTAGAAAGCTGAAATTTTCACAGAATGTGATATATGTTGCCGCTACACCAACAAATAAATAAATAAATGTCTTTTTAGACATAAGCTTACCTATGTTTATGCCACTTCTGTATTGTTTGTTTTTTTTTCTGATATGTGCAATAAATACGAAATATAGTACGAAATACGAAATACTTATACGAAATATTGAGAAAATGAAGGAACGGTGGTAAGATGGTGCGGAACCGTGTGTGATTCCAACTCGCCCTTGGCCGACTATTTTTATTTATTAGTGTGGAGCCTGAATCTATGTAGGTATATCTATATGTCAATGTCTATGTGTGTGTTTGTTGCCACCCCAAATAGAAAACAAAAACATGATAGAAATAGAAGCGTCTGATTTAATTTCAGCGTCTGTGCATATGACGTCATGATTCAAGATGGCGGACGCGCGTTCTCGCATTTTATGTTTATGTTTATTGTACTTTTTACAACAACGCCTGATAGCGCATAAGATACATGTTTAATACTATTTTTATCACTCAAATGGATTGCCTGAGGGATACGTGATCGTTTTTATTACATCTTTATTAGCATTGCCATATTTTTTAAGTTTTTAAGCTGATTTTTTCGTTGAGATAATAATGAATTCTGAGGGATTTCAATGCAAATTTTTGATTTTAATTTATGTTCTTTTCATCATCATTATCGGCAGCTTGTTTCCGCCCACTGCTGGGTGTGGGTATAAGCCTGCCCTCTTTTGTGAAAACTTATCCGGTCGTGTGCCAATCGAATCTAGGTCTTCCCCGCAATATGCTTAACACCCACTGTAGCGTAAGGACAAAAGAGTCCTTGGAACAATATTGACATTAAAATTATTAAAAAAAAAACATTAAAATTATTTTGACAGTGGGTACCAAGACGTCAATGAATGTCTAATTTTTGACGTTGGTACCCACTGTCAAACTAATTTTAATGTCATTTTTTTTTATAATTTTGGAGAATGACAATGGCTCGACTTAGGGGGGTAGTGTCGTCGACCCATCTGGCTGCCGGTCGATCCACGCTTCTCTTTCCCTCTTTCGGCCACCACTCGGTCAGGGATCTACTCCACCTGTCATCACTTCGCCTCGCCAAGTGTCCTCCCCACCTCCACTTGAGTCTAGTGATACGGTTTCCGACGTCTTGGACCTTAGTCTGTAGCCATATTTCTGTGTTACGGACTCTATCTAGGAGTGTGAAGCCTAGCATAGAGCGGTCCATTGTTCTTTGGGTTACTCTCATTCGTTTCAACAGTTCCTTTGTAAGTGTCCATGTTTTGGCACCATACGTCATTGAAGGCAGGACACATTTAGATAGTTTAGCAATTCCCAATTTTGTCTATGCCATAAAAATACTGATAACAACGTCATTTCCCGGAGACAAGCTGCCTTATTTTCAAACAATTTAAGCCCTAAAACCCCATTAAGGTTTACAAACCACCTTTTAAGACCCATTAAACCCACTACAACTCTGTCTAAAAGGACTCTTTTGTACACGTTTTACAGCAGTTTTAGAGCGTACCGCTTATCTTTTGTAAGTCAAAACATTGTATGCTTTACGATGTTTAAAATCTTGCAGTTAAAGTAGGTACTTAGTTGAAAGCACTGAGATGATACGGCTTCTAGCTGTTTACATTCTTTGAGAGGAAGCAAGGAAATAGTTTTTCTGATTTAAAAGAAGCTAAGGTAACAGATATTAAACAAACATTAACTTACAGGCACATAAATTGCTTCAGTGGCCCGATTCTCGCCAATGCGAAAGCGTAGACGCAAACGACATTTCATACGAAATCGAAAATCTTTTACGTATGGGAGAGAATCGTGCCACTGGCCGTCGAGTGACATCACAAACATATAAACATCCAAAACCTGGGTTTTTTTTCACCAGCCAGGATTTGAAGGCAATCTCTCGCTTCTAGGAAGCAAAACGGTAACGGTTAAGTTAGACATGTCGTCATAAAGTAAAAAAAAAGGTTTTTGTCATTAAATGCTTGATATATTATCAAAAATCATGTAACTATCGAACCAGCTTACATCACAAGAACATGTTGGGAAATGCGATATGAAGATGGGAACAGCAAGACAGGCTTGATATACAAAAGCATTTTTGTCCAAGCTACACGGAGACGCTTCACTCGTGCAACGCGCTCGCTCGATCATTTCATCGCTAGGTACATTTACATTCATCTCAAAGTTACTGCACATACGTGAATATTCCCCCGGGAAAGTAATTAACATCGGAAATTCTTCGTAAAGACATTTTTAACACAAAACGACAGTTATTTCGTTATAGTTTTCGAAACATATTATTTCGTACGTGCGACTTTTAACTTTCATGAAGAGAACTGAAAACTGTGTCCTTTTTTATAGTTTGAAACGGTCAAGCGCAAGTTCACTGATTAAGTTAAGGGTTCTGTGCAATTCTAGACAGCTAACAAAAAGAGCTAAGTGATTCCTAACTGTTGGTGAATCGGGCATGAGCTTCTCGGTTATCGAAATTGGTACCTATACGCATAATTTTGACACTCGTTCGCCTTTTTTACATTTTAAATTCCATTATCTAATAAACATAAATAGGGGATAGACAGATACTATAGATTAGACCTTCACTTACTACGATCCTGGCATACATCTCTTAATTGACATTCGACCAAAATTTCTACGGAACCCTAAAACCTACTAAACGGAGGTCAACTCATAACAGTCATTACTCACGGTCGTTAGTTTGGATAATTAAAAGTTCTTTTGCTACAATATTACTCGCAGAATAACCGAAACTATACTTAACTTGTTTTAGTTCACGACTTCGTCTTTCGTCAACTTACTTTTGGACAAATAACTTGAACATGAGTAAACTCGAGCACACCTCGGACACTCCATAGAACGAACGTTCGTAAAATAATCACCTATTACTACTACATACTGCAAATATGTGCGTAACGTTTTTTTTTTTTTTGGTTCGTTTGTGAATGTGTGCGTTCAGCGCCTATACAAAGAGCCTGTGGTTCGCCCTCCGGCGCCAGGGGTGGGGTGCGGTATCCGAATCAGCGCGGGGAAGGGAGTGGCCGTTCTGTATGTAGTACTATATCTCTTTTGAGACTCTAATGACAACTCCATATATTTTGTATGGAGCTATCAAAGTATATTCGGGTTTAGTTTTTCTTCTTATTCTTAGGGCCAGAGCAGTACGAAAGCGGAATAAGACTTATCCCGAGTTAACTCTGACAACTCCATATAAATTTGTACAGAGTTGTCAAAGTTTACTCGGGTTAACTCTTATCCCGCTTTTGTACTGCTGGCCCTAATAGTGTTAAAAGATCATTGCAAAGCTGAGTGTCTTTCTTAGGTCTATTTGCACCAAAAACACTATTTTTTGTGATTAGCGCGTTAATCACAATTAAGTTTGACACAATATTTTCATACATTTTAACAACTGCTAAATAGAATTAGGACGCTAATCGTAATTAAGTTTTGTGTGAGTGTGTGATTGAATTGAATTGAATTGTGCAAATGGCCTTTAGATTTTTAGCATTATGATCAATCATCATTCATCATATTTAGATTAAAATTTAGCAATGTTTTCGATGGGGGCTAATATAATTGTGTAATGATGAGAAATTGTGTATACCCGACACATTAACAAACTCGTTTGTTCTTATTAATTAATCCTACACGAAAGGTAATAAAAAACGCATAGGCGAGCTTATGTCTAGTAAGATTGATTGATTTTCAGAATTCTTTATTTACTTACTATATTTTTACAATTTTTGAATTACTAGCAACTATTACCTAGTACACAAAATCATTTTCTGCTAATAATAATGTTTTTTCAGGCTGGAAGGCACCTTTATAAAAACTAGTACATAGATAAAAATAAAATAATAAGACATGTATAGACAAACAAATAAATAATGGTAGGTATGCTTGTTTTATGGCTAACTAGCATTTCTTAATTAAATGGTGTACCTACCTACCTATCAGGTAAGTTTATTCTACTGCGCCTTGTTAGGCAAATGCCTAACAAGGCGCAGTAGAAAAGGAGGGTACACTAGAAAAAAAAAAAAAAAAAAAAAAAATAAAATAAAAAAAAATGTCTAGTAAGAGATCTCCCCCTAGAAAGGCTTACTAAAAAGTAATATTACATCAATGGTACAGCCTCACACCACCGTACTACAGCCTTAATAAAGCTTCAAAACTCATTTCAAGAAACACAAACACACAAACTGGGCTTTATGATGTAACTGTACAGTACAGACACATATAAATTTAAGCTTTCTCCCAAATTAAATTCGTAACACTTCCGCGAAAGAGACAGGGATACTACACCCCGTGTGTTGGAGCGGGACGGATGTAGTGGGTTCGTTACGTAGTTAAATGTTTACGCGGAATTAAACGCATCTTGTCTGTTAATTCAATGGCTGTTGGTTTATGAGACGGCTTTCAGGAATTCAGGTTGTTGAACCTATAATTGAAACAAACAGTAAACCTTTAAATAACCGGCAAAGTGCGAGTCGGACTCGCGCACATAGGTTTCCGTACCATTATCTATGAAAAACCGCAAAAAAAAATAATTGTATGGGCGCCCCCCCTAAATATTAATTTAATTTTAATTTAATTATTTATTTTTTAAGTAAATAATATACTCAATATATTGTGAACATTTTAAGCGTCTACCTGCTACCATTATCAATATCGAGCAAAAATGAGCAAAAAAATCACGTTTGTTGTATGGGAGCCCCCCTTAATATTAAATTTCTTTTGATTTTAAGTATTTTTTGTTATAGCGGCAACAGAAATACATCATCTGTGAAAATTTCCACTCTCTAGCTACTACGGTTCATGAGATACAGCCTGGTGACAGACAGACGGACGGACAGCGAAGTCTCAGTAATAGGGTCCCGATTGGCACCCATCGGGTACGGAACCCTAAAAAACGACTACCACAAACCCAATTTGGTTAGAAACCAATGACAATTGCTTTTTGAGTTTTATAGAAACTGTAACCCCTATCCCCCCCCCAGTTGTCACAGTGCTACCCCACGCTACTAAGGAACCTCTGTAAAAAGTTTCATGGCTCTAGGTCCACCGGTTTAGGCCTATACGTTGCCCGTCGGCCACGCATTGTATTTTCAACCGACTTCAAAAAAAGGAGGAGGTTCTCAATTCGACCCGTATGTTTTTTTTTTTTTTTTTCTATGTTTGTTACGCGATTACTCCGCCAATTATGAACCGATTTGAACAAATCTTTTTTCGGCGTATAGGTAATACCTCAAGGGTGGTCCCATTGACACCAGGTCAGGATCTGATGATGAGATCCTGGAGAAATCGAGGGAACTCTTCAAATATTATAGGCAGACCTATAGTGGTTTTTGTGTTTTTCATAATAACTCGTGCAAATGCACATGGTAAGCATAATATTGTGATGCGGAACTGCTGATGAAGACCACATATGGCCACAAGATCTGCTCAATACTAGGTACAAATACAATGCGTGGCTGACGGGCAGGCAACGCATAGCCTAAACCGGTGGACCTAGAGCCATGAAACTTTGTACAGGGGTTCCTTAGTAGCGTGGGGTAGCACTGATATGAGATTGACAAAATTAATTCCCCAAGGGGGGGACAAGGGGTTACAGTTTGTATTAAACTCAATCTAATCAAATAGGGTTTGTGGAAGTCGGTTTTTTCTAAAGTTTACTTTTTGTTTCAATTATATTAATTTTGCTCGATAGAAAAGTCTCCTGAAGTTGCCAGGAAATCTGTCTGTCACAATGTTTTATTTTACAATTTCGCACCGCATCTGAATTTGTGTTCATGTTATTAACTAGTATTTCTGGTGCCCATATGTGGTCTTCATCAGCAGTTCCGCATCACAATATTATGTTTAACGTGAGTAAATGCACGAGTAATAGGGTCCCGTTTGGCACCGTTTGAGTACGGTACCCTAAATAAGCCAATTGCGAGTTGGACTTGTGCATAGAGGGTCAGTAGGTATATCTATCATTTTATCAACCGACTTCAAAAAAAGGAGGAGGTTCTCAATTCGACCCGTATGTTTTTTTTTTTTTTCTATGTTTGTTACGCGATTGCTCCGCCAATTATGAACCGATTTGAACAAATCTTTTTTCGGCGTATAGGTAATATCTCAAGGGTGGTCCCATTGACACCAGGTCAGGATCTGATGATGGGATCCTGGAGAAATCGAGAGAACTCTTCAAATATTATAGGCAGACCTATAGTGATTTTTGTGTTTTTCATAATAACTCGTGCAAATGCACATGGTAAGCATAATATTGTGATGCGGAACTGCTGATGAAGACCACATATGGCCACCAGATCTGCTCAATACTAGGTACAAATACAATGCGTGGCTGACGGGCAGGCAACGCATAGCCTAAACCGGTGGACCTAGAGCCATGAAACTTTGTACAGGGGTTCCTTAGTCGCGTGGGGTAGCACTGATATAGCATTTGACAAAATTAATTCCCCAAGGGAGGGGGGGATAAGGGGTTACAGTTAGTATTAAACTCAATCTAATCAAATAGGGTTTGTGGAAGTCGGTTTTTTCTAAAGTTTACTTTTTGTTTCAATTATGTTGTGAATGAACCACAATTTTAGAGATGCAGATCTTGGAGCTTGCATTCTGTCAAACTGGTTATGAAGCAGTAAAATTTTAATGCCGGGTAGAATAGTGCCAAGTTGCTAGATCATCGCCTGACGAAACTAGAACTATATAAACCTCTGGCTCCTCTTCCGGGTAGACATTACATGACACAGTACAAAACGTAAACAAACAACCGCCATGATTTGTACATTTTTTTGCCTCAGAGTTTCTGAAACCGACAGAAAATGTTCGTTCCATCTAACGTACTCAACTCAGTGCCATCTGAGCCATATATCTTGCTGTGGGCATCATTTCTCGCTTCTCACTAAAACGTAAACAAACATCACATAACATTTACTACACTGAAGTTACGACTTTTTGCACATTCCTCTAGGCAAACACTGATTTCAAGTTTTTTTAAATTATGGAATATATCGTGAGGAAATTTTCGTATCTACAAAGCTGCGGCAATGGACTAACCCCCTGTCATGCAAAATGGAGTAATGAATAAGTGGCTTTTATACCGTGGCCGCTGAGAGAATGCGATCCTGACATATGTATAATTGTATATGTCCCTGTCTGTCCCGCGCTACTTTTCACTCTATCTCACTCCCACGAGTGAGAAAGATTGAAAAGTAGCGCGGGACAGACAGGGACATATATTTACATGTGTCAGGATCGCATTCTCTCAGCGGCCACGGTGTAGTGGGGATAACTGCTCCCCCACCACCACAAATGGCAAAATGTGTAACGCTTTATTTATTATGTATGATTAGTAAACACATCATGACGTCACGCCATTTTCCTACAGGTTAGCCGCTACCTTTTGCGACCTCAGTGAAATTGCGGTTGAGACTTGCTTCCCAAGCGAGAGCTCCCAGGTTCGAATCCCGGCTGGGGAACACGAAAAGAAAATCTCCCGGGTCTTATTTATTTATTTATTTATTTATTCCTTATGGCAATAAACGATTTTCATTTTCATTTTCATTTTCATTATTCAGGAAGCCAACAGCATTTATCATTACAAAAAATGTTACTATAAAGACTTAAGAGATAAAGCCAATTATAGGGTTCCATCGATTACATTTATACTTAGATTATAATTACCTATTTATTTATTTTTATAAATTAAGTACTTATTACTTTTATTTTTACTTAATTTTTGTGTTATTTAACAATTAAACAATTTTGGTCTTGGATGTTTACATGTCGCTGTTTCTGGTTCCCACCACACAGGGTATCCCAGTGTGGGCCAAAAGCAGTATGTGATGTTTTATGTAAAATGGCTGTCGCTACAGCACACGTCCGTGACGCCATTCCGCATCCATTTCGAGCCAAAAAACGCGAATATTGCTAAAGATTCAACCTTTCATGCCATAATAAATCGGTGCTTTTAGTCAAATCACACTTGAATTCTCGTTCCAATTCACCCCAACCTACTGAAAGAGAGGTATACAACAAGCACGTGTAAAAAAGGGATGCTTATATTTCAGTTGGTGTGTCGTACAATCGCGGGTGCTATTTTCGAACATCGAATGCTTATGTTGCGGGATTCGCGCGCAAATCGTTATTTTTTTATTTCATTTACAAAGCAAAAAGGTTTTGTTTCTCTAATGGTTTTCGAACGATCTCTCTGTTTCTACTTATTTAATATCGTGTGATCAGTATCGGTTTTCATTGTTTTCATTTTGTTTTGATGTCCCCTTTTCTGGTGCTTCGTGAGAAATCGTCTGCTTTTGTAAAAATATCATTTTCACTTCTCATGCTCGTGAAGTTCGTCTTTATGTTGGGGATAGGCTGCAGCAAATCACTTTTTATGTACTAGTACATAAAGTAAAATCTTCGTCTAAAACTCAGCCTCAAAAGACAAAGGTTGTCAGGTAAACAGCCACACACACCTATGCTAACTGCCAGTGCCACGTATAAAAAAAAGTATATTGGCGGGAAGTCCTTCCTTATTTTTTCTTTGTGTTGCAATTTGCAATTGTTTTTTGCAATATTTCTGTTTGATTTCCTCACAATCGGAGTGAAAAGCAGAGTGTATAACTCGTACATAAAACCCATTTCAGCCTCGACTTGACTATCCACCCTCGCCTGCGGGTAAAATGGTGCGTTTTATAGACTTGTTGTACAACGCTATTCAGAGTGGCAGAAACATAGTTGTTGTACCCACATTTAGCCCATTCTTCGTTATCCAGTATAAGTTCAGAGTAATGAAGGTTTCTTCACAATGTTACCATCACCTTTAGAAAGTCTGTACTTAACTAACTTAGAAAAAAAAGTTATTATAGTTCCTCGTCTTCTAAAAATCTGCTTTAGTACAAATAATCATGTATGTACATATTGTTTATGTGTTGTTTATTCATGTTATGTATTTATTTCCCTTGGTTTAAAGTGTATTCAACAAAATACATAAACTACATATGCAGTTAAAGTATTCCTCAAGTTGCATTCTTATGATACCCAAGCCGGAAACAAAAAAGATAAAAACAAGTAATGTTTGTCTGCAAAGAGGAAAATTTGCAATAAGCTCCAGTATGTATCCTATATAGCAACAAAAAATATTAATTTTGTGTCGTTAGGTATCTGATCTGATGAATTGCACAGAATTACTTCCCAACATATTCATATGTATGCTCACGTTTTTTTCCCGGAAGAGGGACAAGAGACTAAAAAGGAAGCGTATGCCACTTTATACATTTTTGCACATTTTTGCACCTTTTTGCACAACTGTATTAAATTTTAAAAATAAATATATTTATAGATAAGCCTTTGTTCATGCCTTTTCTGTATTGTTTGTGTTTTTTTTCTTATATGTGCAATAAAATATATATAAATATATATATTTAGATACCTGCCTTTGTAGAAACACTTAAAATCCTTAATGAAACGATTATTTCCAGAGCCAATGTGTCAAAAATATGCTAACCTTTTCTGCGTCCAAGCATATGTTGACATCATTTTGAAACTTTTGCTGAGTAGATATTTGTGGTTGTTCTTGATTAGTTGATA
Source organism: Argyresthia albistria (assembly GCA_963457715.1). Lineage (NCBI taxonomy): Eukaryota > Metazoa > Arthropoda > Insecta > Lepidoptera > Argyresthiidae > Argyresthia > Argyresthia albistria. Next base: position 7,801,025 of record OY735277.1, on the reverse strand, counting down.
ATTTATACTTAAATGAATGTGAGTAGCTTGCACGCTCAATTAATATCTGATGCTAACTGCACTCTTCGAATCCTCATATCCAACAAACAAACCTCATTTGACCCAACCAAGTCAGCAAAATTTCAGCAATAAATCCACTAAGTTTTATGAAGTCTAATACTTTGTTGTGCGCCTTATTTCGCGGGCTTTAAAGTTCGGATTCGCATAAAACTGTGCTCGCACGAGTCCCCAAAATATGGCGGCAAACTTTTAGCTGCTATTTGTCAAGAGACTTAGGACTGGCGTCTCACATCCTAGGTCCTACTTCCTGCTGCATAATATACATCTTACAGGGGGTCTGGGTCTCTTATGAAACACGAATACACACTCCATCCTGTCCACATTATTGCAGACTGCCTGGGGCCGGATTCTGTACGAGAATTATAAAACTATAGCGAGAGCGCAAAAATCTGGATTTGGCTTGTCGTATACAAACAAACTAGCATTTTGCGCCCTTGCTATAGCTATTACCATGCGATTCGTTACTAGTGGAAAAATACTCCCATTAATTTAAACCAGAAAGATAGAGCCTGGGTCGTGGGGTTGGATAGTCTGCTCTCTAAACCTCTCACCAATAAATAGTAGTAAGTCGTAAATGTAGCCCATTAATGTCCCCACCGAGGGGCATAGGCCTTTACCCGGATCCGAGTAGATAGATAGATCACCAATAAATAACATAACATAAAATTAAATTAAATATATTTTGTATGTACCTACATATAAGTTAAAGGAATCTTTGTTGCAAGTAACTATGTTTATACCATTAGGAATTTCACGATGGAATTGTCTCGCTTCGCTCCGTTTTACTCCGCACCACGTTTAAATAGAGTTGTGATGTAAATACACAACCTATAGAACCCTGGCTAATCATTAAGTGCCCCATTTAATTAAAAGGCACTAGAATATACAATATAGTAGCACTAGTAGCGTTGCGAAGCCCCTTTTAGGGTTCCGCCCGTACCCCAAGGGTGCCCACGGGACCCTATTACTAAGCCTACGCTGACCGTCTGTCTGACTGTCTGATTGTCTGTCTGTCCATCTGCGGGCTCTATCGGATGTACCTTATAGCTAGAAAGTTGAAAAAATTTAAGATAGTGTCTATCTAATGCCGTTACAGCAGCAAACACTGAAATGATTAAGAAAAAATTATATAGAAAAAATTAAGTTGACATTATATTTCGTACTTTTTTGGGTACGAAGGTCCGGAACCCTCCATGCGAAAGTCCGACTCGCACTTGGCCGACCATATATCTTACCCAATGGTCGATAGTAAAACGCGAGAAACTCTGCAGCTTGCAACTGCCAAACTATGAAATAGTAAACCGTAAACGAAGTATGAGATTGCGGCGTAAAGTTCTTCAGGGGGATGAAATAAGTAAAGAATAGTACGATCACTCCCGAATCTGTATTGTAAGGCGCTTAGCGCACCTATCTGACAAGAAATGTACTTATCTGACAATAAAAGTTTTCATGGACTGTCCTCCACAACCCAATACTTCTATTCCAGTTGAATCACTATATTAAGCCTAATATTAAGCCTATATTAATAAACATCTTTCACTCTGAGAGAGATCTCAAGGGCTTGAAAATTACAGATTTGGAAAGGGTAACCTTTATTGTGATATAGTTGAGTCAACTCTCGCTACAACAGACATCACTAGCGTAGATAGATTAAGCCTTTCAATGGTATTTTTACTTCTAAACTCGGCGATGACCTTCCCTTCTACCATTTAAGTACAGATCCAGTCCTCCAAATATCTTTGGCTCTGAGTGAGGGTAAGGTCTCTATCTTTCCCTCTCTTTTTAACATGAGGTTAGATAGAAAGAGAGGTTACCCCGACCTTACCCTTACTAAAGATACTTTGAGTAGTCTGTCAGACGCAAGAACATCTCTAGAAGTTAATATACTGTTGGCATTATACTGCATCAAACAGTAGTGTGAAAATTTCGTTGCAAACTTTATCTTCCATTTCTGGGATTTTGCCGTCTTTGATGATACTTATAGTAGGAAGCTTATACAGTCGCAGATAAGTTACACTGTTTTAATAAAATGACGGTAGACAAGAAGATTGAAGTATTTGATGCAATGTAATACAAAACAGCACTTGCATTCTTATAAAGGTGCAGTCATTTATGAAACCAGAGCAATTTTATTTTCACATCTGCCTACGATTTGAGCTGGGCGAGCAGCAGCTGATTTGTATGGTATAAAATGAAATTATTTTAGAATGATTTCATTAGCAGCAACCCCATAAAATATAACTATATCTTTCTGTTACAGCATGAAAAAATATTGTATCCATTTTATCAGGAAATAGGTTATGGCCCCACACTATCAATAGTACTCCTAGTTAGCCTACATGCTGGTGGTTAGCAGTTTAGTAGGGATTTTTCATCCGTATACTATAAAGTAATTATCAAGGTCGTGGTGCAAACATAGGAAATATTGAGATAGCATACATGTAATGCAATTGTGCACATACTCGTAGTAATGAGTTTAGCCGAAGCACTCCCAGTTTCTGAAAGAGCAATCAAATATGTCAAGCGATTCATCGAAGATCAATTCAAATCTGCACGTGATTGGCTGAAATATGTTTGAAAAGATTTTAACATTAGTTGTCACAGCTAATTTTCTTTACGAAAAACGGGCAGTAGGCTGGCTATTGGCAATCAAAAAATCTGTAGTCTGCGAGGAATCTTTGTGTTATAGAATCATCCACAAGTCAATAAACCCTTCATTCTATTCTGTATATTGCAAAAATATATTTTGGCACCTTTTCGCAACGACAAGGTTATCAATCAAAAGGAAGATAATGTATTATTTTATTATGCCGGCGCCTCCCAAAAGGGTTTGGCTTGACCTGGTTCGATTCCCGGCTATGTCATAATGTTAATGGGTTAAAGGAAATAACTTGATATTGTGGGTACGGTTTTGCTTTGTCAGTGTATTTAGTTTACGTGATTTATCAATATTTTACGAGTAATTTGCGGCGTTGCTTGTTGACGTCACGTACTCGCGGCCGATTTCCGAAACGAAGATTAGTGTTGACAACTGGTCAAACTCTTGTTATACTAATTTCAGCTAATCACGTACCACCGCTATTTTGAATTATTCATCGATTCATCGCCAGTGACATTTGACTACTCTTTCAGAAATTGCGGGATAGCCTTTTATATGTTGGAGCAATTCTGGCATATTTTGACTCATAAACTTAAGGCTTGTATGCACAACTTCATCTTCAAGTTTGATTGACATTCAAACTCATACTGGCTCAGGCTCCGTCTGACATGCCAGCGGCAAAATGGCAACTAAGCCGCACTCAACATGAGTAGCAGTTTGCGCATTGCACAATGAAGCCTCTAATTGAAATACAAACTGCTACGAAATACCGAGACCACCTGAAGCTTCGGAGCTTGCAGTGTCAAAGTTTTGTTAATTAAAACTTGCGAACGGACACTTTAGTTTTTCGTTTGTGCTTTTGTTTCTGTTTGGAACTTTCTATAGTGATAGTTTTGTAAAAGGTTTCACCTGAACGAGGGGCTCGAAAATTGTGTCTATAATTATTAATAAGTGAATGAAAACTGAATGCACAGAGTACAGAAAATTAATTACGGCCTAAATGTCTTAGGGCCGGTTTCTGAATAGACAAGTTCAATAAATTAGTACTTAATTATAAGGGATACGAGGTCCCGTTCTTCTTTAGGGTTCCGTACCCGAAAGGTGCCAAACGTAAATTGTTGTTGTAGCGGCGGCAACAGAAATACATCATCTGTGAAAATTTCAACTGTCTAGCTACCACGGTTCATGAGATACAGCCTGGTGACAGACAGACAGACAGACACACAGACGGACAGCGAAGTCTGAGTAATAGGGTCCCGTTTGGCACCCTTCAGGTACGGAACCCTAAATGGTGCGAGTGTATGTAGAAAGCAATGTTTATGCTTTTGATAGTACCTACCAACTGAGTTTCGAAGGTAGACATGTTACTTATTCAAAGTACCAACAGAGTTGCGAAGGAAGAAATGGTGTCCAAAGTATTCCAAAGTACCAACGGAGTTACCGTGACTAACGTGAAAAGTTCTACTTTATAAGCTGCGAGCCATACCGCCATACCCACCGTATCGTGTGTTTTACACGCAAACATAAAAAAGTCCTCAGTAAAACGCTAGTTTTATCTTTCAACGAAATCGTAATGTCACAACTTGTGGCGCTCACTCGGTGCGGTTTTATCGTCGTGACTTGTATTGCACATAAGCTCACGCCTTTTGCCAGGAAGGGGAGTAGGCAGAGACCAAAGACCTCCGGTTGCTACGATCCTGGGACATATCTCACGCTTCTTCAACATTCATCACCAAGTTAAAAACTTATAAAACCCGACTTCAGTTCAGTTCAAAAATTTTATTGACCATAAAATCATACATATTACTTAGTCAACGTCAATATAATATTAATATTTTGTATACTACCGCCCGTTCGGAAGTTGTGGGCTTAGGGATGGAGCAAAGAAGGCAAGAAACTCCCCCGTACCTCTTTTAAAATATCAGAGCCTTAAAAATACATGTATTTCTACTTAAGTCTAAGGAAATACACTGAGGAGAGACGTACTGACTCAGTCCATCGCCCCTCTTTGGATTTCTGTGCGCTGAGATGGTAAAGACCATGCAGTTTTTCATGACATCACTTAGTACTCCCCGCTCGATATACAAATGTCGTCCATATATCCGAAAATGAGCATACGAAATCTGTTTCCTGACAGTGAATTCCGCACGTATTACATAATATAAATGAATATACGATCCGAACAGGCAGTATTTATCTCGCAACAAACACCGAAAAGGCTGGATGTATAATGTCATCCAGGTAAAAGCAAATTAAACTTAACAGGTTTTTGCACGTAGAACCCTAACTACTAGACCGATTACCGATTTTCAAAAAATGGGACCAAACTATTGGGCTTCCCTTTCGAACAAAAAAAGATTTTTTTAAATCGGTTCATACATAGTACCAGTTTTAATGTAACAAATATTTATAAAAATAATGATTAAAAAAATACGTACAACCGAATTGATAACCCCTTCCTTTATTTGAAGTCGGTGATTGATTGATTGATTTTTAAAAGTCTTTATTAATATAAAAATACATATTGCATATAGCCCAAACACAGTCAGGGATATGCATATAACAATGTGTCTATGCATTTAAAGTATATACTTACCGGGTTTAAAACCTTTTTGAAGCTTATAAAACCATGTGTATAAAAAAAAACCTAGTTACTACATTGTGAACTCAAACACACCATAACGTCCTAAATATGCATGCTTGAAGGCAACGCATTTATAAAAACAGTAAATTAGGACATTTGTATATTTATGCATTCTTCGTCGACCCGATTCATACACATTCAGAGCGTTTTCTGAGCCAATATAACAATTTGCCTCTGTGTTCTATCGCGTCCGACCAAAACGTCGCCCCGTCGGTCGTCGGCTTAACCTATAGTAATTCCTTAGCCTAATTCTGTCGTATCATTGTTGTGAAAATACTTCATTGACGACCTTTCTATACGGTATGGGAGTGTCACATAATTTCCTAAACGGGGTAGTAGAGGCAGAGTTTCTACGCAAACATAAAAAGCAGTATTAGAGCCAGCAAGTTATCTGTAGAACGGCCAAAACGGAAACTACTGAGACGCTAGTGAAAAGGTCAGTTCTTGTAGTGGATGCGTTCAGTTGGAGTCAGAGACTATTATATCCCATTGACTGCGCCTGCGGTGGAATGCAGCTCGAGAAACGTTTGTTGTATTCAACAAACGTTCGCATACGCAACCCTTGTATGATGACGGGTCGCCAGACAGTTTCGCAGCGGCTGACCAATCACAGCTCTCTTACCTCGTCCCCCGCCGCCCGTAAATTGGTGAGTTGTGTTTCAAAGGAAAATGTATCTATGGGCTCTCCACTGGATAAGTGCTCCCTGATTGGAGTAGACGATGGCACCATCGCTCACTCTACAGTTAAGATGGTGGCACTGAACAATGTATTAATTATATATCCATTCGAAATACAGACCTACCAAGTTATCTGGGATATGTCAGAATTCAGAACTACGACCGCCATCTTTAAAACGCCATTCTATGCTCGGCGCCATTCCGAAATATGTTATACTAGAAAGCCACTAGCGACACCCGTCATTGCACAGTTAATTTGGAAGATCTGTATTAGATCTGTGTCAGACTGACAGATACACAGACAATCATGGAATATTGGACGAAAGGCAACGTGGGTACAAAATGGAGCCTCTGCCACCTCATATGGCAAAAGGCGTGATGCTATGCTATTTTATGTATTTTGTATTATTTTGCGAAAAAAGGTCTCGCTTCATACTTTATAAAACCCTCTTTCTCATCGGGGATTAATAAGAAAGGAAAACTACGCTGAACAAAGAAATCAGCTTTCACTGGAGTATTTCCAATGGCGCATAAAATTTCATTCATACTCAAAAGATATCGTCTCTTAGTGCAACGAACAGAACCTTATTCAAGATCTTCTTAAATAAAATATTACCAATTCGTGACTCATTCTGTATTTATATCCAGTGCTGACATGCACCAATGAGGTAAGTGATTTTTCGTCATACGGGCGTTCTACCGGTGACGGAAAACATCGTAAGTAAACCTTCAATCTTTGTACCTGCGGCGATGAACTAAGGCCCCTGTCATGCCAAATTGAATGACAGGTAACAGGTTAAACGTGGGTACAATTATTGTGCCTGATGCCACCCTGTTTGGGAAAATGCATTACGTTATGTTTTAGTGTAATGTATGCGATTATTTGCAGTGATCGGAGTAGGTAGAGTGATTTGGGGTGAGTGACCTCAAACGTACCTATATATTAACATGGATATGCCTCAGAGATTCCGAGCTTTTTAAATGATTGCGTTTTTTTTTTCGGAATTTCATAATGATTACATGGGACTAGGTATAAAGTGCGAATCGAAACGAATAAATATGAGCAAGGTTTACAACATAAAAACAGCACCATCGGCATCGGCACAATGCACTGTTTGCGACTTCGCGACCAATCAGAGTACAGTCTTCAAGATGTGTCATCGTTTACCTGTGTGTGAACAATGTTTTTTTTCAAGCTACTTAAACACTATTTTAATTCTAATTCTTTTAATCCCAAACCTTCCGGAAAAAAGGCATATCCATGTTATGACTTTCATGACGTAAGTGTACCAAAAATCACTCTACCTATTACGATCACTGATTATTACTATAGATGAACCATCTCACGAAGAAGTTTTGACTTTAGGTTGAAAGAAATTTATTCTCTTCTGTAAACCTAAAGTCAAAACTTCTTCATGAGATGGTTCATCTATAGTTAAAATCAGTTGATATCGGGAGAATACTGAAGTTTTTATTTTTCTCAGAAGGCTACACTCTACTTCGCTCACACATTTTCCCAGAGCGTCGGCAAAAACGTACTTGGTGACATGAAAAATTTAAATTAGAAACTATTTGGTATGATTAATTAAACAACACTTTCATCACATAATTCATTATACACATACCTCATTATAGTTTAAAAGATAATACCCACGAGTTATTAATTACAAAGCTACGTTAAAGTACAAACCCAAACAAATTGTGTGGAGAAATTCAATTCCAGTGCCTACAAACGTAATGCCGAAGTCACCCACCGAAATAAGATGATAACGAATCGTTATTATTTCAGGGCACACATGATATTGTTAATTTGAAATATACTGGATACATGGGTTTGTTATGTCATTATTGTGATGAAAATACGACGGTCCGCTGGTTCAAATACTAATTGTTATTGAGAGTCTGAAGAGTATGGAGAAATTCAATTATATTTTAATGATCTAAATATGTATTGTATTACACGTAATAAGTCTTAATTTATAAACCTGTGATGAAAATGGAGGAAATGAATAACTGTCTAAAACTGGTCTCAAAGAAAAATATGCTTCTGTTAAACCATATAGGAAAATGACGCCTATTTTCTGTTGGCTTTGAAAATCTTATCTCGTCTTTTAATTCATGATGATACAAGTTTGTATGTTTCGAAATATTTAAAATGTCTACGTATGTAGTAAAAATCATGCTGATTTCTATATCCAGGAATGCCAGTGAATTCTCTCAACACACATATTAAATAATGCATATCCGTATTAAAAACGGTCCCGAGTCCTTCCCATTTTAATATTTGCCATAAACACTCCTTGCATGCAGATTACTCCTCTCCCGACTCTTTAGGGTTCCGTACGAGGAGGGTTACGAGCAAGACCTTATTTATTGGTTTAATAAAATCCACACCTGATTGTAGAGACTTTATGCAAGTAATGGAATCCTAACATAGGCCCTCAACGGATTTAAATTTTGATAGGTAGGTAACAAAAAATATTAAACACAATCGTTCAAAAGTTTAAATGTATGTTGAAACAATATTAGGTATATTAAAAACCTATCCTTAAAAATGGAACGGGGGATGGGTTAACTATTAAAAAGGTACATACTGTTATAGTTAAGAGCCAAACCAACCTGCCGACAAACTGCCTAGCAGTTTGGCAGACTTAAATTACATAATTAAGTGCTTTTTTTCATGAATAAACGTTATAAATAAATAAAAGAAACCGCGGAAATTGCGTTCCTCCCTGTAGGATGGAACCCTTCATGTGCGAGTCCGGGTCGCACTTGACCGGTTTTGCTCCATAATACTTGAGCCACCACCCCACGCACTCCAGCAATGTATGTTTTCCACTAGCATTACTGCGATGCGTATTTACAAACACCGATAGCATTGCGTGAAGTACTTTTTCAAGATTATAAAATGACAGGAGTGCGTAGAGTTTTGACTAAAACTCGTTCGTTGCAAAGATTAATACAAGACGGTAATTTTTTACACGAGTCGATGACTAAACTTCTTGCTGCATATATATTGCTAATAATTCTTAGGGTTTCGTACCCGAAGGGTGCCAAACAGGACTCTATTACTAAGCCTCCGCTGTCCGTCCGTCTGTCTGTCCGTCAGCGGGCTTTATCGCCCGAACCGTAATAGCCAGAAGGTTGAAATGTTCACAGAATAATATCTGTTGCCGCAACAGTAAGAAATACTGAACTACACGAAATATTGAAAAAAATAAAGGTAAATAAAAACTTTTTTTTGTACATTTTTGTACGATGGTGCGGAACCCTCCTTGTGAGAGTTAGACTCACACTTGGCCGATTTTTATATTTCTTCTTTCTGTCTTAAAGTGGACACAATTGTGCTTCTTCCACCTCGAATGGGAGAAAAGCGTGACGCTTTGATATTCTTTGCAATCCTTTTATCCACAAGTATCACAAAATCTTAATTTTACTAACTTTACAATAATAACATAGTATCACGCCTTTTAGGGGCGGCAGAGGCATTTTAAAATATATATTTTATGCATACTCATATTTAAACCAAGTTATTTTATTTTTCTTCAGAAACAAAAGGACTTCAGCAAAAATACAAGAACTTAAGACACTTGAAAAGCTATTTCGTGGAGTCAAGCTTTTTTCCATTACAGCTATTAGGTCCTAAGTGGTCACTTAAGTACTAAACTCTGGTTTTGATTGGTAAAGTTAAGGTAAGTAAAAGGAAGATCTAAAGAACTTTTTATTTTACTTCGCGAGTATTTATGTATTAGGAAAGTGTGTGGCTTTAGTGTTCCGCCCGGATGCATAACCGATAACTAAAAGTTTGACAAACACTCAAAGTTAACCTGTCTGAGAACGTACATACATACATACATACGCATTTGTTCGGGTAAAAAGTTTCTTCGTATTTTGTATGAAGACCGTAACGGGGCGAAAAAAAATCCGTGCATCTTTGATTTATAAATTTCCGGATTGAAAACTTTTAAACTAACTTTGTGTTACTTTTACAGAAACTTTATTAGGTTCATAAACATCATAAAAAAAAAATACGGCCATCGTTGCACGTCTTCGTTTTTTTTTCTACAACTTTAAAATGTTTTGAATTTTTTCATTAGATTCACTCATTTTGACAGAAAGAGAAACAAATGAAAAATTGTCGGAAACAACATTTTATTATATTTGTTCCTTTTTTGAAATATCACCTTTTTGATGACATCAAAACCAGCCAGATACAATTAATACATCCAAAGATATTTAGTCACAAACATACACATACAAAATACGAAAAGACTTTTTACCCGACCTAATGCTCACGTCTTTTTCCAGAAAGTAGGCAAGGCAGGGACTATAGACCTCCAATTGCTATGATCCTGGCATAGGGTAAAGGGTACTAATTCCAGCACCCCCCCATTGATTGGCACTCTGGACTTTGAACACAATTATTAAGAATTACCAGATAAGAAAAGTAAAACAAAAATTTCTATTAAATTCACCATTTCGTCAGTGACAACACCAAATTGGTAGTTTTTAGATGAAACTACTGGCAACTCTGTGAAAAAATGTTCTTACCAACATGTCTCTGTGTGGTGCGGATTGTTGAAATCGTTACGATTTTTGTTAAGAAACAGGTGAGTGTTGAAGCCTTTTTACTTGCTATTTTGGAAGTCTAGATGCGAGTTAATGGTTTTGTTGTTATTATATGAGTCAAGTTATGATATTAAGCAGTTTGTTATTGTATTTCAACGCCTAAAATCAGTTTTAATTGGGGCCAATCATTGCAACCTTAAGTTTCTATGAAGGTGCAGTTCATTGGCACCGGGGCTAATGATTGTTAAAACTATTTCAGAATTTTTAATTGCAATTAGTACCTAAATTAATTGCGACGAATGAGTTGTTTAAAAGTATGTACTCAAAACTGTCATCAGCCCTATGTAAACAAATGATGGCACTGCTAATCATTGTACTTTTTGACCATTGGCACTGCTGATGATTGTATTCTAAGTGGGGCCAATCAATGTACTGAGTTTTTACGATTATGCTTTTATCTAGTAGTGATGTGCACATTTTATATTTTATTTTATTAAAAGTTTGGAAAGGTTAGAGGTGGGTATTTTCACCAAAAATATTTTGTATATAGGGTATTATAGGTATAGATAGATAAGGTACCCACATTCGAATGAGTCGAAATCTGAGGTAGGTAGCAGGTTTTACGGAATCTACGGATAACATTCAAGAATATAATTCATAAAGTTCTAGGTATTTTATTTTATTTCCCATCACTATTACTCAATGGAGTACATTCATTAGCACCTCACGTGTATAATGATTGGCATGCCAATCTTTATACTTATTATAGGGCTAATCATTGTGCTGAAGGGGCCAATGAATGTACTTTTGGGTAATTTTTCACTATTTTGTGAATTGATGAATTAAAATTAGATTTTAGAAAGATAAATCATGTTTTATTAGGTTCTTAGATCCCTATAGTAGTAGAAAACACAACATCATGATAGTTTCAATAGCTAACTACATAGATATTGAACCTCAAACATGAGATTTTCCTTAAGGTGCCAATCATTGTACTGCTTACCCTACATCCCTCGCTTCATCAATATTCATAAAACTCATTATTTGTTTTTGTAGTGTAGGTGAAACAGATATCGTGAAAATTACAACTAGAGTCTGGCTAGTCTAATTTGGACGAGTGCTTTTCTATAGCGGCCCCACACTACTGTTTATATTATCTTTGGTCATCGTGATATTGATGTATAGGTCACCGTTAAATATGAAAACCGTCATTCTGTAGGATAGGTACATCTGTAGGTTAACTAACTAGTAACACTGTAACATGACAGTTTTTTTTTGCCGGTAACATATACGTATATCCGGTGACATATATGTACACGGTGTTACAAGCATAAGAATTTTTAAATTTGCCGCGCTTTGTGATGTTAAATTCTAATTAGCTAGACTTCTATCTACCTATAACGGTTCGTAAGATAGAGCCAGGTGATCGATAGACAGACAGACGGACGGACGTACAGCCAAGGCTTAGTTATAGGGTCTCGCTTGGCACCCTTCGGTTACGGAACCCCTTATTCCGCTTCTAATTAAGACACTATATAATTGAAACAAAAAGTAAACATTAGAAAAAACCGACTTCCACAAACCCTATTTGATTAGATTGAGTTTAATACAAACTGTAACCCCTTATCCCCCCCCCCCTGGGGAATTAATTTTGTCAAATCCCATATCAGTGCTACCCCACGCTACTAAGGAACCCCTGTACAAAGTTTCATGGCTCTAGGTCCATCGGTTTAGGCTATGCGTTGCCTGCCCGTCAGCCACGCATTGTATTTGTACATAGTATTGAGCAGATCTGGTGGCCATATGTGGTCTTCATTAGCAGTTCCGCATCACAATATTATGCTTACCATGTGCATTTGCACGAGTAATTATGAAAAACACAAAAATCACTATAGGTCTGCCTATAATATTTGCAGAGTTCTCTCGATTTCTCCAGGATCCCATCATCAAATCCTGACCTGGTGTCAATGGGACCAATGGGAAGGTAAACCCTTTCAAACAAAAAAATAATTTTCCAAATCGGTCCATCCGTCTAGGCGCTATCGGGGAACATACATAAAAAAAAAATATCCTTTCGGACGAATTGTAAACCTCCTCCTTTGGGAAGTCGGTTAAAAACGGCCGCTGAAAATGCGTTAGTCAAATTAAGATTATGAACAAAAAAATATTTAAATTGAGTATACCACACAAAAGAGCCGGTGTATTATACGCCACTGCACTAACTTTAAGTGGTACTCAAGCCAGGCTGAATAGGTAGCTTCTTAGGTCTCTGGCTTTTTAAAAACTTCTCATTACCCTAACTTGAAACTTAGCCAGTTTTTCAACTTAAAATTCTACCATGAAGGTTGTTACAGTATGTAACGAGGTTCTTGTGTTCCAAAAAGGTAATTTGACTGAATAGAATTTCGTAAATTTTCGTTATACATTCTTTCAGCGATGTTTTGTTACATTTACAGGGGGCGCTGGTTGTACGCAACTAACGCAAACAACCTTATGTTTATACGTATACTGATTATTTATTCAAATAATTGAAACAAAAAGTAAACTTTACAAAAAACCGACTTCCACAAACCCTATTTGATTAGATTGAGTTTAATACTAACTGTAACCCCTTATCCCCCCCTCCCTTGGGGAATTAATTTTGTCAAATGCTATATCAGTGCTACCCCACGCGACTAAGGAACCCCTGTACAAAGTTTCATGGCTCTAGGTCCACCGGTTTAGGCTATGCGTTGCCTGCCCGTCAGCCACGCATTGTATTTGTACCTAGTATTGAGCAGATCTGGTGGCCATATGTGGTCTTCATCAGCAGTTCCGCATCACAATATTATGCTTACCATGTGCATTTGCACGAGTTATTATGAAAAACACAAAAATCACTATAGGTCTGCCTATAATATTTGAAGAGTTCTCTCGATTTCTCCAGGATCCCATCATCAGATCCTGACCTGGTGTCAATGGGACCACCCTTGAGGTATTACCTATACGCCGAAAAAAGATTTGTTCAAATCGGTTCATAATTGGCGGAGCAATCGCGTAACAAACGTAGAAAAAAAAAAAAAAAAAAAAAAAAAAAAAAAAAAAAAAAAAAAAAAAAACATACGGGTCGAATTGAGAACCTCCTCCTTTTTTTGAAGTCGGTTGATAAATGGATAATACAAAATTATTTTGACATAGTATGACACTTATACATTGTTTCTGGGCCCGTGCTGGGCCCATACTAGTCATTATCATCATAATAAAGCAAATGTGTAGATGGAATGCCCTGTCCCTCAAATTAGCGTGAGCTGTGTCTTGAGAGACAGTTTCTTCCCAATAGTAGGTTATCAGTAACTATTACATTTTTGAGTACGGTTCTTTATTTAAGGCTAAATTAGAATTGACGTGACAACGTCTTATAAATTGGTTTGCCGGGTGACACTTCAAGAAACTGCGTTACGCTCCGCTCACGTTATGCGCTCACAATGAGAGCGAGTGAGAGGCACGCGTCCCTTCCACTCGGGCATGGTTAGCCCGCCTAAGAGCGAGAGAGACAGACATAAAAAGTGAAAGGCACGCGTCCCTTCCACTCGAGCACAGTTAGCCCGCCTAAGAGCGAGAGAGACAGAGCATATAATTCTTTGTATAAATAAATGTTTTAAATTGTTACTATTATTTCATCCTTCTTCCTACTATACGAATGAATATTCACATTAAAATTATTTTACCACTCAAAGTCGTTGTCACGTAAAACTTTCGCCCGTATACCGACTTTACAGGCAACCAATTTTTTTAATGAAATTAAGGTAAGGAAAAAGAGAAAAAAGATATTTTATTACAATACAAAGCAATATAGCACTTATCTATTTAGTCACAATCTTAATCACTTATGATCATAATAGTATGTTACATGTCAAATATAGATTAATTGATTGATAGATGCAATAGAGTACCTATAGCCGTTATATTCATATTCATATTCATATTTGTTTATTGCACGCCATAATAATAACAATAACAGAAAACCTCTTAGAAAAAAATATTTTACAAAAACAAAGTCTAGTTTCGAAAAGGTCGTAACCCGAAAAAACTCAAATAAGTCAAAATCAGATCCTGCCACCACCAATCAACACGCCCCGAGTCAAAACTCCGTATTTGCAATTTTTCCCCCATATTTTTCTTAGCCTCGAAATTTGCGAGACCACTCCTAAAATAATAGCCGTAGGAAGAAAATGAGTGGGCACTTATGTCCTAAGGGCTCCTCAGACAACGCTGAATAGAAAGTGGTCTTTTAAATACGGGGCACGCATCTACAGGGTTAAGTCTGGTTTTAAAAAAGAAAAAAATATTAATCCTTTTTTTTATTTCAATGGAACTGGCTGGTTTTCAGTTCGAGCATCAATTAAAATTGCGGGTCGCATTTTGTGCGATGAAATTATCTGATTATAATTGGCTATTTTTATGAATAGGGATTCCCAGTTCTATCTGTTACAGGGAGTGCGAGTCGGACTCGCGCACGAAGGGTTCCGTACCATCTATAAAAACGGTAAAAAATCAAGTCTGTTGTATTGGAGCCCCCTTAAATATTTATTTTATTCTGTTTTTTTTACGTTATTCTGTTTGTTAGTATTTGTTGATAAAGCGGCAAGAGAAATACATCATCTGTGAAAATTTCAACTGTCTAACTATCACGGTTCATGAGATACTGCCTGGTGACAGACGGACGGACGGACGGACGGATGGACAGCGGAGTCTTAGTAATAGGGTCCCGTTTTACCCTTTAGGTACGGAACCCTAAAAAAAGTCTTTTTGGCTAGTTTAAGTAATTAAACTTTAAACGGATGTTCTAAAGGGGATGGAATGGTATAGGTGTAAATGAATACAATCAATCAAACAATCTATCAATCAATTTATTGTTGTACACATGGGTCTACCCCCGCTCAGCTATCAACCTCTCTTATCGAAACTTGGTTTGCTGGAAGAGATCTCTTTTTAGAGATAAGCTCGTCATTGTACACTTTATATTACCTACCGTATTTTCAACCGACTTCAAAAAAGGGAGGAGGTTCTCAATTCGACCCGTATGTTTTTTTTTTTTCTATGTTTGTTACGCGATAACTCCGCCAATTATGAACCGATTTGAACAAATTTTTTTTCGGCGTATAGATAATACCTCAAGGGTGGTCCCATTGACACCTGGAGGGTTACCACAATCTTTTTTAAGTCAGACCAAATCTCACTCAATCCAAACTACAACACTAATTTGATCTGCCAAATTTCGTACCATGACCGCCTTAACTGAAGATTGCTTTTGATCCGGGGAGTGAGTGAATGATGAATAAAAAACAAAATTGTCTCTGGTCCGGAATCGGAAAAAGGGATTTTCTCTGAACAAAAACCGAGAAATAAGGAGTAAGCCGCACACCATATTACAATGGACTGTGTAGGTCACCATAGCATTGTAAATTACCGTGTTAGATTCATAATTTCTTTATTGCACAAAATTAATTGCAAGGACCAAAAGTAAATTTTGTATTTTATACATATATATATATATATATATATTTCATTTTTTAAAATATTATGTATGGTTTTTATGTATGTATGTACTTACTAGTAAGTAGTCTATTAATTTAATATTTATCGTTGTGCACATATGTAGGTCTATCTTTTGTTAATTAATCCTGTCCATCCTAGGTTTGCTGGAAGAGATCTCTTATTAGAGATAAGCTCGCCTTTGTACATGTTTTTTTCATTATTAAGTGTCTGTATTCTGTTTTTTGTGCAATAAAGTATAAAGTAAATAAAAGCAGTTGTCAAAGGCGAGCTGGATCTCTAAAAAGAGATCTCTTCCAGCAAACCAAGTTCCGATGAGTCTCGTAAGTATAATTCTAAATTCTTATAGCCTAGTTAAGGAGCGAGGCTCTCGCCGCTTAACCATGTCAATTAAGTTAATGATTGATAAAATAAAGTGTTTCGTTCGATTTAACCTGTGTTTTGCTCTAAATTATAGGATAGCTAGATAGATCTTTCATTGAGAGATTGCTGCGCCCAAAGGTCTTGGACAACCGCTGAGCTAGTCCGAATGATGTCCCAAAACACGGCTAGAAATTTAGTTAAGTGATTGATGCTGTAAGAAAGCACAGAAACCACGAAAACTAAAGTAAAACTAATATTAACACTAAAAAAGACGCATACCGAGGAACTTATTTTGATCTGGTTTTTTTGACGTTTGGTCAATGCAAATCGAATTTCTTTGCTGTCAAATGGCACCTTGTGGTACGAATTGAATGAATGTTTTCAGCTGATCCGTCAGATCAAACTCAAGATTAACTCAAGATTAATTAGGACGGTTGGAGTACGAAAAAACGTTATGGTATTGATTCAACCTTGAGTTTGACTTAACTTAAGAGATTGGAGTAACCCCCCAGGTCAGGATCTGATGATAGGATCCTGGAGAAATCGAGAGAACTCTTCAAATATTATAGGCAGACCACCAACTGCTGATGAAGACCACATATGGCCACCAGATCTGCTCAATACTAGGTACAAATACAATGTGTGGCTGACGGGCAGGCAACGCATAGCCTAAACCGGTGGACCTAGAGCCATGAAACTTTGTACAGGGGTTCCTTAGTCGCGTGGGGTAGCACTGATATAGGATTTGACAAAATTAATTCCCCAAGGGGGGGGGGGGATAAGGGGTTACAGTTAGTATTAAACTCAATCTAATCAAATAGGGTTTGTGGAAGTCGGTTTTTTCTAAAGTTTACTTTTTGTTTCAATTATGTTACCTTTTTTTGTGTGCAATAAAGAAATAATGAATTATGAATTAACACATAGGCCGGTTTAGGCCGACCGCTTCGAGTTCGTTCTTCAAATCAAAACCAGTCGCCAACGAAACCGTTTTGAATACCCGTTTTCGAATCGGGAAAACTAGTTCCGTTACGTCTTTGAAAAAATCGAAGACGACCCACTCCTAGTTTCTGGGCCTTCGCTATAGCAATTGGCATGACGCTCGCTAGTAGAATTGGGGGCCAGGAGCGCAGAAACAACAGCGGATGATGGTGCTAAGATAATGCGCCGCAGTGTTTGTAGTCGCCACTTTCGCACGCCCGGTGTAGTGCGATTGTCATCTTGGGCAGTTCCATTTCGCGCCTTTTGCATTTCTAAAGAGCGGCTTTCTCCAAAATTTAATCAGCTGCTCAGCACAGGATAAGTGTAGTTTAAATAGAATTAGCGAAAAAAATTACATATCGTCTTGCTCTACGCTGATTTTACTGCTAATTACGATTATCCTCCGTTTAAGCTAATTCTAGTATAATCGGCCAAGTTTGGGCGATTAAACTCCAGCTCTATCGGATCTCAAAAGTCTGGTGCAACGGCCGTGCAAGTCACACTAAGGTCCATTTGCACAAAACACACTAATTACGACTAATCGTAACTACTTAAGCTTTTAATCAATGGCTTCTATCGTGATGCCAGAGAAAATCGGAATTAGTGTTTTGATGCAAATGGAAGCTGACGTCTTCTATTTAGCAATATGTCAAACTTATATGCGATTAGCGCGATAATCACAATTAGTGTTTTTGGTGCAAGTGACACTAACCGCCGCACCCGGAGTCATTTAATGATTCATTAAGGATTACTAAGTAAAGGATTTTGTATGTAAATTCAAATTTGGAACTGACTTAATGGTTGATTAAAACCTGAGTGCGGCGGTAATGGTCGCTTGCTAGAAAATCCGCTTGATATTGCATTTAAACTGCATTTGCCGGCTGTCAAAAGTCTGCTGCAAGATGGCGTTAGGTTAGGTTAGGTTAGGCTTTAGGTTATGTATCATAAGGAGAAAAGGAGCATTATCTTTCTCTTTCATAAAGTTAGTAGGTATTAAATATGTATTAGGGTTTATTTATGTTAAGATATATATGATTAATATGTATTCATGTAGGTACTTAGTTATTTATTATATTCAGTAGTTTAGTAATATAATTTATTTTTATTTTATTTTTACTTTTAGCACATAGGACTACCCGTTTTAAGTTTTAAAATGTATCCTGTCCATCCTGGGTTTGCTGGAAGAAATCTCTTTTTAGAGATAAGCTTGCCTTTGTTCATGCCTTTTCTGTATTGTTTGTGTTTTTTTCTGATATGTGCAATAAATATATACGAAAATATACGAGAAAATAAACAGTCCGCCCGTCGTCGTCGGTCCGGTTTGTTGAATTTCCGTGATACTTGCAAGGGCATTTTCTGTTTGAACCATTTAACAAGATAGGAGATGCCTAAAGATACTTCTGAGTTATTATTTTTTACTGCTGCATCAACATTTCAGAAGAAGAATAAATCCCCGCATCGAGTTTTACGGGAATATTAAATAACTATCCTGTCAAGCATCATTTGGCTTCCTTATCATGTAATATACCCACGTTAGAAAATAGACTGATTATTTCTACACAACAAACGCAAACATAATATGTGGGGAACGGGACGAACTGCTAGGTAAAAACACTAGCACATCCCTATCTGTTTGTGTGAATGTATGTGTGTAACTACATATATTTGTGAGGGTGTGTGTGTGTAATGCAAAGTTGGAATTAAGTAGTTTGCCTTAATTTGCCTTTGTACGATCTGGTCGTTTTCTGTTTTTAGAAATAATAGTTGATTTTACTACGTAATAGTAGATTGTACAACAAGTACATAAAACATGATATTATGGTATCTGTGATAAAACGCACCATTTCAAAAAGGGTTTTATGTACGAGTTTTTCACTTCGATTGTGAGGAAATTAAACTGCAATATTACAAAAAACAATTGCAAATTGCAACACAAGGAAAAAACAAGGAATTCCCGCCAATTGTATATATGTATATTTTTTATACGTGGTAATGGCACTTAGCATATAGGTGTTGTGTGTGTGTGTGTGTGTGTGTGTGGCTGTTTACCTGATGACATTTGTTTTAGCTTAGAGCCTGAGCCTTAGACGAAGATTTTACTTTATGCACTAGTGCACAAAAAGCGACTATTTATGCAGCCTATAAAGACGAACTTTACGAGCATGAGAAGTGAAAATATTATTTATTTGCTGCTGAATAGCTTCAGATTTCAAGATTATGTATTTAGGAGCGACTCGACGACTTCTGCAAAAAGAATAAATACGATTATATAGAATCAGAGATAAATTTATGTATGATAGACATATTTTAAACACTCTACCTACTGATTTTTACGTTGGTTGGTTAGATACTTAAAAACACGAAATCGCCCAATCGTCCGTACTATTTTTGTTCACCACGGGGCGTCTTTTGTTTTCGAGCAAAGTTTGTTCGAGCGTTCTCCTTATGAGAGACCGGTAAACAATTTGAACACTTTTGAACTCTTTGAACACACAATTAACTAACAAACATGGCATCATGCCGTTTTTTAACCGACTTCCCAAAGGAGGAGGTTTAAAATTCATCCGGATGTTTGTTTTTTTTATTTTATTTATTTGCCCCGATAGCGCCTTAACGGGTGGACCGATTTGGAAAATTATTTTTTTGTTTGAAAGGGTTTACCTTCCCATTGGTCCCATTGACACCAAGTCAGGATCTGATGATGGGATCCTGGAGAAATCGAGGGAACTCTTCAAATATTATAGGCAGACCTATAGTGATTTTTGTGTTTTTCATAATAACTCGTGCAAATGCATATGGTAAGCATAATATTGTGATGCGGAACTGCTGATGAAGACCACATATGGCCACCAGATCTGCTCAATACTAGGTACAAATACAATGCGTGGCTGACGGGCAGGCAACGCATAGCCTAAACCGGTGCACCTAGAGCCATGAAACTTTGTACAGGGGTTCCTTAGTAGCGTGGGGTACCACTGATATGGGATTTGACAAAATTAATTCCCCAAGGGGGGGGGGGATAAGGGGTTACAGTTTGTATTAAACTCAATCTAATCAAATAGGGTTTGTGGAAGTCAGTTTTTTCTAAAGTTTACTTTTTGTTTCAATTATTTCATTCCCCATACGGGTTGACATAGGCTCGTGTTTCGACAATTTAGTACTCGATTCATGTTCATTGTCATTGTAAGTAGCATCTGTGCTTCTGCCAACTGATCTGGAAAAAGCCTTAACATTATTAAGTCGAAGTACCAGGAGGTCATAAATGTGTAGGGGTGAATGTAAAGGCATGCGGCGTGCCCAGTCAAGCGCGAATCCTTTCAACCGTCATCCGACAAGGGGAGTGACGTTGGCGTTGTCTATAATAATGTTATTATTTGGAGCGATTTACTAACCCTGTTGCATGAAGTAAATTAGAAAATTAAGTTGTCATTAAAATAAAACATATTAAATCCTCCACCATTGGGGGCGATTTGGGAGATATTTTAGGGATAAAATAAGGCACTAAACTGACAATCTTAAATTAAATCCGACAGCTTTTGCGTGGTGGCTACAGATTCCATTTTCAAAAACACAATTTTAATTAGTTTAGTTAGTGTCGCCTCCTGAATCGCAGGCATTTTCTTGGATTCTTATTTATTTCATTTGCTTAATCGAAACTTAAAATTCTTTAAGTCATGTATAATAGTGTTAGCAACTTATTGTCAAATGTTATAAACCTAATCATTTACTATTAGGTACTTTCTCAGTTACTTAGGTCCGGTTTCCTATTACCTATCTTTCCTCAAACTGCAGATAGTTAGGATCGAATTTACTTTACTTTACTTTATTGCACAGAAAACATAATACAGAGACTTAATATTAGAAAAAACATGTACAAAGGCGAGCTTATCTCTAACAAGAGATCTCTTCCAGCAAACCTAGGATGGAGAGGATAATTTAATAAAAGGTAGACCTAGTACTTAAGTTCCAAAGCGCAACTGCCAAATCTAACTTTAGTAATGTGAAAACCATGGATAGATAGGTTATTAAAACCGGACGTTAATCGGTAACTTTTAAACCAGTTGCAGCTGTTTGTTTATAGTTTAATTTTGACACTATACCCGGAGTTGCACGATCAACTTTTGAAAGTTGGCATTTTACTCATTGAAGGGGTGCGACAGCGGGTAGATTCTCGCGCCTTCGATATACGAGATCTACACTTATATCGAGTGATTTTGTACGGGAATCTGTCAATATAGGTCTCGATATCGTATATCGAATGCGCGAAAATCATGCTCCGGAATCTCATAGAATTGTCATGACCTACAATCGCTCTTTCGATAAGTTAATATAATAGAAATGTCTGATTCAAAATGTTTGAATTTATAGGTACGCAAGACAACATAAACGTTGATAGAATATTGCCATCAATGGTGCGTTTGTCCTGATATTGGCTACATAGATCGGCTTTTAAGAAAATTGCTTCTCTTGCCATGATGCCGCTCTGCGCCAGGGTTGCCAGCTTACGGGTTTGATCCTCTTTAGGGGGAAAATAAGCGGAATTTATAGAGGCTTAATATTTAAAGGACTTTTAGGCTTTGTTCTCATTACGGCCAAAACGGTCACTGCCGACTGATTCGTTTCCATAGATATTGACACATCACCTACCATTTTATTAATAAAAACACTCTACTCTGTTGTTAATACTTCCTTACTCTGAGACTAGTGTTACTCTTGATGTCAAAAAATGTAACACATACAAGTGTGCATACTTTGAAAGTGCGGAAAATCAATAGTGATTATTAAGTAATTAAGTTTTTTTTTTTTTTTTTATGTATAATTTTATAAGTTTTCCTAAAGGCATTTATCCTGCAAAACAACTTAAATTTTTCTTGTTTGTATACCCTCGACAGTGTTAAGGATGTGTACTTGTTATCTTACATTAATAAAGAACTTTGAAAAATCAAAAAAAAAATCAGTGTTACTCTCAGGTTGAACTCAGAGTAGGATCCTTTTGGGTCCTGGAGTCAGATAAGTGCTACAATAGCAACGAATTTCAATACTAATAAACATGGTGTATAGAATGAGTAGCGGCTACATGAAATGAAATTCACAACTCACAATTCTTTATTGCAAACAATAATTTAAGGAGTAAAGTTACTACTGTTTTAGTTTGTGTTTATTACTATGATGGTAGGAGTTGATAAATGTTGAATCAAGTGTTTTTGAGAGGATTGAAAATAAATTTTGTATCTATTGAATATCTGGCAACACATCTGTGTGCCTCTGTCACTCCGTATGAAAAAAAAGTGTGACGCTATGTTTGCTTCTTTTTAAGGGTTCCGTAAACGGAAGGTGTCAAACAGAAAACCATTACTAAAACTTTGCCACATTGCCGGCGGCGGGCGAATACTATTAGCCTGGATTTTACCAACGAAAAAGTTACTTTTACTCGAGAGTATCTTCTACTTTTTCATAGACACTAGTGAAATCCAGATCAGATCACCTCATTTTGAACTGTTATTTGTCATACAAGTTATCCCCGGGATAGTTATTCTCGTATAACTTTTTGTTGGTGAAATCCACCTTTAGTCATTCTGTGCTAATACGTAGAGGGTTAAAATTCTCACAGATTGTCTATTTCTGCTGCTCCTACTCACAGCAACAAATAATCAATTACATGCACTAAAAACAAATGTTCGTGTTTTTACACTCCATGCGAGAGTCCGAATCACACATGATCATTTTTTATTAATTTTTGTGTGTTGGCAACCCTGCTCCGTGCAAAATGGCAGATTTGGCATCGTCGCGCTAGTTCAGCTGAGACTGGGACTACTTTGCAAGAATTTACATTTCAGAGCATACATTTAAATGTTAGCCAAATTAATACAAGTTACCGAATTGCATACGAATGAAGACTAACCAATGTGGAAAATAAGTACAACACAAAGCGTCCCGTCCCAAGTAGGCAAAACATCAGTTCAAGAGTTGACTCTAGCTGTAACCTTTACATGTACGAGATAGATACATTGACAGCGGGATAGCCGACCGCTAAAGTCGCTAATGAAGTAAATAAAAAACTTTATAAATACCTTTTTTACCTTTCTCCAAACTCGAATTAGGTCATTGATAAATGGTTCTCCGTATTGTATCAAAGTGGAAAATAATGCAGGTTTATTTATTCGAAGCATGTAAAAGTAATTTGTCTTCTGCAAGCGAAATGTTGGACGAAAATAGAGACCGAATTTTATATAACCGATAAAGGGTTTTTGTTTTTACGGTTCCGTTACCGAAGGGTGTCACACGGGACCCTATTACTAAGCCTCCACTGTCCGTCCGTCTGTTTGTCTGTCTATCTGTCCATCTGTCTTATGGGCCTATTAGACTACGCTGTCGGCAGGGCACGATTTGTATAGACGTCTCACTCTGATGAAACGACTAGAAAGAGACAGTGAGTCAGACAGGGCCCTGCCGACAGCGTAGTCTAATAGGCCCATTACAGTTACTTAACTTTACTTTTATCTACAAACAGTCTCGTCTCGCCACCGAAAAAAAGTCTACTGGCTGCATTATACGTTGGCCAAGGCGTTCGGCCAACTGTTCACACGTTCGTGTGGCAAACGGTCTGCTTTGGCCGTCAGACGATGCCACAGACGTCAACATGGACGTCACTTACTCTGTGCCAAATGATGATTTTTGTGTTTTGCATGCCAAATAAAAGTTTCATTTTGATAAAGATGACCCTACATACCTCCTTGTTTCTTCAGATACATTAATCGAGAGAAACACGGCTAAAACGAAAAACAAATGGTCGATTTCATCCGAAAACACCGTTTGCCTCGGTCACCACCCTTTGATTGGTCACGAAAAACCGAAAAGAAATGGATTGCCGGCCAACGCCCGTGGCCAACCCTCAAACTAGGAAAATAGGGCCTTTACACGCTTGGCCAGCGCGTTGGCCGAGCGCATTGGCCCAACGTGTAATGGCTGCATACAACGACACAGTCCTACCAGCGCCCGTAGCATGCCTACCTCCGCGGGGGGTCGCGCGCGACGCGAGTGAGTGAAAAACACGCGCTTTAAATGTCTCTGTGTCTCACCTTCTGCGACAAATCTATGAGTTGATTGTCTCATTAGTGTATTGTATGGTCAGCATCGGAATTCGAACCTGCATCTCCTGCGTGAGAATCGGGCGGGAAACCCACTAGACAATAGAGCTATATACTTACTATGTCATTTTCAATAATTTTATTGTCGTTTTTCCTGTTATTATTTTTTCTCTTAACTTTTCCAGGTACGTGAGGTCTGCAAACCAGCGCTGTGAGCTATAACATGTCTGTGCTACTCACAACAAACAATGAGACTGTCCCTTTTTTGTCTTAATAAAGTAATGTGCTATGTAACTATTTAATATATGTATATACAATATACATCTAAACTTAACTTACTACTAAAACCAATTAAATGAAATAAAAAATATCCTTGAGGTCACCGCCCCGCCGTCGAGTGGCAGGGTGCCCAACAACATGCTGGCACCACCATTACCTCGCTGTATCGCCAGGCTAATTCGCTGAGCGAAGTAGGTGCCAGGTCTAGAATCACCTGACGCTTCGACGAGTCTCTATGTAACTGTATTTTTTATGTATAAACTATTTCTATTCTATTCTAAAACCCGCTCTCGGCATGCTATGGGTGCTGATAAAGTGTAAACTCACTCAAGGATGGCTCTGTGAAGCATGAATCCTGTACCTCGCCACTTCCGTTGGGGCGACAAGAGTTTAAGGATATTGTATCTTCACGGTATCCTTGGTGTGGGGTAGGCAGGCTATGAATTAGTAATATTTTTGAGTTTAAAGCAATTGTATTTAAGTTACTAGTTAATCGTGGATACAGATTTTACCTCTGCCAACCCGTATGGGAAAACGTGTAATGGTTCATAATATTAGTAATAAGTGGGGTAAAAAGTATTTTCGTATTTCGTATGTGTTTATATGTAAATATCTTTGGTTGTATTATTTGTATCTGGCTGGTTTTGACGTCATTAAAAAGGTCATATTAAAAAAAAACCGTCAAATTTTCATTTGTTTTTCTTTCTTTCAAAATGAGTGAATCTAAGGAAGAAATTCAATACATTTAAAAGTTGTAGATTAAATAAACGGTCAAGTGCAAGTAAGTCTCGCACACCAAGGGTTCCGATCACATTTAGAGAGCACACATATTAGGTTTCCACCTTAGAATAATAATTCTAAGGTTTCCACATAAAAAATAAAGTATGATGTCATTGTCATCCATGTAAATCAAATTGAATATTTTTGTAGAAAGACAGAAATTTTGTAGTTTTCAAATTTTTCCCTTTACTTAACGAGTAAGACCTTGCATTATGCAAAATTTCATGATTGTAGGCCTACGGGAAGTACCCTATAGGTTTTGGGTCCATTGCGATTACTATGAAAATCAAACAATTTTACAGCATAAACGTAGTGTACGATGATCGTTAGACTTAGAAGGTTGATTTTTCCCGGTGTTATGCCACCACAGATTTCAACAATTGGTCTGAATTACAGCTTGATACGTCTACGCGTTCATGATATAAAGGTCTTGACACACGGACAGATGGACAGACGGACAACAAAGTGATCCTACTAGGGTTCCTTTTTTTCCTTGTAAGGATAACCCTAAATAATTGAAACAAAAAGTAAACTTTAGAAAAAACCGATTTCCACAAACCCTATTTGATTAGATTGAGTTTAATACAAACTGTAACCCCTTATCCCCCCACCCTTGGGGAATTAATTTTGTCAAATCCCATCTCAGTGCTACCCCACGCTACTAAGGAACCTCTGTACAAAGTTTCATGGCTCTAGGTCCACCGGTTTAGGCTATGCGTTGCCTGCCCGTCAGCCACGCATTGTATTTGTACCTAGTATTGAGCAGATCTGGTGGCCATATGTGGTCTTCATCAGCAGTTCCGCATCACAATATTATGCTTACCATGTGCATTTGCACGAGTTATTATGAAAAACACAAAAATCACTATA
Source organism: Argyresthia albistria (assembly GCA_963457715.1). NCBI lineage: Eukaryota > Metazoa > Arthropoda > Insecta > Lepidoptera > Argyresthiidae > Argyresthia > Argyresthia albistria. Next base: position 7,774,582 of record OY735277.1, on the reverse strand, counting down.
GGTCTGCCTATAATATTTGAAGAGTTCCCTCAATTTCTCCAGGATCCCATCATCAGATCCTGACCTGGTGTCAATGGGACCACCCTTGAGGTATTACCTATACGCCGAAAAAAGATTTGTTCACATCGGTTCATAATTGGCGGAGTTATCGCGTAACAAACATAGAAAAAAAAAAACATACGGGTCGAATTGAGAACCTCCTCCTTTTTTGAAGTCGGTTGAAAAGAAAGACATGCAACGATGACCGTGAAAAAATAATTGTGTTGTAAAGTCTTTAAAGTGAACTTAAAACTGTGTCAGTAATAGTAGAATTTCTGAAATCGGTTCATAAATAGTACCAGTTTTGAGGTAACACACATTAAACATAGTAATGATAAAAAACATACAACCGAATTGAGAACTAGCAATAGCCGTGTAAGTATTCCAACACCGATATCGCAATTTATCGAAGTTATTCTACACCAGGATCGTAGTAAGTGGAGGTCTTCTACACGATATGTAGATTGTAAATCTAAGTGATACCGTAAACTGTAGGAAAAAGAAAATTACAGGGTATTTTTAATATTAGATATGAAAAGTAGACGCCATAACTAGGTAAGTAGAGTACGCCCGTAATGCACGTTCTTAAATTACCAATAAAGTTTCGAATGCACAATCTCAAGTTTGGCGGACACTTTATACTTTATTGCACACAAATAATACATTATGACAATTAAAAATGGAAATGACATGTACAAAGGCGAGCTTATCTCTATCGAGAGATTTCTTCCAGCAAACCCAGGATGGAAAGGATAAATAAATCAACAATAGGTAGATCCAAGTGTACAACATCAAATACTTAAGTAAAAAAATAATAATATAAAAATAATAATAATAATATAAACTAAATACAAATACGTACATATATACCAGAATTAATGGATATAAATTTGAAATTAATGCTGTACTATGCGAGCCAACTAACAATAGGACTGTCAAGACGCCATCTTGTCCCGCAATATTCACAAACTTCATTAAAATTTGTATGGTGTGCAAAAAAATGCTAGCAAAAAATTTAATCATCTGTCATGAGGTATGTGGTCATTCTAATGTGTTTCTAATAAGATTCCTGTTATGACATGATGTATATTGTAAGGTGTGCAAAAAAAACAAACCAGGAATTATTAATAGTTTATTTTTCTTGATTTAAAAAAATAAATATTATTCTAGTTCTTCCACGCCACTTAAAACTATATCATCTCCATCTCCATCTCCACAATAACGATAAAAGTCAACAACAAAGGTAACAAAACAACAAATTTAACAAAAATATCCAATGTGTAACAAACGAGCGCATGTACACGGAAGAGAGGGTAGGTAGCTAACGGCAATTTTATTGCTGGCCCTACCCTACAAATTTGGCATTTATCACGTGAAGTTGGCTACAAACGCGATCCTATTGTTAGTTGGCTCGCATAGTAACTGTTTCTCGTTCAGGAGCTCACCGCCTCAGAATGATATTTTTAGGAGGTACTTTATTTCAGTATCCGTAAAAAAAAGCATTCGGCCATTGAAGTGTTCTTTTACAAAGAGTTTATAAATGGCCCGATAAAAAATACTTTTCTTTTTATAGAATTTGCGAGGGCTTCTTGTGAATTATTAAACCTGTATTAAGGAGGTCCTGGTTCGAGTTTGATTGACAACGTTGGTGAGCAAAGTACCTAGAACAAAAAGAAAGGTTTATTAATATTAATTAAATTATTTTATTATATACTAGCTGACCCGGCAGACTTCGTACTGCCTCAATTTAATATGAACTTTATTGAATAGCAATAAAGTTCAAATTGACTCTAGAAAACGATTGACTCTAGAAAACGTTTGTATGGGAAATAGAAAAGGGCTGCTTTTAGGGTTTTCCCGGAAATTATTCGATTTTTTCTCGCCTTTTAAACCTTCCCTAGACCTCCACGAACATTTCAAGACTAAGATAAGATAAATCCGTTCAGCCGTTCTCGAGTTTAAGTGAGACTAACGAACAGCAATTCATTTTTATTTAAATAGATTTTTGACGATGGATTGATAGCCTTAAATACAATAAATGCGGCGATAGGGTAGCTCACTATCACGCGTAAAGAAATGGCGGCTCAAATTACTGGCAAATGGCGCCCCAGAGGTAATATAAATATATATATATATATATATTATATCTTCGAGCAACACGGCTTATATTGTCACTATTAAAATGATGAAAAAATATTTTTCTTAATACTATTTAGAAACTCAAAACACATACAAGGTGTAAATGAATTAACGCAAAATGAGAAACAACTGTAGCAGCATCGACACAGCGACTCATACTGAAGATCGAGAGGCGCGGCCCGGTTTATTATATGGTGTGAGACAGCCTATCTTGCATTCCACTCGCACCCTCCGCACATCGTAATCCTCTTGCGCGATCCTTACAGGGTCAGCTATTTTGTATATATTGCATTATAATATTAAATAAACTGTCTGGTAGGGATTCCGCGTCCGGCAGCCGAGCTGTACGGTCGTCTCCACTCGCGCTCCCCCGTTGCCACCCCGGCAACCAGTTTTCCCTCTCCCGCGTCCGCGCCCGCGCCCGCGTGAGAGACCGCTCTCTCTCTCCCTCGCACACCCGCCGAGACCGTCCCGGTCGAGGCAGGTAGTTGCGACCGCCGCGAGTTCTGTGAAGTGACTGTGCTTAGTGCCCTCCCTTTGGATTGGTTCCGGCAGGTCGTATAGTATATTTATTTATTCTGTCTCACTTGTCCCCCTTGTCCCCCACTGTCTGTTTTCTTCCCTATTATTTATATTATTTGTGTTTGTTTATTCACCTCGGGCCGTCTGGACTGAGACGGAGACGGTCAGAGACTCACTTAGGTACTCACCACATTCAGGTACTCAACACACCTCTCCCTGTGCGCTTACAGCCACAGGGAGGTTTTTTCCATGGCCTCCTTTGCCGAGACCATCGGCCATGTCTTCTCTCCGTATTTTTCGGAGATTCTCTTCAGAAAATTGAGGAGAGAAGAGATGGTCGAGGCTCATCCCCTCTTATCTATGTATATAGACGAACTTCTAGCCCCCAACCCGCCCGCGAACCCATTAGTTTGCACCATTGTGCGTAAGTTCCCCCCTTCCAGCCCGTCTTCCTGCTCGACCGCTGATTTCCCAGTGAAATCGCCGGTCATAATCCCTACCTCATCTAACCCCAGTCCCGACCAGACCCTCACTGCATCCCCCGTAGCTCTAGGCGGTTCGACTCCGCTAAATCGCTCCCCGTCCCCCAGCCCAGCCTTTAGCCCACTGACCCCAGGCCCAGCCTTTAGTCTGCCCTCCCCCACGACCTCCCTTGCTGTTGGTGACAGCGATGACGAAGCTCACTTCGCCACCGTTGTCAAAAACAACAAGAAGCGGAAGAACCGCTCTTCCGAGTCTCCGGTTAGCCCCGAGGCTAAGCTGAGCAAACCATCTCACTCCCCATTAGCGACTCCGCGCAGTCAACCCACCGCCGCGCCCCGAACCCTAACTCTCCAGAGTCCCGCTCTCCCCGCTATGCCCCCCCCAGCCACCACTGCGCCGACCGGGACAACCGGAACGCCCGCACCCCTATCGCTCACACGTCCCCCACCGCCCATCGTCATTCGAGACCAAACCGCTTGGACGCGGGCAAACATCCATTTACAGAAAAATGGTTTATCTATCGTCAGCTCCGCGCTAACACCAGCCGGAACCCGCGTCCAAGTGGCAAGGCCCGATACCTATAGAGCCCTAACCAAATTCCTTAGGTCTAACCGCCTGGCCTTTAGTACTTACCAAATTCCCGAGGAGAAGTCCTTCCACTTCATCCTCCGTCCCGTCCCAATAAATATCTCAACCTCGGCCATTAAAGATGACCTCCTCTCCAAGAAAATTCCCGTAGTCGAAGTTCATCGACTACATCGCGAACGTTCCCACCCCAACCACCCCACTAAGCCTTTCGGCATGGTTCTGGTGACAACCAAACCAACGGAAGCAGGGAGGCAGCTTAGCTCCCTTAGTTCAATCTGCGGCCTCTCTTATATTAAAGTAGAAACCCCCCAATCCAAAACGACCACACAGCAGTGTCACAACTGCCAGTTGTATGGTCATTCGCAACTTAGATGTTTAGGCCCCTCCCGCTGCGTAAAATGCGCTGGCAACCATGCCACCGCATTGTGTGAGAAGGACGCGTCGACCCCTCCCACCTGCGCTTTGTGCGGACAAACCGGACACCCAGCCAGCTATGGCGGATGTCCGGCGGCCCCGGGCAAGAATCGCAGGTGGGAGCAGGGAACGCTCGGCCAGTCCCAATCACAGCGCACCCTCTACCCCCTCGGTCAAGGTTACGGACCCCGCCCCCACGCCCCTTCTCTCGAACGGCACATTCAGCGCCGGCAATATAGCTATTCATTCAACCTTCAAAATCCCTTTCCATCCATTCCTAGCCTCTTAGACCTCCCCCGAATTGAGCCCCCTTGCTATCTCTCCCGCCAGTCTTATGCCTCCGTGGTCGCCTCCCCCAAACAATTTAACTATTCAACCCCATTATGGCAGTACAAATGAACTCAACTAACGGACGGACGAAGCCCCACAACTTTATCCTAGGACTTTATAACGCGAACAGCTTAGTAAGTCAAAGAGAAGAAGTAGCCGATCTTCTCAAAAGACATCAGATAGATATACTCGCGGTCCAGGAATCTTGCCTCAAACCCAAATATAGACGGTTTAACATAGCCGGTTACAATCTTCTTCGGAACGATCGTTTGCCAGATCCGAATCGCTCCAATGACCCCCTAGGCCGTAGAGGCGGTACTGCCATCTATTACAAACGTTCCCTCCATATATCTCCTATAGTTACCCCCACACTAGTAAATTGCGAGGCAACTATCATCCGCATTGCACTAACAGGCCATGACCCCGTAATTATAGCTTCAATTTATTTATCAGCCGGACAGCGGATGATAGATCAAGATATAGAAACCCTCTTAGGACTAGGTAATACAGTCATCATTGGCGGTGACTTCAATAGCAAGCACCGGCAATGGAACTGTACTGAGACGAACAGTAACGGACTGACCATTCACAGAGTTCTCGAATCCCTCGATGACTGCGAAGTCATAGCCCCATTTGCCCCCACCCACTATCCCTTCAACGTAGCCCACAGACCCGATATCCTCTCCTACTGCATCTTCAAAAACATTAGCCTACCAGTCAAGGACATAAGCGTCCTCAGCGAGCTTCACTCGGACCACAGACCAGTCTTATACCATCTCGGCAGGCCTTTCGACCGACCGACTGAAACGAAGACCATCATCAATAACCGTAAATTCAGACAAGCCCTCAGCAAACCAGATTCGAGATTAGATATCACCTCAGAAATTAACAGTAAAGCCCAATTAGAAGCCAAAATCTCTGAAATAGGCAGCAGTCTCAACGAAGCCCTAATCGGCGCCTCTCGCGAAGTCCCGGTCAAGCCCGATCATCGCATCGAGCTCCCCGAGGACATGAGACTGCTGCTTAGTGCAAAGAATGCGGCCCAGAGAGATTACGATTATAGCCCCACTGATCAAACCAGAAAGCGAATGCGCTTCCTCCAACGAGAGGTCAATAGATGCATGAAAGAGCTCAGAGCCACCCGCATGGATGACTTTGTCTCTAGCATAGCCCCCAACCATACAGCCATATATAAATTCACTAAGTATCTTAAATCCGACACAATAGTTCCTATGCCCCCTTTGAATCGGGTCAACCAACCCCCAGCTTTTGACGACGACGAAAAGGCCGAATGTCTTGCCGAAAGCCTAGAATCCCAATGTACCCCATCCACCCAACCAATAGACCCAGCCCACCTTAACATGGTCAACTCAGAAGTAGACAGTAGAAGCTCCCTCCCCCCCACTGACTCCCTTCCCGAGGTCACCCTCGAGGAAGTGAAAACTTTAATCAAAGACCTCAAACCTAGGAAAGCCCCGGGGCTTGATAAAATCACCAACTTGGCTATTAAATCCTTCCCCATTAGGCTTCTCACCACTCTTACGGTCTTATTCAATGTCTCCCTCCGCCTCTGCGTCTTTCCAACCGCTTGGAAAGAAGCCGTAGTTATAGGCTTTCACAAGCCTCGGAAAGATAGATCTGACCCCACCAGCTACCGCCCCATTAGCTTACTAGCCTGCATTGGCAAAGTCTACGAACGGGTTATTCTAAACCGTCTCCAAGACATTTGCACAGCTAGGAACCTCATTCCAAACGAGCAGTTCGGCTTTAGATCCAAACACTCGTGTGTACAACAAGTGCACCGCATAACGGAGCATATACACAGAGGATTTCAAACAACGGCAAAGTCCAAAGATACCGGCGCCATTTTCTTTGACGTAGCGAAAGCATTTGACAAAGTCTGGCACAATGGTCTTATTTATAAACTTTACCGACTCAATCTCCCCGATAGGCTAGTACTCATAATCAAGGACTATCTCTCTGAGCGTAACTTTTGCTATCGAGTAGAAAAATCCATTTCTCAGCCCCATCCCATAGCCGCAGGAGTCCCGCAAGGCTCAGTTCTCGCCCCCACTCTATTCACACTTTACATTCATGATGTCCCCCGCTCTCCGTACGTCGAGCTAGCCCTTTACGCTGACGATACGGCCCTCTATTATACCAGTAGGACGCAGGCGCGCGTTTGCAAAGTTCTCCAGAGAGCAGTAACCGATCTCGGTGAATGGGCTCTCAAATGGAGGATTGAGATGAACCCTGAGAAGAGTGCAGCTGTACTCTTCTCTAGGAAAAGAAATAAACGCAAACCCGCCATCACACTCTTTGACCGACCCATACCCTGGGAGAAAGATGTGAAGTACCTAGGCGTGACATTAGACTCGCGACTAAATTTTCGGAAACACATCAAAACGGTCCGCGACAAAGCAGCCTTCTACTTGAGTAGGCTTCACCCACTCTTGAGAAGTAACAGCAAACTCCCATTGCGCTGCAAAATAAATCTATACAAGACTTGCATTCGTCCGGTCTTCACGTATGCAAGCCCAGTATTCGCTCACTCCTCTAAACCATCTTTAAAAACCCTTCAGACACTCCAAAATAAATTCATGCGCAAAGCCGCGGGTGCCCCGTGGTACGTGCGCAACGTAGACCTCCATAGTGACTTTAGACTCCCCACAGTCAAGCAGTTTATGAAAGAAACGTCCGAACGCTTCTTTCAAACTGCCTCAGCTCACCCCAACCCTCTTGTCACTCAGGCCATCTCTTACGACCCCTCCCCAGACCTTCAGTCCAAACATATCTACAAAAGACGCCCCAAAGACGTCCTCCTAGAACCCGACGATGATATTACAATAGCTCTCAAGGCAGAACCTCCTCCCCCCTCCCCCGACGCCCCTCAGGCGCGCCAACCCGTCGAAGGCGTTATCCCGGAAGCCCTCCAGCGCCTCCGCTACCAAATTTGGATCCAAAGGGATCGCCGTCTGGATCCGCCAGACGGACAACCTCCCCCTCCCCCGCCCCGCCCCCCCGATCAACACTAGGCAGATAGGCTTAGGATTAGGATTAGGATAGGTTTAACCATTATATAATCATCTCATAGCAGCGGAGGCCATCTGCCCCCTGATATGCCGCTTCCCACTGACTACGAGCCGAGGCCCGCTCGAGTAGCCACAGTCGCTGGGGAAAGCAGGCAGACCCCTCCCATATATATTATCGAAACTTATATATAACTTGTAGGTAGAACGCCCTCTGCGTCTAACCGAGGCCATGGAAACAGTGATGCATACGCGCAACTGCACGAAACAACAGCACACAGGGGTTTTTTTAGTCCGTATGCCACATACGAGTGTTCCGCTCAATGTAGTCTCCGCCTCACGGTGGAGACCTCATCCGGACCTCATTGTGGAGAATCGGACATAGCAGGGAGGTCTGACTCCCGGGCATCTTTAAAAAGATTTTTTTATCCCCTCACACACAAAAAAAAAAAAAAAAAAAACTGTCTCAGTTCGCAAATAGCAAAGCATCGTTTTTATTCATCAGCTACAGCATTCCTGCCTCAACAGTGGTGACCCCGACTTTGATTAAAAACACGCAACAACAAATTACGCAAAATGGCCAATCAGGATCAAAACCAAGGATCTTCAACCGATTACAAAGAACTCTCCGGCATATCAGTGAATATGAGAATACCACCCATCTGGCGTGATAGACTTCGCCTTTGGTTCGCCCAGTTCGAGTCAATCGTCTCTTCTCACAAAAAAGGAGACAAGGCTATGTATGACCTCGTAGTCGGACAGCTGGAGCGCCAGGACATCGATGAAATATGCGACATTATGTTAGACCCACCGGAAAACAACAAGTATCCAGCAATTAAGAAGCGCTTATTAGAAGTCTACGAGGATTCAGAGCAGCGCCGAATCCAAAGATTATTTTCTGAAATGGAGCTCGGTGACAACAAACCCTCCCAGCTACTGCGGCGCATGCAGTCTCTCGCCGGCAACAGCATTCCCGAGTCAACGCTACGCATTATGTGGATCAATCACCTGCCTCAGTCAGCACAAGCCGCACTAACGATTAGCGAAACAATAGCCAAGAAAACGGATCTGAACGAACTCGCACTTGTCGCAGATAGAATATTGGAACAAACCAACGTTTGCTCAGCCGCACGCTCCGTTTCAATTGCCGCCGTCGACCACCAACAACCATCCACGTCATCCAGTCCGCAGAAAAGTGCTGAAAATCATGAAGAAATGACCATACACGAAAAAATTGACATGCTTGTCTACGAAATCGCGGAATTGAAAGCACAGCGACGAGACGACCAACGCAGAGCACCGTTCCGCCGTGACTGGCGCGGGCGCAGTGAGCGCACTGGCAGCGGCAACGCACGAAGACCGCACCTCTCTCACTCCAGCGCACCTCACATGTACTCGCAACAGGGCCCGCTTACCGCCGCCAATGATACCTGCTACTATCATCGTCGCTATGGAAGGAATGCGCAGAGATGCACACGGCCATGCAAGTTTGATCATAACAACTTTACTTCGCCGTCGGAAAACTAAATACAGCGTTGGCTGAGACGGCAACCGGCGCTTGGAATAATTCACACCGTCTATTCGTCTACGACAAGCAGTCAAAGCTATCGTTTCTGATCGACACCGGTGCAAATATTTCCGTCATTCCCAAACAAAAGGGAAGACGTGCGGAACCAACGAAACTATCATTGTATGCAGCCAACAATACCGTCATACCAACATATGGCGAGAAAACATTGGACCTGGACCTCAGCTTAGGAAGACCCTACCGATGGAAGTTTGTCATTGCAGCAGTCAGTAAGCCAATACTAGGCGCTGATTTCTTACAACATCATCAACTTCTCGTCGACATCGCCGGTCGATCACTGATCGATAAAGTCACCAATCTTTGCATCAAAGCACCGTTATGCAGTTCATCGGTGCCTACAATTCGCACCATTGACATCGGACAAAAGTACCACGACATTTTGGCAGAATTCCCAGACGTCACACGATTATCATCAATGAAGGAGTGTCCCAAGCATGACGTGGAACATCACATCGAAACCACGGGTCCACCTATATATTCAAAGGCGCGGCCAATTCCTCCGCATCGCTATCATGCAGTCAAGAAAGAATTCGAAGACATGATGCAGCAGGGCCTATGCCGTCCCAGCAAAAGCCCTTGGTCGACGCCTCTTCACGTTGTACCCAAGAAGAATGGAGACCTTCGAGTTTGCGGAGACTACAGAAGGCTTAACTCCGTCACAAGACCAGACCGGTACCCAATACCGAGACTGAAAGATTTCACCTATCAACTCAGCGGGAAGGAAATATTTTCAACGTTGGATTTGAACCGGGCGTACCAGCAACTGCCAGTCTTAGAAGCCGATATTGAGAAAACAGCCATTATTACACCTTTCGGTTTGTTTGAGTTCCCAAGAATGTGCCCAGGACTCAAGAACGCGGGCCAAACCTTTCAACGGTTCATCCATCGAGTACTTCAAGGCCTAGACTATGCGTTTCCATTCGTGGATGACGTCATACTCGCTTCTACTACGGAAGAGGAACACGCTAGACACCTCCGCGCAGTTTTACAACGATTGAACGAGTTCGGCATCACTATTAACGCGTCGAAATGCGTACTTGGACAAGAAGAAGTTAAATTTCTTGGTTACTCAGTATCCAAGGATGGCATCAAACCACTCGAAGAGAAAGCTCAAGCTATCGTCACGTTCCCGAAACCGACAACAATACAAGAATTGCGAAGATTCCTCGGCATGCTAAATTTTTACCGAGAAAACATTCCAAAGGCCGCGGAAATACAAGCGCCACTGAATGCTTACCTTCACAACTCTAAGAAGAATGACAAAAGCAAAATCGTATGGAACGACGAAGCAGAAAAAGCATTCAACTCGAGCAAAGACTGCATACGTAACGCAGCTTTGCTCGCACATCCGTCTGCCTCCGCCCCCCTCGCCCTCATGTGTGACGCATCCGACTCGAGCGCAGGAGCGGTACTACAACAGCGAGTAAACAACGCCTGGCAACCACTCGGCTACTTTTCCAAGAAGTTTTCGCCTACACAGCAGCGATACAGCACATACGATCGCGAGCTGTTGTCTATCTACATGGCACTGAAACACTTCAGGAAGATGTTCGAAGGGCAACATCTCACCGTATTCACCGACCATAAACCGCTGACCTACGCGATCAACAAGCCGCCGTCTGACAACGACACGCCCCGACGAACGCGTCAACTACTTTTCATCAGCGAGTTTACAACAGATGTACGACACATCAGCGGGCAAGATAACGTCGTCGCAGATGCTCTGTCACGCATAGAAGCTATCACATGCCCCGCCCCCATCGACTACAGGGAGCTCGCCGCTGCACAAGAGACGGACACACAAATTAAACCGCTACTGCTACAAAGAAATTTGCAACTAAAGAAGATGAATATACCTAACTCAAACGAGATGATTTACTGCGAGATATCTACATCACACGTTCGACCTTACCTCCCTGAAGACTTTCGTCGCATCGCATTTAACGCCGTGCACAACATAAGCCACCCAGGCATTAGAACCACGCGCAAGCTCATGCAAGAGAAATACTTCTGGCCTTCCATGAACACGGACATCGGCAACTGGGCCAAAACATGTACTTCGTGTCAACAAGCCAAGATTCAAAGACACACATCGAGCAACATAGCGACCTTTCCTCCGTGCGACCGTTTCGAGCATATCCATGTTGACATTGTTGGGCCGCTATGCACGACAGCGCAAGGACATCGCTATCTCGTTACTATAATCGACCGCAAGACTCGATGGCCTGAAGCCTTACCCGTGCAAGAAATAACCGCCGAAACTATAGCGAGGACTGTTTACGAGGGATGGATAAGCCGCTTCGGATGTCCGGCCAGCCTCACCAGCGACCAAGGCCGCCAATTTGAAAGTCAACTTTTCTCTGCACTGGCGAAATTACTCGGCATTGAGAAAATACGAACTACTGCATACCATCCACAAAGTAACGGGATAGTAGAACGCTGGCATCGCTCACTCAAAGCAGCGCTTATGGCCCGTTTAGAAAACATCAATAAATGGACAGACGAACTACCTACTGTTCTATTGGGGCTACGAGCAGCGACGCGACCGGACACGGGAACAAGCGCAGCTCAACTTACATACGGGCGCGCACTTCGCCTGCCAGGCGATTTCATCGCATCTCCAGCAAGAGGGGTGTCAACGCGGCCAATGGAAATGACTCACAACTTCGTCAATCAGCTGGCGCAACAGATCAATGACCTCCGTCCGGTAGAACGTAAACAAAGCAGACAACGTACGATTTTCGTGCACAAGGACTTGCACACATGTGAATACGTCTTCATGCGTGTTGACGCTGTACGAAGACCTCTGCAGGCACCCTACGAAGGACCCTATCCGGTGCTACAAAGATGCGACAAGTACTTTTTACTACAATTGCCGGGTCGACAAGTCAACGTGTCCATCGATCGCCTCAAACCAGCTTACACTATGAGCGAAGAGTCGTCTGAGGAAAACATAGAACGGAGGACAAGATCAGGACGTGTTGTTAGACCTCCCGTACGCTTCGCTTGAGGGGGAGCACTGTAGCAGCATCGACACAGCGACTCATACTGAAGATCGAGAGGCGCGGCCCGGTTTATTATATGGTGTGAGACAGCCTATCTTGCATTCCACTCGCACCCTCCGCACATCGTAATCCTCTTGCGCGATCCTTACAGGGTCAGCTATTTTGTATATATTGCATTATAATATTAAATAAACTGTCTCAGTTCGCAAATAGCAAAGCATCGTTTTTATTCATCAGCTACAGCATTCCTGCCTCAACACAACTTTTTTAGGGACATCATTCTGAGCACCTTTCATTATGAAACCGATTTGATCAGAGCAACTTTATTTTTCACTTGTGGCGTGACGGTATGTTATGACAACGGGATTAGAGCTGCCATTTTAATTCGCGAGTATAACACCTCGAGAGTTAAACATTTAATTTATTTATTCGAAAAAATATACACCAATAAAGTTCAAAACTCAACTCTTCACTTAGCAAGTGCGTGCCCCCTTCGCCCCGGCTGTTAGTTCCCACGGGTGGTATTAATATTACTTTCTGCCGCCACGCTCCGCTTGCGACCCCGACGTTTAACCCTTCGACCGCGATTCTAACATTATTTTTTTCGGAAAAAACTCGTTTGTAGAAGAAGCGAGTATAGGATTTCAAGTGTGTAATATATGCCAATAGTTTGTGTAAATAGTTCGTGGGAATCTCATGTTAATAATTATCTAATTAATAATTATCTAATTGGTTTTAGTTTAATAAGTATTAGCTTGCAAATTAACTAAGAACATTAAGAGTTTTTTTTTATTTTAAAGAGTAGTCAAGCATGTATGTCATAGATTTTATCGCATTAAAACATTGTTTGTCGAATACAAAATATTAACTTTGACTTTATTATTCAAATAACATTTAATTAAACTATTTCAAAACATGTTTTATGTAAGCATTTGTTTTGGGGGCTTCAAAGTTTTCGATATCATGTTAAGCTTTAGGTCCCGCTAATCGTTGGTATAGATGAACCATCTCACGAGGAAGTTTTGACTTTAGGTTTAAAGAAACTTATTCATATGAGAACAAAGTTCTTTAGACCTAAAAGTCAAAACTACTTCGTGAGATGGGTCACATCTATAGATGAAGTCGTACAGTGGTGTCAGAGGTTCTAATAGGGCAACTTCATAACTTTGGCCAGTCGGGTTGGCTACTTGGGCTGGAGTACGGCTCAATCTAACCCGTATCCGGGCAAAGGCCCGCTGCGCTGCCTGTTGGTGGGGACTAAATTAATTTTTTTAACAAAATAATTATCAAGGGACCACTCGCAGCATCCACAACCGGATGCGACCATCTGCCTCCTTACTCTGGCTTCCTATCAAGTTACCTCCCATCCCAACCTGACACCCCGCACCGCTTCTTTACACCGGTTTTGTACAACATTTGCTATAGCTGTGCAGCTGTGCAGAATTAATTAGATTTCCAACGATCTTTTGCCGCGTGAGTGATGTTTACAGGGGGCGCCAGTTATACGCAACTGCAACGAACCTGTCAAAAAGCGTTAGTTCCGCTTGTCACCGTAAGCCAAAAGATTGTTGGAGAGCTGTAACTGGCTAAACGACTAACTCTTTACAACCCCGTTTTGGAAAAGGCGTGCAAATGCAAGGGTGTTACTAACGTTTATGCAAAATTATCAGCCTCTTGGGAATTTATGCAATGGTACACCTATTTTACAGCCTAAGACCGGACTATATGTTGACAGTAGACATCTTTGAATGATCAATGTATTTTATTAAATATAAATAGCGGTCACGTTGCTCGAATGCTGCCAAATCGTTGGGCTAAGAGAACCACAGACTGGCTCCCAGTAAATGCAAAGAGAAAGCGTGGCCGACCCAGGAAGAGATGGAGTGATGAGTTGGCTCTATGGGATAAAGAGTGGAAGGAGACCGCTCAGGATCGAATGGAGTGGAAGAGGGGAGAGAGGCCTTTGCCCAGCAGTGGGATATTACAGGCTCATAAAAAAAAATAAAAAAAAAAAAAAATAGATAGCGGAGTCACCGTCCAGTTGTATATTGGCAGGCACTAAAAATAAAAATAATATATTGTCATAGCTTTCTATCTTATCCAAATTAAAATCGTAGCTCGTGTTATTTTTTTTATTGGTTGACGTCAATATAAAGTTAGCGTGAATCCTTCAAATCATTTTTTAAAGTGGATTATGATCCTAAAGATACAAGTAAACAGGTTACTATTTATTGCTAGGAAGATAGCCGAAATAGGATCTGTCGTGTGACATGTGGTTTTGCAAAGTAAAGGCTGTTTACGATTACGTTAGAAGATGAGAAAGGACAATGGCAAGCTTGTATGGGAGTCCCGTACCGCAATTGAGATCATCATGGTTGGTGACGTTACTCATTCAGTGATAAGTTCTTACCTTTAGCATATCAGCACAGACTTCAATAGTAGGGGACAAGGCACGGGGCGCTTGAAAGTGTCGCTACCAAAACGGTGTCAAAACGGGAAAAGTGAACCGATTTCAATCAGTCGTGCTTAGACGGTGCTAGCCGCGTGACGTATCGGCAGCACAACAAAAATGGTGACCTGCGAGGTAAAAACTTGTAAATTATACCGAAATCGCAATACACATAAACAAGGAGTATCGTATCACAAGTAAGTTATATAATTTACAATTACTATTGGCTGTAAATTGATTATTCATAAAATATTGTTCTCGAAAAATTCCTCAAAGTAAAAATAGGATAATCAATCATTCGACTGACGACCGACATAGTACCGATAAATTCCAACAGAGGCGCTATTCTGTCTGGCCTCAAAACGGTAAGAAATTTAGTACGGGAGGGCTTATCCTTTGTATATATCGATGCATATCAGAATTAAATCGTCGATTTTTTAAAACCTGGGAATTGCCTATAATCGTTCATTAACTTTTACTGACATTTTGAGGTTATATATCTCCAAATTCGTCACTAACCCCCCGTTCCGAGTCACGCCAAAATCGATTACAGAATCTACGAAGCCGTTCCGAATCAGTTTTAGGCCCGCCACATACAGTCGGTTTTCCGACACATCACACAAATATGTTTATTTCCGTTCGGAATCTCAATGCTCAGTTGACAGATCATTCGGAATTCCGAATCGGAAAAAAACTGAAACGAAAAAATACTGTATGTGTGTGGTACGTCCATTGATTTGTATGGATTTAACTGCGTCCGGAATCCCGATTCGGAAACCTGAAACGGAATTCCGAATCGGAAAACCGAAACGGAATTCCGTAAACACATCACACACATACGTTTATTTCCGTTCGGAATCTAAATTCTCAGTTGAGAGATCATTCGGAATTCCCGAGAGATCTCTGAATGAATTCAACCCACTGTGGCCGATTCTCTAGGTTACACTCACTAAAATTACTTGACAATATTAAGTCCGACAGCTCTTATGCGGTCGCCATAGATTCCATTTTCGAACTCACTTTTGAATTATTTTAATGTACTGATGAACTAATTCAAACCTATTGTCAAGTAATTTTAGTGAGTGTGCCCTAGAGAATTGGCCCAAATGACTCAAATTGAGAATATTTTAGAACTATCTTTAGTAATGTTCGAATGAACTGAAATTAAAGACAAAATACACAGAGACCTGCACTTAGTTGTCAAAAGCATCCATGTAAAAGGGGCGCAATTAACGCGTCACTTCACAAGTGCACCTCCCTTATTCCTCACACGTTAAGGGTCAAATTCCAATAGTACCCCTCACAATTTCGCCCACTACAAACAATATTGGACTCTAAGCGTGAAAATTTTACAATTCCTAATAGCGGAACATTTCCTATTTGCAAATGCCGGAATTAGAAATGCCACCGCGAAAATAGACTTTAAATGTAGCGAGACAAATACTAATTTCAAATGAAAATGTTGTTTCCACTGCAAAGGTTTGGGTGTACAGGATTTGAAGGTGTAATCCAATGAGATAAGGCTGAGTTTCGAGTGAGGGTGGACGGAATGAGATTCAAATTGAATTATTTGTGCTGTGCAGGGTGATATTGTTATTTGTATTTTCTTACAGATTTTCCCGCTATTTTGTTGGTAGGAATGTCTATTTTTAGTGTCGTGTTGAAGAGACTGACCCATACAGACCTCTGTGGTGTAGTGGTCGAGGCTGTTTCGCAAACCAGTCGTCCCGGGTTCAAATCCCGGCTGAGGAGGAAAAAAGGAAGAAGCCCTCAGGTCTTGGATGTTCACATGTTTATCCTAGTACGAGGCCAGAAGCAATGTGTGTGCATGTATTTAAATTTAACAACGATCCGTCGGCAAGAAGAGTCTTGTAGGGAGAGATTTCTATGGCGCAGCTGGTGCTAGCTCTGTCTGAGATTCGAGTGGTCCCGGGTTCGAATCCTGGCTGGGGATAATTTTGAATTTGTATTGAACTAAATTTGTGATGTCGCTGTTTCCGGTTCCAACGACACAAGCTATCCTAGTGTGGGGCCAGAAGCAATGTATGTGCCTGTGTGTAAATGTTTATGTTACTTTGACAATTCCATACAAACGTATATAAATGGAGTTGTCAAGCTTACTTGAGTTCAGCGCGAACTCACTTTCTAGCTAGTAGCCCTCAATTGCAATCCCATTTGATACTTGCACTTGCGGTCACAGACCACAGATGTGGTGACCGGTTGTCAAATACAATGCATTCTGTGGTCTTGCACGTAATGCGGATTTATGTGTAATGAAGGTAATCTGTGAAAATACCCGCCCGCATAGAGTGACATTACACAGCAGTACCAAACATACGTAAAGGTATTTGTACAATCATATTTGGGTTGTGTCCAGGGAGCACTTATCCAGTGGAGAGCGCATAGATACATTTTCGAACGTTATGCATTCAGAAATATGAGCCATGTTCTATTCAACAGGTAAATACTAAGGTTTACTGCTTCACCTCTTTTTCCATAGATTTGTCACGTTGACAAGACAAAATGGAAATGACAGAAGTCAAAATTACGACCGCCATCATTGAATGGCCATTCTTTTCGCGGCAAAAGTCCAAAAGAAGCGGAGGCCTCGTGAATGCGTCGAGGATCCACTGTATGGAAGGAAACATCCTCATCCACCAAGGTGACCCGGTTGTAAAGCCAAACTCCATAGTCTGGAGGGGCCTCAAACATAATATTATTCTTGTAAGCATTGTCGCGGAGGAAATAGGAACAAATGTTGCAATTTGCACAGAGATAGAGCCAGTCTATTAGCTGACTGTTCCACACAAAAGCATTCTAGAACTATCGACAAATGCATACCTAATACCACATAATGGTTCTTATCGCGTTGACATAAATGCCACATTGGGGCGCGGATGTTAATATCGGTAGCAGCGAGTTGAAATCACTGTGGTTACTACCACTTTGAATAGGGCCTGCGATACTTTGGGCTCCAATATTTTCATGATTTCCTGGTACTTTTCTTGGATATTGAAAGTCACGCTTTTTCTCATGCGGTAAGGTGTGCCCACATTTATAGAGACTTTTCCTGTTATTTATAGGCACGCTTGCATGTGTGTGTGCCCATGTTTAAACAATTTTCTAGGACTTTTCCTGTTATAATTGAAACAAAAAGTAAACTTTAGAAAAAACCGACTTCCACAAACCCTATTTGATTAGATTGAGTTTAATACAAACTGTAACCCCTTACCCCCCCCCCCCCCCCCCTTTGGGGAATTAATTTTGTCAAATCCCATCTCAGTGCTACCCCACGCTAGTAAGGAACCTCTGTACAAAGTTTCATGGCTCTAGGTCCACCGGTTTAGGCTATGCGTTGCCTGCCCGTCAGCCGCGCATTGTATTTGTACCTAGTATTGAGCAGTTCTGGTGGCCATATGTGGTCTTCATCAGCAGTTCCGCATCACAATATTGTGCTTACCGTGAGTAAATGAACAAAAAAATCACTATAGGTCTGCCTATAATATTTGAAGAGTTCCCTCGATTTCTCCAGGATCCCATCATCAGATCCTGACCTGGTGTCAATGGGACCAATGGGAAGGTAAACCCACTCAAACAAAAAAATAATTTTCTAAATCGGTCCATTCGTCTAGGCGCTATCGGGGCACATACATAAAAAATAATAAAAATAAAACATCCGGACGAATTGTAAACCTCCTCCTTTGGGAAGTCGGTTAAAAAAGGCATGTTTTTTTCCGGGACGGACGTCACAAGCACAATTTCGTTCATGATCACCTAGCAGAACTTTAAATGAGTGTAATAGTTCATTTCCGGGTAACAACCGAACACCACCAAACACATATCTATCGACATAGACATCGTTTATTAATAATGTTCATTATATTATAAAACTATGGACATTCCGTCCATTTGGCCGAATAGCCTATGGCGCAAATAAAATATCATCACATCACCCAGTGAGCCAAGATATTTCCGTTCTTGCAGTCTGGTGTTTAAAATGTCTTTGGAGTGACTCTTTCAGGAGTTCCTTAGCATTTTAACGCATTTTAACGACCTCCATGGCGCAGCGGTTGTGGCTCTGCCTACCATGCGAGAGTCCCGGGATCGATTCCCGGCTGGGGATGAAGAAAAACAAAGATAAATAACCTGGGGGTTATTTATTTTTGTTTTTCTTCATCCTCAGCTTCTCTTCTTCTCTTGGATGCATACATATTTGTGATGTCGCTGTTTCTGGTTCCCACGACACAGGGTATCCTAGTGTGGGGCCAGACGCAATATATGTGCCTGTCTGTATGTAAATGTTTATAGCAATATTTGTCTAGCTATTTACGTGAGCTACCACACCATCCGGGTTCAAATCACAACTACGAATGGTTTATTTTTATCTTGTTGATATTTTTTGCTATGTTTATGTTATTATGTATGACGTCGCTGTATCTTACTGTGGGGCCAGAAGTAATGTATAAGTCTGTACTTAAATGTTAATTTAGTGTTAAATTAAAAGTGGTAACCCTAGCTGTGAATATCACGAAACTGCACAGCCATCGATATCTGTGTCAGAAGCAACATTATGTTGAGTAGCCCTCGCAATGTTACGATACGACACTGCGTTGTGCTGTGTGCACTATGTAGGTATTCAGCGGTATGACTGGTTTTGACACTTAAAACAACAATTTAAGAAGGTAAATTGTAATTTGATTTGTAAAATCGGGGCCTCCTAGAACAGGTGTTTTAATACTCAAAAGGAGGTTTTATCAAATTGCTTACTTATTGTTTATCGAAAAGGGAAGAAAAATGTCTCCCTAGATACAGTTTTTCACTAGTTAGGGAGTCAGGGAACCAATTTGTATTGTGTTAAATCCATTTGTGTAATAAATAATTTTTAATTTTACTTTAGTTTATGTTTTTTTTATCACACACACATAGCGTAAAGCCTTTTCCTTGCGGGGTGGCAGAGGAACAATCTTGCCCACTTTAAGGCAGTTTTTTATAAGAAAAATAATATTATTTCATCAAAAATAAAATCCAAAGATGAAAATCATAAGGAAGTGTTCATTACTCCATAGTCGAGGAGATAGACTAGAACCCCCGTCACGCAAAATATTTTGAAAATTATTTTTGCCGTAAACAATTAGCGCAGTTCAATATTACTGTAAGTACTTTACTTATACTTATAATTTATACTTTATTACACACAAATCGGATCCGGGTAAAGGCCTGTGCCCCTCGGTGGGGACATGAATGGGCTACATTTACTTTTTACTTATTTACTTACACACAAATCAATACATTATGACAATTAAAAATGGAAATGACATGTACAAAGGCGAGCTTATCTCTATCGAGAGATTTCTTCCAGCAAACCCAGGATGGAAAGGATAAATAAATCAACAACTATTTTTATTTATTTTATTTTATTTACTTTTATGATTATAAGAAATACGCGTTTAAGATTACCCTCAGACATAATAATAAAAATAAATAAAATAAAATAAATAAAAATAGCCTTTATTTCTACCACAATTATTACAAGTAAATTATAAATTATTTTATTTGCGTAATTATTATCAGAAATAAGTTATGAATACTATTAATTAAATCTATGTTAATTGTGGAAGTCGCTTCTTTAGCGTAGGCCTCAGACATAATAATTGATGTAAATAATCACTGTTTCTGCATCCCGGGTAGACCGTGTTATACTTTGAATCAACAAATAACCGCAACATGTGAATTCTGATAATGACTGAAATTGTATTGCCTAATTAACCACCATTATTATTCGATTGTATTGGTAGTTTATCGAAATATTTTTGTGGTATCAGCAATAATTACCTACCTACTTTTGTCTATTGTTAAATATTTCATTACTAGTTTTCGATTAACTGCAATGGAGCCCCAAACTATAGGAAAAAATATATGCTTTCAGAATGTGCCTTTGTGTTTTAACGTGTCCGTAATCCGTGGTGTAGTGCTTACACGCTTGCCTTTCACGCAAGAGGTACGGGTTCCTTTTTAGGATGGAAAAAAGGAACCCTTATAGGATCACTTTGTTGTCCGTCCGTCCGTCCGTCCACCTTTATAGCAAGAACGCGTGGACGTATCAAGTTGAAATTAATATAAATTTTTAAGGTCTGTGGTCGCATAAAGTTGTGAAAAAATCAACCTTCTAGGTCAAAGCAATCGAACGATACGACCGTTTATGCTGTACAGTTGTTGGATTTTCATAGTAATCGCAATGGACCCAAAACCTATAGGGTATTTCCCGCAGGCCTACAATCATGAAATTTGGCACAAAGCAAGGTCTTATAGCACAAGTAAAGAGACAAATCTGAAAACTGCAAATTTCTGTCTTTCTATAAAAATATTTAATTTGGTTTACATGGATGTACTTTAGTTTTTTTATGTGCAAACCTAATTACACGTGTAACGCTCTCCAAGTGTGATCGGAAACCCTTGAACGGTGAACCCTTGGTGCACGAGTCATACTCGCACTTGACCGGTTATTTTTATCATCTTTATTTTTAAGCCTGCACCGAGCTTTTTATTCACAATAACACGTTTTTATAACCCTTGTTTGAAGTGATAAACAATTAAATTAATTTTTTTCCAAATATATTAGTACTATTGGGGATATATCTCAGCCGGTATATACGATGGAAACACGATTTGATTAAGTTGGCTCGATAGAATTAATTCGCAAAGTTATCTCTAAAAAATAAAATAAACCCTTAGTACGGCCTGAATAATTACGGAAAGTTGTCAGTTTTCAATAATAACAAACTACTACATGTTTTCTATATCTACTACATGTTTTATATAACTTTACATTTTCAAAATGTGGGTTTGTTTATCAATACGAAGGAAATACCTAAATTCATTTGGTGAAGTGAGGGTTCCATTCCGAAATCTGACGTGTGCATTTGTAATAAATATTTATCGTAAAATGAAAGTAAATGCTGTAACCTACGGAACTGAACGCAAAATGAAGTATTTAATCAGAATCTAATATATTAAGGGTGGGCCCTAGGCAATCAGAACTTAGAATTTCATCCTTAACAATAAAACAGGTTAAAACCAAGCTAAGTAAGTCTAACTGAGGAACATACTGTGCCATTTTTATAATGATTAGATAAATAACAAGAACACAAATTCAGATGCCGTGCGAAATTGTGAAATAAATCATTGTGACAGACAGATTTTCTGGCAATTTCAGGAGACTTTTCTATCGAGCAAAATTAATAAAATTATGTTTATGGGAAAGCGATGTCACGCTGTCACTCGTGATAAACAAGCTAGTGAAAAAACGTACAGCAATAATACATTTCGAGCGATTTGTGTTCTGATAAAGGCTGTTTTTGCCTAGGGCGCCGTCTTAATATCTTAAAATACCGTCATTCGTCATTCATTTGACACACAAATTGACATTTGATCAATAATAACATGAATAAGTAGCAGTTTGTCATTTCTAGCATTTTTAAAACAGGTCAAACGTAATGGATAGATAGGGTATGGATAGTTGTCTTAGCTTAGAGAAAGAATAGGGAGGCAGTTATTGTAGAATCAAAAAGTTTACTTAAAAAACACAAAAGCCTATACAAGGTGTAAATTAATTAACGCAAAATGAGAAACTAATATAATTAATTAATTTATATTTTATTTTTTACTTTAGCACATAGGCCTCCTGTCCATCCTGAGTTTGCTGGAAGAAATCTCTTTTTAGAGATAAGCTTGCCTTTGTTCATGCCTTTTCTGTATTGTTGTTTTCTGATATGTGCAATAAATATATACGAAAAAATATATACGAAACTACTTTGTTAGGGACATAATTCTGAGCAACTTTCATTATAAAACCGATTTTATCAGAGCAACTTTATTTTTCACTTCTCCATACAAATCAGCTGAGCTGACCCACTCAGGCCAAAATGTACTGGAAAGTGAAAAATCAGGTTTCACAATGAAAGTTGCTCATGATGATGTCCCTAACAAAGTAGTTTCTCATTTTGCGTTAATTCATTTACACGTTTTGTATAAAAGAACCAAAAAGTTTCTTTAAAAACACAAAAGCCTATACACAGCGTGTTCCAATCGTTCATTCCTGTAAAATACAGGTGGGTCTGTTTAACCCCGAACTTTGATTTACGGCTGTCCGACGGCAGGCCACAAATCAGGACACCCTGTATAGTGGGGGTCGTAAATTTGCGACGTCCTGTATAACGGACGTGGTTCAATGGGGTTGGTTATAGCTTGTATGGGTAGGGGGTAGCTTTACACTTCGGTTGGTAGATGGATTTATGGTTTTTGTGGGGACAGTGTCAGGTGTTTCGGGCAATATCTGCTGTTTAAATAGAAGTTTTTTATTTTTTTATTTTATTTAATTGTTTGTAGTCGTAAGTTAGGTTAAGTTGTACATTATAGGTCTATCAAGTCGAAATAGATACTTTTTAAGAACTGTCAAAACGGAACTTTTCCTGAGTTCTATGAAATAAAAACAGAATGACGTCACGTAAAAGTGCCATCAAAAGGTGATCCAATAAATCTAGGAACAAGTCATAAGTTGAAGCATTATGTACAAAATGGCTTGGCATTCTCAGAATTGTATATTTCCGGCAGATATATTTTATAAAGTCAATTTTGTGCAAAAAAAGACAGCATTTGATGGCACTTTTATATGACGTCACTCTGTCGTTATATTATATTTATATTTTATATTTCGTATATATTTATTGCACATATCAGAAAAAAAACACAAACAATACAGAAAAGGCATGAACAAAGGCAAGCTTATCTCTAAAAAGAGATTTCTTCCAGCAAACCCAGGATGGACAGGATACATTTAAACTCAAAACGGGTAGGCCTATGTGCTAAAGTAAAAAATAAAATATAAATAACTTATATTATTTCATAGAAATCACAGGAACAAGAGATCCGGCCAAGTGCGAGTCGGACTCGCGCACGAAGGGTTCCGTACCATTATCTATAAAAAACCGCAAATAAAAAATGTATAGGAGCCCCCCCTTAATATTAATTTTATTTTAACTTAATTATTTATTTTTTAAGTAAATAATATACTTAATATATTGTGAAAATTTTAAGCGTCTACCTGCTACCATTATCAATATCGAGCAAAAATGAGCAAAAAAATCACGTTTATTGTATGGGAGCCCCCCTTAATATTAAATTTCTTTTGATTTTTAGTATTTGTTGTTATAGCGGCAATAGAAATACATCATCTGTGAAAATTTCAACTGTCTAGCTACCACGGTTCATGAGATACAGCCTTGTGACAGACAGACAGACGGACGGACTGACAGCGAAGTCTCAGTAATAGGGTCCCGTTTGGCACCCTTCGGGTACGGAACCCTAAAAAGAATCTATTTTGACTAGCAGTACCTACGTAAGCCTATAAATTCCTGTCAATATTTAAGTAACATTCAACGAAAAAACGCAATACGAGCTTATTTCTCAAAAGAGATTTCATCCTGTACACCATAGCATGATTATAATCCAATCATTGGCACAAAAGCGTATTATGTCAACATCAATTGTCCAGATACACTAAACATAGTAAGTACATTACATTAGGTAGTGTGTTAACGTGATTATTCTGTATAATTTTGTTTCGGTCCTAATGCAATAATCTGCTACGATGTACAGTACAGAAACTGCTCTAGCTCTAATAATAGTCCTTATAGTTTACGGAATAAGGATAGTACAATTAAATTAATGTACAAGTTAGCGCATACTAAGGCCGCATCGTACAAATGAGATACATATTGAGTAAGTTTTTAGGGTTCTGTACCCGAAGAGTGCCAAACGGGACCCTTTTACTGAGCCTTCGCTGCCCGTCTGTCTGTCCGTCTGTCAACAGGCTGTATCTCATGAACCGTGGTAGCTAGACAGTTGAAATTTTGCACAAATGATGTATTTCTGTTGCCGCTATAATAACAAATACTAAAAAACAAAAGAAATTTAATATTAAGGGTGGCTCCCATACAACTAGCGTCGTTTTTTTTTGCGGTTTTTTATAGATAATGTACGGAACCCTTCGTGCGCGAGTCCGACTCGCACTTGGCCGGTTATTTTATATTCCTTACAATGTTATTATTTAATTAAGTTTATCCACTCACAAAGACCTATCTTGTCTATCTGGAGTATTCTGGAGTGGTGAGATTATAGTAAAGTTTTAATGTTATGCTTGTATTTCGTCGTGCATGTGTACGATCACCTTAAATGGATGAGGTTGTGACTGTACGAATAAGTGAACGTGGACGTAATCCAATTTGATATAATTTATGTTAAAAATATAATGAACTAGCTGACCCGGCAGACTTCGTACTGCCTCAATTTAATATGAACTTTATTGAATAGCAATAAAGTTCAAATTGACTCTAGAAAACGATTGACTCTAGAAAACGTTTGTATGGGAAATAGAAAAGGGCTGTTTTTAGGGTTTTCCCGGAAATTATTCGATTTTTTCTCGCCTTTTAAACCTTCCCTAGACCTCCACGAACATTTCAAAACTAAGATAAGATAAATCCGTTCAGCCGTTCTCGAGTTTTAGTGAGACTAACGAACAGCAATTCATTTTTATATATATAGATAAATAACATAAATAGCGTCACGCTTTTTTCCGATACGGAGTGGCAGAGGCCAGAGGCACAACAAGACATATACATACCCCAATAATGTCCCCACCGAGATACACAGGGCCTTACTCACGGGTGAGATTGAGCCATACTCCACCTCAGTGCGGGTTGATGGTATGAAATAGAAACGGGTGACCCATCCAATACCCATCTTGGCCTGATGTTGCTTAACCCACACGATCGTTTCCGATGTGCAGATACCGCTCGGTCACGCCTTTTCCCGCAGACGGTGGCAGGGGACACATTGTATCCATTTTAGCAAGTTTTTCGTTACTCCCAATGGCTTAAGCGTGATAGGGGAAATGCTTGACGTTAATAGGCTTGTGGCCAAGGTAATCCAATAAATCTAGGAACAAGTCTTAAGTTGAACCATTATGTGCAAAATGGCTTGACATTCTGAGAATTGTATATTTCCTGCAGATATATTTTATAAAGTCAATTTTGTGAAAAAAAGACAGCATTTGACGGCACTCTTCCATGACGTCATTCTGTTGTTATTTCATAGAACTCAGGAACAAAAGTTCCGTTTTGACAGTGTTCATAAAAAGTATCTACATTTAAGTATCTATATTTAGTATTTTGACTTGACAGGCCACAAGCCTATTATTTTATGTTAGTATACCTACTGGGATTCGAACTTTCGTCTCTTGCGCGACAGGCGAGCTTGTCACCACAAGACCACAATCGCTCTACACTCAAACATGCAAATAAAATAAATGTAATTCACCCAAGCGGTACACTCTCGCACAACAATGTTTCATTCTCGTTGATGTAATCGAAATCACGAACGAAACGTCACGTATAGCGTGGCTCGTAAAATCGCGGGCAAAAATGGAATCCCTTACTGTGAAGCCGCGTCACGCGCGATCGCGCCGCGTTTGACCACTTTTGTGGCTGACTGTAGCCGAGTGGTTTTGAATAACTTGTACAACACACAAGGGTCTCATCATTATTATCCCAAATGACTAATGGACTTGAATAATCGAAAGTATGTAATTGACCTGATAATTTCACGTGGTGTTTAATGTAATCTATTTTATAGTTTGGATACTTTGTACGACAAATTAACGTTTATTGATATGTATATACAATTAACTTACTACTAAAACACAATTAAATTAAATAAAAAATATCCGAATTGGATTTTTTTCTGTCATGTTGTATGAATTTACTTTAAATAAATAAATACTTTAAATAAATTACTGAAGACGATCGTGCGAATAGCCAAATCGGGCTGAGACGGGAGCTGCGTGTGAGTGTCCGTTTCCATTCGA
The DNA here is from genome assembly GCA_963457715.1 of Argyresthia albistria. Classification (NCBI taxonomy): domain Eukaryota; kingdom Metazoa; phylum Arthropoda; class Insecta; order Lepidoptera; family Argyresthiidae; genus Argyresthia; species Argyresthia albistria. Next base: position 7,748,076 of record OY735277.1, on the reverse strand, counting down.
CATTTGTTTCGCACTTACGTGTATCGGATGACACCTTGATCACAGAAGAGATAATAGTACTCCGTACAGAACGGCCGCTCCCTTCCCCGCGCTGATTCAGATACCGCACCCCACCCCTGGCGTCATAAGATTGGTTAAAGAATCAATAGACAGGGCTGAACGCCGGACGAGTGACGACGCGTATACTTTAAAATCGCCGCATTTGCCGCGCCACCAGCCCTAGCAAAGTTTACGCACACATTTGCACGCATACAAACATCATTTGGTTATGACTTATGTAGTAGTAATAGGTGATTATTTTACGAGCGTTCTATGGAGTGTCCGAGGTTTGCCTTGATGACACGTTAAGCTGTAGGTCCTGGCTAATATCGCCACTCGGTGGTAGTAACTAAAGCCACACCTATTGCCTGGGCCGTCATTATATATTTTATTATTATTATTATTTTTATTTTTTTACCATAAAATCATACAGATTACCTACTTAGTCAACGTCAATATAATATTAATATTTTTGTATACTACCGCCAGCTCGGAAGTTGCCCGAATCAAGCCGGATTTGTTAGATGAGTTTCCTAAACGTATGTTTTCCTTGCAGCTAATTTTCCTTGCGCCGTTATTCTTAGTCGCAAAATTTCCCATTTTCAAAATTTCCTGGTCTCATTATGTTTCGGTAGCGACTTTTATCAAGTCGGTCCCATAGTGAAAGTTGTTCAGAATGAAGTCCCTAACAAACAACCCTCTTTCGGCTTGTACACCCCTTTCTGTTACACCCTGTCACAGAAGAGATAATAGTACTCCGTACAGAACGGCCACTCCCTTCCCCGCGCTGATTCAGATACCGCACCCCACCCCTGGCGTCAAAGGATTGGTTAAAGGATCAATAGAAAGGGCTGAACGCCTGGCAAGTGACGACGCGTATACTTACTATCGCTGCATTTGCCGCGCCACCAGCCCTAGCAAAGTTTACGCACACATTTGCACTTATACAAACATCATTTGGTTATGTAGTAGTAATAGGTGATTATTTTACGAGCGTTTTATGGAGTGTCCGAGGTGTGACCCTGTATAGCAATTATTCGGTCGTTCGAGCGGTGTGCTTCTGAGAGAGAAAGGGTTAACGTAACTGGAGTACCATTGCGGATCGTTGAATGGTCAGCGAATTGTAATGTAAATAGCGGAATGACCCCCTGATATCTTCTGTTTATTGGATTGGCAGCTAGGCCCCCCCCCCCCCCATCGACCCGCACTGAGCCAGCGTGGTGAAGTATGGCTCAATCTTACTCGTATATAATCTGTGCTCGTATCCAGGTAAAGTCCGTCTTAGATCCCGTATAAACTGTATTTGTATCAAGTTACAGTTGGATTTTAAAGCGAAATACAAATTTCTCTTAATCTGTTGCATTTCGTAAAACAGTTTTTGCAGCAATCGAAGTACAATGGTATTATCCGGGAAAATGCCAAAGGCACTAACACGGCCTTTCTAAAACTACTGAAATTGCCAACTTTAACTTCTCGGCTAATCTCGAAGAAACAAAACTCCTGACCTGATGCTTTTTGGACACCTTCCAACTTCCCTTGACGTCCACTATAAGCTACACTATTGCTGGACAATTCTAGTTCTTAACATCCTTCTGATAAAATCTGCTTGGTTCCCTACGAATGGTTCCTGAGGTTATTCACTTTTTTATTAAAAATTTGCAGGATTTCGAGTCTTATGATGTTTGATATAAGGCCGGTAGAATGGAGGTTTCATGGAATAGTAGTGGAGATATTTTAAGTAGCTGAGTTCAGGTTTAAATGAATAGGGAAAATAGCTGATAGTTAAGTCGTAACAGCTGAATAAAGTTACATCGTGCCAAGCTATTAGCAAATATGTAATTATTAGTTGACATTTCGTAAATTTTATTAATTTCTTTATTGCACACACACAGAAATATTACATATTATTGACATATAATTATTATTATTAATCAGCATCACTTTTTTCTTAAATATTTAGAATCGTCTTATTTAGTTCTATCTATAGTTTTTAGGGTTCCGATCCATCTAAGGGAAACAAAGGAACTCTTATATCACTTCGGATCACTTCGTTGTCCACTCGTCCGTCTGTAGACCTTTTAATATCAATAATGCGTAGACTATCAAGCTGTTTACATCAATTTCTCAGGCCTGCAATCCCATAAAGCTGTGAAAAAATCAACCTTCGAGATCTGCGCAATCGAACGCTTCGACCGTTTATTCTATGAAATTGTTGGATTTTTATAGCAATTGCAATGAACCCAAAATCTATAGAGTACATCCCGTTGGCCTACAATCATGAAATTTGGTACAAAGCAAGGTAAAGGGAAAAATCTGAAAACTGCAGATTTCTGTTTTTCTGTAAAAATATGTAATTTGGTTTGCATACATGGATGACATCATAATTAATGTTTTTTTTACGTGGAAACCTAATTACACCAGTGACGAGGTAACAATCTCCAAGTATGATTGGAACCCTTGGTCCGCGAGTCCTACTCGCACTTGACCGTTTATTTCTACGCAGGGAAATAATTTATCTGAATGCAGCATTTCTATTACTATAGAGGTGACCTTCTTCTTAACTTTTTAAGACAATTCTACATATATTATATACAGGCATAGTGATACCATGCTAACCCAAAAAAAACCTACAGAAATTTCACGTGGTCGAAATCTAGTCAGCACCCCCAAGACGTTTCACGGAACCCAACACGCAAATCAAAACCCACCAAACATTCAATCCGTTTAACCGCGCCATTTTTCACTAACACCCTGATTAGGGCCACTGGAGCTCGAGTGACGTCATCGTTGACCACTAGCCTAATCACTCCTCGGTAGGGTCAGCAGAAAAAGCGGAATGAGTAATGCCACCAGTTCCGAAGAGTGTCGGGGAGGGAAATAAATCAACCGTTTCGAGGATTTGTACGGTTTGGTTGGAAAACATTGAAGGAATCTGTTTGTTTCGTTGCGTTGATGGACTAGCCGCCTGTCACGAACATGGAATATTAATTAACTGGCTAAAGTAAGGCGCAATTGTTCCTTTTCCAACCACTTTGGGTGATTGAAATACGCTCCAAAAATCTGTCCCAACCACCGATCGTAGAAACAAATTATGATTTGTGGCGGCTGATATTTTGTGGCGGTTGGTATTTTGTGGTGGTTTGGGCTGACGGCTTGTAAAACAAGGTACATTATGCTCTTCTGTCTCAATGGTAGCCAATGTTTTCAAATCTTATATTTTAAAATTTTAATTGTGTCTCAGAACGGAACTATTCCACCCCACATGGGAAAATGCTTTACGCTAAGAGTTTGTATTAAAAAAAAAACTCTTTTAACAGTAACAAGTTACATTCTTTGCTGCACAATTTCAGTACCTACATCTTCCTCTGCCAACCGTACACTCACAAGGTGCGTCACAATATCCGACCGCCATAATATATCGCGGCGAAACTAACCTACGGAACCAAAGTTTTCAAGCAAGTGGGCCCCTAATTTGTAGCAGGTGGCCTTAAAGTTGTGCAGTTAACATGATGTATAACGCCCTTAAACTGCCGAGGTGATTTAAGATTTGCTGTCTGAGATTTTCTCACGGGTATGAGTTAGGATGAGGAGTTTAGGGGCTTTTTAAAAACAACAATAATAAACAAGGTGGCATCACGCCGTTAAATTAAATTAAATTAAATTAAATTGTTTATTTTCCAGACAAGTGTCCAATATAAAAATGAAAAAAGTTAAAAAATAGTTACAAATATTAAAATAATAAGAATTAAAACAAACAAATAATAAGATTCAAATTAATTATAGCTACATGTCAAATATTAAGATTGAAATAAATAAATTGTTGCCTTTTCCAATACGGGGTGACAGAGGCCCCCATAGTAAGCCAGTAAGCCCAAAGAAGCCCATTAATGTCTCCACGGAGGGGCATAGGCCTTTACCCGGATACGAGTAAGATTGAGCCATATTCCACCACGCTGGCTTAGTGCGGGTTGGTGGAGGGGTTTTACGACTACTACATACTACCGAGTTGAGTGGCCAGGGCCTACAGCTAACCGTATCATTCGAAACACGGAGCATCCGATAATGTACATCAGTTATCTCATTGGTACATGGCAGAGACTATATATACAATTGACTGCGCCTGCGGGGGAATGCGGCTCGCCAAACATTAGTTGTATTGAACGTATGCAACCTATGTACGATGCTGCAAGGTTCTGGCATAATATCAGTGTTGCAGATCCTCTGCAACACTTTGCTGAGTCAGAGCCTTTTCTCTGTTTACAATGCATGTTTTTGATTTTGTTTATGTACTGCTGCTGAATTAATTGTTTTCCTGTCAAACGTGTATTGTAATAGGTGAAGGTAAAGTGATTATCTATCTATCTATCTATCTATCTATGACGAGCCGCAAGACAGTTTCGCAGCGGCTGACCAATCACAGCTCCCTTACCTCGTCCCCCGCCGCCCGTAAATTGGTGAGTTGTGTTTCAAAGGAAAATGTATCTATGCGCTCTCCACTGGATAAGTGCTCCCTGGTACATGTCAGCTAAAAGTGGTGCCTCTGCCCTGTATGGAAAAGACGTGACGCTATTGGTAAATGGTCAGCATCAGGACTTGAGCCCGCATTTCCACGCGAGAGGCTACCGTGTAACCACTAGACTGCTGTACAGGATAATAGTTCAATAATGACCGTGTCAATAAGACCGCAGAATCCAATCAGATTGATTCAACAGCCAATAGACGGTTGAAACAAATAGGCACTTCAATTTAAACGAAATTACTATTGAAATGTTGCCGAGGTCCACTAAATACCTCTGTACTGGGTAAGCCATGTGGCGGTTAGGACTCTATTGGTTTGACCTTTTGGACTTACATGTTTTGCGTTTCATTTATAGATTTTATGATTTCTTTTCAGCTTAGACTGCAGAGCATTATAGAAAATCCTATGCGTAATGTATGAACAGCGCCTTGGACTAATAGTCTGTAATGTTGTACAATATAATTTGTATAATAAAAAATTAAATAAATAAATAATTGTATTTGCAATAATTGTATTTATCAGGAATAAAACAAATTATTAAATTACATTTACGACATCATATATCTGTACCATAAACAAATCTTCATGCGACACCAAAAATGGGCAATTTCTGAGTAAACTCAAAAAGTCTGGAACCCAGGAAGTGAATAAATAAATATGACGTATATATATACGTGTATATTGCCCATATTTTCTTCTTTTTGACAGCGAAAGAAGCAGGTAGATAATAATCTCTCTATCTATTAAACATCTATATTTCTAAAAACTATATATATTTAACCTTAACAACTAACGATTTGTTAGTATTAACCTAGGAATAAGCTAGCAGCGACAAGGTGATAATAACAGTTAATAAAGTTAAATAAAAACTTGTAAGTACTTAAAACATAGACCAATGATGCTACAAAAAGACAACTTTGTGCGTCTCAAAGTACATAGAGGAGATTCAACCATAACTAATAAATTATTTACAGCACCAAAGGGTCAAACAAATGCGGTCCTTTGACTTCTATGAAAAGTATACTCCCAATACAAAGGCAAACATCATAAAAATTTAACACAAATGTTAATACAAAGTAAGCTACACTTGTACAAGTAAGCTAGACCATCGATCTTATTTCCAGCGAAATAGCGACTAAAATTGACCATTAAAGTGAAGCTTAACCTGAATGTGCTCTTGTTCCAATTAAGGCCTGAACAGATGAATTAACAAGTCATTAGTGAAATTCCTGCGTCATATTGAGGTAACTGTGTTGTTGTTAAATAGTATTTGTTAATAAATTAATTAATGAATCAGCGAATTGATGATTGTGCGGGGTTGAAAGACCTCATTCAAATTTTATTGAGGACTATATTTTAGTATGTCTGCTAAATAACTAAAAAAGTAAATTAGATTTATTCAATCAGTGTCCCCACCGAGGGGCACTTTGCTAAATGATAAATAATGCTATTTTTTTAAATCATGCATTATATTTTGAACTCACACTTTTTATCTAATTTATGGGTTATAAAATATATGTATTTTTGAATTAACGAATTCAGGTAGGAGGAGTAATATAGCTGAGTATATATAGTAATATAGCTCAGATCAGAAGTTTTGATTATAAAGTATTATTTTATATTATTGTGAATTGTAAAGTCAATAGAAAAATATATTAATTGGTAATCCATATTGGAGGAGAATGTATAAGTCCTCGCAGTTCAGCATTCCACATTCCACAGCCATCCAGGCATATAAAATAAATACACTGACACTGGAAAACTTTCAAACAATATATTCAGTGCAGTTCATTGTTTTTTTACGTCGACTTTTTTTGCTGACTCTACCAGTGCATCAGGTGATGCATTGCTCGCTCACTTTTGAAGCTACGCCTATTAAATTCTAACGAATAAACCGAGATTTTTGACGGTCCATGTTCTGTTTTTTTTTTTAATATTTGCTTGGATTCATTGAAAAAAAAATATGATTTGGATTATAGAAAAATCGCGAGAAAAAATATTGGTAGAGTGGTGAATACAGATAAAAATATTATGAATAAAACAGTCCAACAAAGGAATTTAGTTCAAAGAAGTTAAAACCCAGAAAGGATTGGAATTTGAGATCTGACGCTTGCTTGGTCAGTATTGGGAAATGGTCAAAACGGGACCTTGCCAGGACGACCTCTGTGGCGCAGCGGTTGCGCATCTGCCTACCATGCGAGAGGCCCTGGACTCGAATCCAAAAAAAAACCCCAGGTCTTGGATGTCGTGTTTGTGATGTCGCTGTTTTGGTTTCCACGACACAGGGTAACCTAAAGTGTGGGGCCAGAAGCAATGTATGTGCCTGTATGTAAATGATTATGTTGTCATGATGGGAAGTGGTCGATATTGTCAGTACTATTACAGTGCTACAAACCTAACTGACCCAGTGGCTAAAACTAGAACTAAGGTCGCCCGTATGAAATGTCACTCGTATGCCATTGTCGCTAGCGCCGCCGGCGACGTCAACGGGGCACGCCATCTCAATAGTAGAGATAGGTATTTTTTATATCAGTTTTGATCTGAGGTTTTGATACCGTTTAGATACGTCGATTCATATTTATGTCGATCGAAAACAAGTCGAGATATATCGGTTAGTCGTAAGGTGGGTCGTCAGAAAAACAATTTTTGCGTTAGACGGAGATATTCGGTATCTCGAATCGATATTTCGCTCATTGAGATGATCTCGATACCGCAAGAATTGCCCTTCCTTTGCCTAGGTTTGTGGCCCTGTAACCTTAATCTAGTCTTTTATTACATTAAAATATAGCAATATCAATAAGTACAACTACAAATATTATCGCACTAAGAACCTACATACATTTAAACTTAAATCTTAATTTCATTATTAACAATTAATCAACAATAATGCATGTTTCCGATCTCACTAACTAATTGAATGTAAAATAATAAACGTAATCAAAAATCAATACTGATCTTGACTGATACCACATATTTGAAACTATGTTTATTAATGAATTAATTAAATGTTTTTTTTTTTATTTTTAAGCATGAGATAATTACCTGTAAGCAATTTTATATAAACGAAATCATTATGAGAGGAACTGGCTCCTAAATAACAGGTCATAACCTAGTTTAGTAGCCAGGGCCGTTCATTCATTCTGTATTGATGATGTATGTGAAATAAAATAAATTTCATTTCATTTCAAATTTCTGTACGTAACCGTGTAGCCATAAAGGTGAAAATAGCACCGTCATCTCTCAATTCCCAATCATTGATCGATCGCCACCGCAAAGTTTCAAATTCTCTTGAGACTAACAAAATTCTGCAATTCCTTTTTCTGCCGCGCGCCACTACTTTCTAGGCTAACTCTTTGGGGACAAACTTTTTCATCGTCTTGTTTTATTGCAAAGGTCGAGTTTTTAGCCTTTTGGATGTCTGGGAACCTATAGAGGCGTCACTGGCAAATACAAGAAACTCTAGCACTAATAAATTAATCTTATGTACATTAACGGACGATAGCATGTGGGCACAATAGGCAATAGGCTGCTAGTCAAAATATATACTTTTAGGAACTGTCAAAACGGCACTTTTGTTCCTGAGTTCTATGAAATAGCACTACGTGACGTCGTGTGGCGTTTGGCGTCAAATGCTGTTTTTTTGCACAAAATTGACTTTATAAAATAAAACTTTTGTATCTGAGACGCGCTGTATAATCTGTTACCTTTGGAACCTTGTCAAAGTAAATCGACGTACATTTTCTATTGACTTTGACAAGGTTCCTTCCCAAACAGATAGTGAACGGATAATATGGCAGAAGTTTTCGAGTCGTTCTTATATAAATAATCTTGATGTCTGCAGCCATTCAGCTGCTTTGTCAGTTAGAGTGAAGAGGTCTGTGTGGTCTCCATGATATTATCGTTTAGGGCAGTCCCGAATTCTGTGATCCATACTTTGAAAATCCAGCGGTGCAGGTATTCACCTGTGCGACCATGCCCAGTTCTAAGGCGGTTGAGCTGACACAGGGAGCACTTATCCAGTGGAGAGCGCAAAGATACATTTTCCTTTGATACACAACTCACCAATTTACGGGCGGCGGGGGACGAGGTAAGAGAGCTGTGATTGGTCAACCGCTGCGAAACTGTCTGGCGGCCCGTCATCGTACATAGGTTGAGTATACGAACGTTTGTTGAATACAACAAACGTTTGGCGAGCCGCATTCCCCCGTAGGCGCAGTCAATTGGATAAAGTATCTGCGTAGGAACCAGAAACAGCGACATCACAAACATGTAAGCATCCAAGACCTGGGGGTAAGGTCCGACCGAGATCTCGTTCTCGGTCTCGGTCTCAGCTTTCTCGGCCACTTTTCGGCCGAGATTCACGTTCTCGGTCTCGGCTTAAATCTGCCGAGATTCTCGGCCGTAATCGATCTATTTTGCGCTCGTGTGAAGTCATTTGCCGCGCGCGCGTGTTTGCTAGGTTGGTATTATGGTATCGTCAACCTGTCATGTTGTCATCAGTGCTCGCTGCGTGAGTTTTCAACCGATTTGATTGGTTTGTAAAATGAAATGGCGTGACTGCGAGCCTACCTGAGGCGTCACCCATTGGCTCGTTCTTGCGTTTGTTTGCCGTTTCGTTTATAAACAACTTCATTTCAAACACTTTTCTTTGCACTGTAATGAAGAAAACTTGTTGTGTTATTGTTTATTGATCGTGATTGATTATATTCAATTTACCTTTATATATGATCTTAAAACTTTCGCTATGTTATACTTATAGTTAGTTGTTATGATTATAAGTAAAAGTGTGGTTAAATTATACAAATACATACAGACAGAGGGAGTTTTTTAATATAAGTAAATTTCATTAAAAAATTCATGCTATTTCAATTATTTTCCTGATATTTAGTTGTAGTGTATATAGTCCCGGTCTCGGTCTCGGCCGAGATTGCATTTTAGTCTCGGTCTCGGCCGAGACTAAAAATCCTGTCTCGGTCGGACCTTACCTGGGACCTTTTTGTCCCCAGCCGGGATTCGAACCCGGGACCTCTCGCATGATAGGCAGATTTGCAACCGCTGCGCCACAGAGATCGTCGTTTAGGTTCCCAAGTCTTGCTCGACAACCCAACGGCTGAACCTTTCACATTTTACACAAACAAAACTCACCCCATTCATGTCTCCCAGAAACGCTATGATCCAACCAGGCGGTTCCTTTGTGGAACTTCGAAAACCCTTGTCACTCGAAAACTGCCTGTCAATTTTCGTTTGTTCCCTGACGGCTGAATAATAAATTCGGGCAGCGGAATTAAGATGGTAAACAAATTATATTGCAAAAACATCTCGTCCGGCGTAACCTAATTTGGTGTCCAATTTTGGCGAAAGCTTTCTTGAAAGTTGTAAAAAGTTCGCGTCACACGCTTTTGTCGCATGATTTAATTTCAGAAATGTTAAAAAATATACGTAAGTGTGCGTCGGATCAGATGGATTCGTCCGTAGAGCTTGTACAATCTTTTCTTTACGATATACATTTTCAAAAGCAGTAGTGGGGCGTTATCGCATATTTGGTATCTCAAATCGATATTTCGACCATGGAGACTATCTCGATAGCGCGAGAACTGCCCCTCTAAGCTCTGCTGGCAGCATAACAATCAACTTGATACATTTCTTTCAACTGCTTCCGTCGCTAGATAATTAATAATGGCCGTCCTGTCGCAAAGCTGGTGAGTTGATTTACAGACACACTTCCTGTTAATTGTGTTGCATAGTCACGACACGCCAGGTTCAAACAAATCAGCGAGAACAGCCGCACACACACAGCTATATTGCATTCCGTATAAGCACGCGCCGCCACACGCACACATTGCCGAATCTCGCGTCCTTCGCGTGCTACGAGACAGGGCTATGCAAGTAATGCATGCGACGAGTCAACGTCATTCCTCCGGCGCGGTCCAACCCGCGGCACTAAGCGACAACCCTAGCCGTTTGAGCAAGAGTAGGTAGTTATCATGCGAGCAGGGGCCTAGTGAACTTACTATTTCTTATTTATACTATGGTCACGATCACGATGGTCTATCACTGAATTCAGAATTGCTTCTACTCAAGTAGTGTCGTTAAAATTTGAAACTGGTGTTTTCAGTGTCCGAACATTTTTGTCATAACGGTCTATTAATTGTATGTCAAAAACGGTCTAATAAAGAAGTCTTACAGCCGTACGCAGTGTCGTTTAATGATTCATTATGGATACTAAAAAAAGGATTTTGTATGAAAATTCAAATATGGAATGGGTTTAATCGTTCATTAAATGACTCTGAGTACGGCGATTATTCTAATTACAGTGTAAAATAATTTTTAGATGACATTTTTTTTAAGTTACTGCTTACTGTATTATGGACCTAGAAGTCTGAAATAAAGAAATTGAATTGAAATTAATTAAAAAAAAAATACGCGTGTAGCACCGTACACGTGTTAGAAGTAAAACTTCTGTAGCTAGATCATTAAGTGGTACCTATACTATACACCTATACCTACCTATACTAAAAGAGATTTAAATTTCCAATTTTGAGATCCAATCTCTGCTTCAAGTTACTTTTAAGTTTCAGACGTCCGATTATTTGAAATTATTTTATACTTGTACTTACTTTTAATACGTCATGTCATTTATTTCCCACCATTCCTTATCTACAATTTGTCGCGCTCGTGGTGATATACTTAACTCATTCAATAGTGTCACTACTATTTGCATCTCGCTCAGATTATATACCATCTGACGTCACGTCTTTAAGCCGTCTCGCTCAAATGTATGCATTGCTTTGCTTGTTTTAGAAATCCATATCGACCCGTGTGACATTGATGAAACTCTTTTCTTACAAACTGTATGGATCGCATCGCACAGCTGTCAAACATAAGTTCCGGTTCCAACAAAGAGGTTGAACGAAGTAGTTTGAGTCATGCTAGTTGGTCTTGTTTGTCCCAGCCATCGGCGGCGGCGGCGGCGGCGCCATCTTGGCCATACCGGAAATCAAGAACTCGTGGAAGAATGCTTAAAATAATTTTTATTTGTTAACGTTTCATCAGGTTTTTCTCTCACTAATTAACATTCTTTATTGTACGAATGTATTATTATCTTATCTGATTAGTTAAAAACCGTATTGAAAATAGTTGCGGTTTTAAAAGTCTTCAGCCGACCCTGACTTCACCGATTCCAATTTCCGTTACATTTCTTAGCCACTCGTGATAGCACCCGGCTAGTAGCAATTGAAAAGCAAATATATGAATAACCCACAGTTGAGAGGTTAAATAAATTTTACCCCCGTGCCCTAAGAAGTTTTACTTCAAAAATGCGTGGTCTTTACCATCTCAGCACACAGAATTCCAAAGAGGGGCGATGGACTGAGTCAGTACGTCTCTCTTCGGTGTATTTCCTTAGACTTAAGTAGAAATATAAAACAAAGTATTGTTAGTGTATTGTCACAGAAGAGATAATAGTACTCCGTACAGAACGGCCACTCCCTTCCCCGCGCTGATTCAGATACCGCACCCCACCCCTGGCGTCAAAAGATTGGTTAAAAGATCAATAGACAGGGCTGAACGCCGTACAAGTGACAAACGACGCGTTTACTTAATATTGCTGCATTTGCCGCGCCACCAGCCCTAGCAAAGTTTACGCACACATTTGCACGTATACAAACATCATTTGGTTATGTAGTAGTAATAGGTGATTATTTTACGAGCGTTCTACGGAGTGTCCGAGGTGTGGTATTGTTAAGGCCCTCACATATTTTAAAAGAGGTACGGGGGAGTTTCTTGCCCTTCTTTGCTCCATCCCTAAGCCCACAACTTCTGAATGGGCGGTAGTATACAAAAAATAATGGTCAATAAAAAAAAATAACTTGAGCTTGAACTATGTCCTACAAGATTTACATGGAAAATTAATAAAATCATGACGTCACGCCTTTTCCCATACGGGGTGGCAGAAGCACAAAGTGCCCACTTTTGGCCATTAGCCAGACAGGGGGCTAGCCCATCGCTGCAGCTATGGAGTAATGAAGGTGAGTTACAGGGGGGCGCCACTTCTACGCAAACAATTGCAACGAAACTGTCGAAAAGCGTCAGTTTCACCTGTTACCGCAAGCCAACCAAAAGATCGTTGGAAACCCGCCATACAAGAATAGCAATAGTTTTGACAATTACTACCACCTCGAGATGTATTTTTCCGGTACTGATTTTTGAACCATAATCATAATAATATGCGGTTTTTCTGTTAGGGAAACGAATATGAATAAAGCCTACGAAAATATCTTTTTTATTAAAACCGCCATTTTTATTAATTTAAAAAAAAATGTATGGGTAGCATTTATTCCCTGTATCCTTTGCTTAGCTAAGCAGCAAAAAAAAAACGGTCATTCATTCAGTTGACATTTTTGACACTTTCCCCATGTTCCGAGTCACTCCACAACCGATCACAGCGTCCACGACGATGGCATCGTTTTGTATCGCCAAAACTGACTCGGAACGTCTTCGTAGACTCTGCAATCGACCGTGGCGCGACTCGGAACAGGGGGCTGTTGACATTGACGGGACAGAACAGTGTTGCCAATTTATTGTTCTGGGTGGCAGTTTTATTTCAAAATAATAATTATTTTTAAAATCTAAAAAACGGCGGTTTAAAAAATATATCATGATATATATTTCATATTTAGAATCCATAAATTATATTCTTTCATATAAATATGGTTTTAGCTTGGTTCATGACTATTTCGAATAAAGTACCAACTGTCTAGGTACTTTTATTTTATGTAATATTCATGTACTTCTTTATGTAGTATATTCAGTTGATTAGTAATATTATGATTTATTTATGTTTTATTTTTCTCTTACCTGAGCGAGCACATTGGCCTACCTGTTCTGTATTTTATTTTTCTCTGTCCATCCTGGGTTTGCTGGAAGAGATTTCTCTTTAGCGATAAGCTTGCCTTTGTAAATTACTTCTCTGTATTTTCTGTTTTTTGTCTTTTATGTGCAATAAAATATATTATACAAATATATATATATACAAGTACACATCTCCTTTGTGCCAATGTTTTTATAACATCAGTATCCAACAACACTGTTAATATTATACCGTTGATTATAAAACGCAATCATAATAACCGTACTGAAATGTTACGAACAATGCACCAAACCCGCCATTAACATAATGATCCGGCTTATCACCAATCCGCTGATTACGTAGAGTGCCCGCGACATGCTGACTAGATTCATGGCGTATTACGTTGATAATATAATTTTGTGTCATGCTTTACATTATATAGATTAGCTGGTGACCGTGACATATTTTACATAATAAATTAATAACACACAGCGTCAATAATAAATTAATAATAATAATTGAACCGCCTGACTGGCTGATTGTGGCACCCTATTGGTCAAACGGCCTTTTGCCATACGGGTTGGTAGAAGCACATGACAGTGGTGCCTACTTTTGTTCATGACGGAGGGCTAGCCCAGCGCCGAAGTACTGAAAGTTACTTCGACACGTTTACGATATTTTAGATATAAGACTGGAAGTTATTTGTTAACCTTTTATTTTTAAAAAAAGCTCTTTTCGACAATAGCAGCAATAGTTATCTAAATTGTTCATATATTATTTTATTGGTTTATTTCTATATACAAGGGGTGTAAATGAATTAACGCAAAATGAGAAACTACTTTTTTAGGGACATCCAATTTGACATAAATACTTAGAATACTTGCTCAGAATGATGTCCGTAACGTTTACACGTTATTAAAAATAAAACAAACACAAAATGTTAATTAAGTACCCTAAGTAAGTATTTATGTCAAATCGGATAAAACTAGTTATTCCACAAAAGCGTTTATCGCGAATAGTGACTGTAGCAAACAAACTCGATTTTCCGTTCATTAAGTTGGAGTGTATTGTTGATGATATTCTTGATTAATTCATGAAAGGAGCTTTTGATTGATAGCTTTTTGAGGAAAAGTTCCTATTACCGCCAAAAGCAATGTCGAATATTCCTTTTGTCCACATAAATGAGGAATTCAGCCGCAATTTTTAGCTTATTTTATCATGTACGTCGTTTTGTGTTGTTTAATAGCCATGAAAAATATTGAATAACTGGCCAAAATTGGTATGCTTGACGTTATAATGTCTGTGTGTGTATATCGAGTATTGTAGGCTTCTTGATGTTGATACTTTGATTGATTGATTGATTTTGATTGATTGATCTAAACTGAATCTGTGAGAGTTTTTTTTCCTTCACCCACTATGTGGTCCAATCTAGAGAAGATGCAAAAGTTATAGATGCATTAGTGTTATGTATGTTTTATATTATATATTTGATAATAATAATAGGTCGGGTGAAAAGTCTTTTCGTATTTTGTATGTGTATATTTGTAACTAAATATCTTTGGATGTATTAATTGTATCTGGCTGGTTATGATGTCATTATAAAGGTTATATTTCAAAAAAGGAATAATTATAATAAAATGCTGTTTCCGACAATTTTTCAATTGTTTTTCTATGTCAAAATGAGTGAATCGAATGGAGAAATTCAGTACATTTTAAAGTTGTAGAAAACAATGGAAGACATGCAACGATGGCTATGAAAAAAAAAGATGTTTGTGAAAATAAGTAGGTACAGTGTCAGTAAAAGTAGCACAAAGTTGGTCTAAGCGTTTTCAATCCGGAAATTTTTAAGTCAAAGATGCACCTTTTTGTTCGAGCCGTTACGGTCTTCATACAAAATACGAAGAAACTTTTTTACCCGACCTAATATAGAAATAAATAAGCATTTTTTGAACTTTGAACATAAAACATTGTGGTAACCGTACCGTTGTTCAGCGTTTTTCCTTCTAAAGAAATGTTGATATTTCATACAATAACAGAATCCTGTCAAATAAAGTTTTGACAGTTCGGCGAAATAACAACCCTTGTTGTGCGAACTTCCAAATTTATTCTTAGCAAACTTCGCATTGTTATGGGAATTTATGATTTATGCCATCCCAAGCGGGAACTGTCGATATATCATGCAGTTTTGCAGAACAAATGCGAATTTGACGACCTCTGTGGCGTAGCAGTTGTGCATCTGCCTACCATGCAAGAGGTCCCGGGTTCGAATCCCGGCTGGGGACAAAAAAAAAGCCCCCAGGTATTGGATATTTACATATTATGTTTGTGATGTCGCTGTTTCTGGTTCCCACGACACAGGGTATCCTAGTATGGGGCCAGAAGCAATGTATGTGCCTGTATGTAAATGATTGTTTGTTGTTTGTTTGTGTGATGATTTTTAATGCGAAAGTTTTTGTGACGAAATGAATTTTGATGGTGGGGGTATAAATTACAGGATACATGACAATAATAAATAGTTTGAATTCTAAATCATTACAGATGAAATTATGATGTCATGCAGGTACAAATTGCGTTGACATCAACATGTACTCACAGTGCATTTTTCATCAACGGAAGCCAGGTAAATAGGAATTGCAATCGGTACCTGAAAATAAAATGTTTAGATTAGATCAATACCTATAAATCAAAATAACCGGCCAAGTACGAGTCGGACTCGCGCACGAAGGGTTCCGTACCATTATCTATAATAACCGGCCAAATGCGAGTCGGACTCGCGAACGAAGGGTTCCGTACCGAAAAAAAAAACTCGTTAGTTGTATGGGAGCCCCCTTTAATATTAAATTTCTTTTGTTTTTTTAGTATTTGTTGTTATAGCCGCAACAGAAATACATCATCTGTGAAAATTTCAACTGTCTAGCTACCACGGTTCATGAGATACAGCCTGGTGACAGACAGACATACAGACAGACAGACGGACGGACGGACAGCGAAGTCTCAGTAATAGGGTCCCTTTTGGCACCCTTTGGGTACGGAACCTTAAAACATAAATTAAAAGGTGACTTTTTTCATCTTAATCTGGTAACTTCGAGGCACTAAACCGATTTTAATAAAACTTGAATATATATAAGCATCACAGGAAAGATAACTTCCATTAGTACAAAACTGTATTAAATCCGCTCACCTGTTTACCGCTTCATTAGCTGTCATGGGCAGACAGACACACAGACATATTCTTTGCTTTTAGAAATTCCATGACGAATTGAATCAATTCTACAATTCAATTACATAATTCAAACACACTAATGGGTTAAGTCAATAATTTAGTTTCATTTCTGAATTCTCAAAGGAATTGCTCATAATGGGAAAACACTAAAAACTAGCCTATTTCGATGTAATCTAGACTCTTAGCTTTTACGATAGCGTTCATAATTGAATGTTGGCGTGTTTTGACACCATTAATAATATTCTGTGTGTATTGGCGTATGGTGGAAACATTGCTTTGGTTATGGTAGTATGAAAATTATGCGATTTAAACCTTATGCCATGTATGAATAAGGTTCAAATTATGACTTTTAGGGAAGAAAAAGTAAAATCATTACAAGTCTTTTACAAGTATTTGTGGTACTTATTAAACTTGATCGTCTTTTTTATGTGGTAATAAATGGTAATGTAAGTTTTTAAGGCGTGTAAACGAAATGCTACGTTATTGCTGCGTAATTATGTTTTTTTTTTCAATCCATATGTATTGCTTAAGGGGTCGATAACGACCCACAATCATGAGTTTTGTAGTTTGATCTGGTATTGATCCGGTTTCGTGTTTTGAAGGACACGTTAAGCTGTGTGTCCCTAACTACTTGCTGCTTGGTGGTATGTAGTAGTCGTAAAACCCCTCTACTAAGGCACTGACCCGGCCGTGGTGGAGTTTTGCTCAATCTTACTCAAATCAGGATAATGGTATGTGCTTATCGTTGGGTATGTTAATTTAATTTAATTCAATTCAATTCTTTGATTTCGGGCGAAACCTGTATTATGCCCGATTTCAACAACAGTTAGGCGACACTTAATTCTTTTTCATAACTATCTAGCGATTGTTTCGGAGGCCGTTCTCTTAGATTTAGGGGATCCTCTAGTAGCCTAGATGACCCTTAAACTTAGGTCAAATTAATCAACAGCTCGTTGGCCCCTGAAAAATTAAAGTGTCCCCTAAAAGTTAGGGATTGTTGATGAAATCGGGCATAAGTGTTTGATGTCATATCAATACCACTCTTAATTAATCTGTGCCAATACCGTACTCAATATTCCATCTTGCAAAACAGATTTCATATCAAAAACCCTATAATAAATCAGTGTTGCGCTGAAACCTAGTGTGTAGTATTTCCTGTAACTACTCCAAGGTTTGTTTACGAAAACCCATTACGAGCCAGCAGGAGCGGATCTAGGGGGAGAGGGTTAGGGGCCCTCTTTCCGAAGTATCGTAAGTTCTTCCGTCTCAAATTTGTACCTATAGTCTACATGGCCTTTTATTAATAAAATTTAGAATAAAAATTGTAAGAGCCTCATGCCTTTTCCCAAACAAAGTGGCAAAGGTACAATAATAATTGTGTCTACAATTAGTCAGTATGTTTTGGCAAGTATTAAAGTATTTTATTCAAAGGATAAATGATTTGTAACTCAATAAAGTATGGATAATGTTTCGAATAAATGAATGAAACGTTTATTTTAGGCTTGGTGTAAGTAAGTAAAGTAAATGTAGCCCATTAATGTCCCCACTGAGGGGACAGGCTTAATATACCCATACAAAATTACTGACCTTCAGAGTGGTCTAGCCCCCCCCCCCCCCCCCCCCCTAACTGAGAACCCTGGCTCCACCCCTGCACGCCAGCGCATGATGTTGCGGTCTCGTGCCTGATCGCGTCATTTGTTAAAATGCCTATTTACGTGTTACAAATTATGCTTTGTTACAGCCAAAGTTTGTTTTGAGGGCAGTTTAAAAGCTGCCCGGTTCTGTTCGCGGTGGCGATAATTTCATTTTAGTCGGAGCATATTTGTTTTGTATGAAAATTTAATTTTGTATGAGTAATCGGGGTGTGTGTATGGCGGCTGTTTACATTTTGTAATGTGACCGTTATTGATGAGTTGTGTACTCGTTTTTAGCTGATGTGCGCGTGAGGTCCGCGTTATTTAACAGGCAATCAAAATGTCTGAGGAATATGGCTACCTTACGCATTCCCAAACATGGTTGCACAGTTTCACAAAATAAAAGGCCAAAACGGGCCTTTTATTTTGTGAAGACATTAGTGATACAGTTACACAAGTTTAGCTAGTGACTACTCAATTTTGCGTGAAAGCGGCCTAGCTCATCGTCGTTGCTCTCAAGATATAAGCAGACGATGTATTAATTATTCATTACAAAGCAAGTGTAACGTTTTTATCTCATTAGTAGTACATACATGGTCAGAAGTCAAAAGGAAACACATATCATCAGGGAGCACCAGTGGAGAGCGCATAGTACATTTTCCTTTGAAACACAACTCACCGATTTACGGGCGGCGGGGGACGAGGTAAGAGAGCTGTGATTGGTCAGCCGCTGCGAAACTGTCTGGCGGCCCGTCATCGTACATACTACATAGGTTGCGTATGTGAACGTTTGTTGAATACAACAAACGTTTGGCGAGCCGCATTCCCCCGCAGGCGCAGTCAATTGGATTTATAGTCTCTGCATAGTTCATGAATTGTCCCATAAAAGGTGGCAGTGGCACAACTGTACCTACGTTTAGCCAGTATTGAATCAAAAACGAAATTGAAGGAAGGGAAAACTAATAAAATCAGCCAAGTGCGAGCCGAACTCTCACACGGAGCGTTCCGCAGCATCATTGTACCAAAAGTAAAAAAAATACGTTTCTTGTACGAAAACACCTTTACTTTTTCAATGTTTCGTGTATTTCACAGTATTTGGTGGAGCGGCAACAGATATAACACGTTCTGTGAAAATTTCAACTTTCTAGCTATTACGGTTCGTGCTGGAAGGCCCTCTGACGGACGGACAGACGGACAGCGGAGGCTTAGTAATAGGGTCCCGAACCCTAAAAAGTAAGTAAATGTATCCACTTCATTCCTTGTATAATTTTTTTCCTTCTTCAGTCAGTAACAAGAGAAAATGTGACTCCCAAAATACACGGCGGAGTGAGTGGCGTGAAAATGAATCTTGAATTCGCGCTCGAAAGTAAATCGTGGTTCGGTTTTATGAATTTTTGGAACAATCGAAATCAGTGTTACCATTATGAATATTTAAAACCTTTAACAAACTTCGTTTCACGCAAAAAAAACCGGCTAGCAATAACAAATTGATTTTGAAAAAAAGGTAAGTATGTACTAGCGTTGAAGAAATCATCAGTCAAATGGACATTTAATTCTACTACGAGTAGTAGCATAGAGCAACACGGTCTCCTAAAGGACTACGAGTAGTACCATAGAGCAACACGGTCTCCTAACGGACTACGAGTAGTAGCATAGAGCAACACGGTCTCCTAACGGACTACGAGTAGTAGCATAGAGCAACACGGTCTCCTAACGGACTACGAGTAGTAGCATAGAGCAACACGGTCTCCTAACGGACTACGAGTAGTAGCATAGAGCAACACGGTCTCCTAACGGACTACAAGTAGTAGCATAGAGCAACACGGTCTCCTAACGGACTACAAGTAGTAGCATAGAGCAACACGGTCTCCTAACGGACTACGAGTAGTAGCATAGAGCAACACGGTCTCCTAACGGACTACGAGTAGTAGCATAGAGCAACACGGTCTCCTAACGGACTACGAGTAGTAGCATAGAGCAACACGGTCTCCTAACGGACTACGAGTAGTAGCATAGAGCAACACGGTCTCCTAACGGACTACGAGTAGTAGCATAGAGCAACACGGTCTCCTAACGGACTACGAGTAGTAGCATAGAGCAACACGGTCTCCTAACGGACTACGAGTAGTAGCATAGAGCAACACGGTCTCCTAACGGACTACCAGAAGTAGCATAGAGCAACACGGTCTCCTAACGGACTAGTAAAAATCAAAAACGAGTGGGTAGGTAGGACCACTCGTAGAAATCACGGAAAAGAATTTTCAAAAATGACGTTTTTATAAATTCGTGCATGAAAGGTGCGCTTCCGAATGCGAATTGGTTTTCGACGGTTTCCAAAATGGTACTCAGATACGTACGAGATGGCGTTACATTTCACCAAGCTAGCTTGATGCTGGTTGGTGGAGGGATGTTGGGCTAGCGGCCAACCCGACTGTCAGAAGTTATCAAGCTAGCTTAGAGCCTCCTCTGACACTTTACGACAAATTTGAGGCAAACGGCTTATACTAAGAAAACGAATATTTTCAGCAAATCGAAGAATCGTTGGCTGAATACGAGTGCTACTTAGGATTTTCCCAAAATATCACCTTGCCTTACGCTTCCTATCGAGCCCTGGATATTAAGGCCCTGACAGCTTCTATCCTCCCTGATAAATCACCCACCCAACCAGAACCAGTTTCACACGAACATAAACCCTAATGCCTGTTAGCTGAGTTAAATCTCCAACGGTTTAAAAGCTGAAGAGCAAAGCCTGTTTATCGCCAAAGAAAAATACACTTTATTTTTTAAGAAAAAGAAGTCCCAATTTCAAATTTAGCACGGGTATAATGGTTAGTAATTTTCAAGAGGTGTCACAGGAAATTGTGGCGTATATATTGTGGTGGAGAGATTAAATTTCCTTGGCTTTTTGTAAGCGGACTATTAGGGAACGAGAACCGTGGTTGGCAGAAGATAATTTATATTAGGAAGGACATTCGGAATTTTTAGCGGGCTTCGAATTTCTTATGTTTTCGGATAAAGATTTTGCTGGCGTTGTGAAAACATTGCTAAGGTTGCAATGTTGACCGTGGCGGAATCGCGGATTCAGAGACTTTCTCCAAGACAGTGGGTCTTGTCAATGCGTAATTCGTAATTTCTTTATTGTGACACAAGAATGGCTTACAGAAAACTTATAATACTTAGATAGACACTGTACAAAGGCGAGCGTATCTTTCAATGCCATTCTACAACTGTTTAAATGGATGAAATCTGTGGTTTAGTTCCCAATCTTGACATTAGATAGCGATAATTGTAAATTTGTACTGGTTTTGATTAAATTATTTGTTAATTACAAAGTCATGTACAGTCTAATCGTGATAAAAATGCAGTGAAATTTAAATTTAAATCTGTTACCGCACACTCACAGGACAGGACACAAACTTCGCTTTCGAAAGTTTGCCTTCAACTGGTCACTGTGAACTTAGCTTGATAATAGGAAACGATTTGCACAATCGCAGAATCGCACCCTCGCAGAAACACAAAACTCATACTCCCTGCACCCAAACTCGAAATTTATAAAAGTAGTCCCAAATACAGGTCCATTCTCATTCGCAATAAAATACCTGACACATTTAAAAACTTAAACATAAAAACATTTACAAAAAAACTAACCACGCTGCTCATAGAAAAAGCATATTACTCTACCCAAGAATTTTTTCAATGACAGTTTAGAGATGTAGGTTTTTGTGAAATACACACATTATTCCTCCCATAATTATAATATACTAATATGAAGATAAAATATAATATATAATATAGTTAAGATAAAATAGTATGCAATATAGAAAGGTAACTAATATCATAATATAATTAATGTTTTAATGTCGTTCTATACCAATGTGAATAATCTAATTATTTGAGTCACTGTGCAATGCCTTCGGGGCCCATATAATTATGGAGAACCAACTTATAAGTGAAAAGTACCTATTTATATGACACAATAAATACTGAATTTGATTGGTTACGGGGCGTGGCTCGGCCGGACAGTGATGACTTTACTGCATTCTTATCATGAATAGACAATAAATACATAGTGTGATTTTAAGGGTTAAAGCGTAAATGATAAAACATTTTACCAAAACACAAGGGGAAATATCTAAATATCATACACACATACATTCATAAATACATTATGCTCATGCCCTTTTCCTGGAGGGTGGGGGGGGGGGGGGACAAGATCCTGTGGCATACAATCCTTCGTCGCTTCCTCAACATTCATAACTCTCTTCCAGGGAGCACTTATCCAGTGGAGAGCGTATAGATACATTTTCCTTTGAAACACAACTCACCAATTTATGGGCGGCGGGGGACGAGGTAAGAGAGCTGTGATTGGTCAGCCGCTGCGAAACTGTCTGGCGGCCCGTCATCGTACATAGGTTGCGTATGAGAACGTTTGTTGAATACAACAAACATTTGGCGAGCCGCATTCCCCCGCAGGCGCAGTCAATTGGATATATAGTCTCTGGTCTCTTCATACATGCTCGCCTTTGCACATGTTTTTTTTCTGTGTCTGTTTTCTGTTTTTGTGCAATAAAAACAAACAAAGTAGGTGTATACAGGGTGTAACAGAAGGGTGCAGTCATATTTTAGGGGGTTTTTAGGGAGGCTATTCTGAGCAACTTTTACTATGATACCGATTTGATCAGAGCAACTTTATTTTCCATTTCTCCATACGTTTTGGTCCGGGCGGTTAGCTGATTCGTATAGAGAAGTGAAAATTAAGTAATTTGCTCAGAATGATGTCCCTAACAACCTTCTAAAATATGACTACACCTTTCTGTTACATCCTGTAGTGCAGAGTATACTCGCAGGTTAGGGTACTTTTATTTGCCCCTTTACTAATATGTCGCCAATTAGGTCTTTTTAGAACCGTTTCGCGTGTCCCTGTCTGACGGTTCCACTCAAAATAACGTTACACTCACATAACATTTATCTAACTCCAGACTCAAAAGCCAAAAAGCAATTAGCTCAGAAACTACACGAGCAAGGTACAATATAACATAACAGAACAAATGTTCACGTTGTCATGGTACAGTTACAAAGCCCTCACAAAATAAACACTCTTTGAGTCTCGCACTCGAAATTAAATGTGTACAAATAAACAGGTTTTGCCGAACTAGTCGAGTTACCCGAGTTTCTGGGGACGGGTAGTAGATACGTATTTGGGTATTTATTTGAAAACATGACCCATTTTGAAAAAACGGTCTTTTTGTAAAACCTTTGTATTTATTTGTATTTGTATTTTATCTATTTATTTGCATCAGCGCACACACACACACACAATATAAAACATGGAAGATACTTAGCGCTAAACAAAATAACATATAAAACATACAGACACAGATAATTTGCACTAAGATAAATAGGATATAGGTACCAAAGTACCTATATCGCACTAGAACTGAGGGTGGTGTGGCATCTGCAAAAGGGTTCTGACTCAGCATGTGCCTGAGAAGTAGACCCCTCAGGCGCTGATCTTCCGTCAGTACCGGAACAATGGAGACGGCGTGCTCAACTGAAATTAATTTGTTAGTGTATATATGTACTCTTTGTTTAAAATGTATAAGTTTCTTCTGTGCAAATTGTTAATATTAGTAGGTTAAGCTAGTATTAATTAATTAATTGGTACCAAAGGGATTAATGTTATGTAGATAATAAAGAATAGAATAATAATAAATTTCATAGTTGAACTTATAGTTGAATTTATAATTAATTAATGACATTTTATTAACATTATTATGGATTTATAATACAGGCGGGACTAGGGGAGCATCTTTTGCGAACTCAAAAGAGATTTTTTCAAAGAGTTCTTGAAGGCTACTTTACTATCCAGCTGTCTAAGTGGCGGAGGGAGGTCATTCCAGCACTTAGTAGCCTGGAACCGAAAGCTACCACGAAACGCAGAAGTCCGGTGTCGCGGCATACTAAGCGGCTTTGTGCATAGTCTGATAGCGTTGCGATCTCCCTGTAATGTCCAGCGCCAAACAAGTTTCTTATATAAATACTCTGGCTTATGATGTTTCATGACTCCAAACATAAGTGTTGCCATAAACAACTTAAGACGGTTTTGAGTTTTTAGCAAGTTTGCATTATTTATAAAAGGAGTAACATGAGTGCGAGCAGGAATATTAAAACAAAAGCGGGCACAGGCATTCTGAACGCGTTGTAGCAGTTTAAGGGTTTTAGCATATAAGCAAGGGCCATAAGCAGTAAAGGCGTAGTTGATTTTGGACATCACCAAGGAATCACATAGAAGTATTCGTGTGTTTACACTGAGATATCTACGGAGCTTGTATAAGACTCTAAGCCGGAAAAAACAGTTTCTTACTACCTCCACCACATGTTTTTCGAATCTTAAGTGACAGTCCATTACCACACCCAGATTACGCGCTTCGCTTACATAGCTCAACGGCTCTCCCCCAATCATAACCGCAGGATTTAGTGCCATTATTTTTCCAATTTGTGTTTTTGTACCCAAAATCATTGCTTTAGACTTGCTTTTATTTAGTAATAAGCCATTTTGTACACACCATCTGGAGATACGATCTAAGTCCTCATTCAAAGCGTGTAATGCATCATCAATGTTACTAGTGTTTGCAGAGACAAAGATTTGTAGGTCATCTGCATAGAGATGGTAACTACAGGATTTTATGCATGTAACTATGTCAGCTGTGTAAATGCTGAAAAGGAGCGGACCTAAAATTGACCCTTGAGGAATTCCCCTTCTTGCTTGTTGTAAATCCGACTTAACTAAAGATCCATCCGCCTTGTGAATAACGACTTGCTGCATTCTATTGGATAAGTAGCTTTGGAACCACCTGATTGTTTCATTATTGAACCCATAATAAACTAACTTAGAGATCAACAATTCTAAGTTTAAGGAGTCAAACGCTTTAGAAAAATCCAGAAGGGCCAGAATCGTACCATTATTGTTATCTTGATTCCCCAAAATAGTGTCGATAACGTCAATCAAGGCGGAGGAAGTGCTATGATGCTTACGAAACCCAGATTGGCGTTCTGGTAGGATATCGTTTTCCTCACAATAGGCGATCACTTGTTTATAGACAACCGTTTCCAAAATCTTCGAAAAATAAGGTAATATGCTTATTGGCCTAAGGTCGCTATAATCTGAGGGGTTGTTATTTTTGGGAAGTGGGTTGATTGTTCCTATCTTCCATTGATCGGGAAAACTACATGACAGGATGGACCCATTTACCACAGTAGTAATGTGACTCAGGGTGAATGAAAGAGACATTATGATCATGTCTCTATTTATTTTGTCGCAGCCCATGGCATTTGATGGTAAGTCCAAAATTATCTTCAAGATTCCCGATTCATTAATGGTATTTAGTTTGAGATAAATATTATTTCGATGTCTATTAGATTCCAGATATGTCAAATAAGCTAAGTTAAAATTATAATTATTGGGAATATTTAAAAAATGGTTGTTTATAATGTCAGGATGTTGGAGATGTTCTGGGAGCGGTGTATATTTCTGATCCGGTAACACAGACTTTTTTAAATTTTTCCAAAGCGCCTTACTATTAGTCACATTGCGGTTTATATGCTGTTCGTAAAAGGCCTTTTTCTCAAAGAACATGCTGGAGTTGACCAGATGTTTAAGATTTTTGTAGTATAATTTATGTGCATCTGACTTTGTTTTGGACCAATTGACATGTGCTTTATCTCGTAGGTACATCATGTGGACAATGTTAGACGTGAGCCACGGCTTACTTTCCTCCCTAATTGTTTTTGTTTTTTCGGGCGCATGCCGATCAAATAAGGCTATCAAAGAAGAAGTAATAAACAAGACCGCGGCATTTACATCGAAATTAGAATCCGCTATGACATCAAAACAGGGTAATTTCGAAGTATCCTCGTTAAATTGGGCTATGTCTATATTTTTTAAAGCTCTAAAAGTAATTGTTTTGGGCGGTATCATTTCCCTTCTTATCTTAAGGTTGCACGTTATCAACGCGTGACCACCAAGTTCCGGGATGCTTAGCACTGAAACATTACCTACGGGCGCATCCGTACAAATCAAATCAATCATAGTCTGGCTGTGAGAGGTATAATGTGTTGGCTCTGTAACACAGTTTTTAAGATTTAAAGAGTCGAGAAATTGGTTAATTTTGCTCGTGGTATTGTTGTTGCAAAGCAGATTTATGTTAAAGTCTCCCATCAAAGTAATGTAGTCATAATTTGTAAAAGATGAGATGGATTCGGTAATTGCATCAAGAAAAAGATCTGTATTAACCCATTGAGGCCGATATGCTGTTCCTACAATAAGTTTACGTGTATCCAAAGTCAGTCTAAGCCAAAACTGTTCAATGCAGTCTGGAGCAGGAGGATGAGCACATACTCGTGCAGAAATCCCATTTTTTACATAGAATCCTACTCCTCCCCCTCCCGAGCGGACTTTACGATTACGTGGGACATGACGTAACCTATATCCCGGAATAGTAGGCGCGCGCGCGTCCTCGCCTTCGCGCAGCCATGTTTCATTTATCGCAAGGATATCAGGCGATTCGCGCGAAACTGCGACCTCGAGCTCATCATGCTTTGTGCCCAGCGAACCGGCATTGAAAAGACCCAACTTTAAATGCTTAGACTTGGCAATCATTGGCGCAAAATTGATAATGGAGCAATTGCTTGTACAACATGGCATTCCGTGTACGGGTTAAATAAATGTAAGTATGATGCAGTTAAAGAATCATATGTTTTATTTAGCAATATATATATATAGTTGTCAAAAGAAATATAATTAATTATACTATGAATAATAATTAGTAAAATGTGTCTAATGTCAAATGAGCAACCACATTGGTAAATTAAAATGTGAATTATAGCGGCTTGTATGATTATTTCTCCATAAGATTGTGTATTATTACGCCATACCTCAATTACAGATACCCACACCACCCTCGCGAGTTCATACAATAATAAAGCGGAAGGAATTGCCAAATACAAACAAACAAGTAAGAAGAAATACAGCAGGGGGAAACAAAGATAGAAATGCAAAGTGTAATAGTCAGAAAGCATACAAAATCCGGTTGAAAGCCTGGTTACTAGCAAATTCAAGCAAAGCATAATGCAAGAAGTAAAATTAAGCACTAACAGTAATATTTTCAAAAACCCGTAGATCCTTCTCGTTACGAATCCGGTGCACCGCAGATGACTCATCGCGCTTGGCTTGTATACGCCCCTCCTTCGACCAAACAAATCGCCAGTGATGGACGCGAGATGCCTCGCGAGCCAGGCTGAAAAGCTTTCTATTTGTTTTAGTCATTCTCTCGTTCACGTATATACGGCGTACGTCATGCTGCGGAAGGCCGAGATCTGCCGTGGTGACCGTGCCTCTGCGCACCCTGGAGCTCCGAATGAAGTCGTCTCTCAGCGCTCGTCTGGCCAGGGATACGATGATGGGTCGCGGACGGGGGATCGATTCGCCCGGCAGTGCAGTTGAGCGGCGCGGGCCGACGCGAGCCGCATTCACAACTTCCCGCTGATCCAGAGAGATCCCCAACTTTGAGGCCACCGCGGAGACGATGTGGACGCAAGACTCGGCTTCGTACTCGGGTATTCCTGATATCTCCACATCGTTGAGGAGGGTGGCTTGCTCTCGATCATTTAGGTCAGAGCGCAGCTGCTCAATCACCTCCTGGAGTCCAGTTGTATTGGAATCCCGCTGTACCCGAGAAACGGCTTTGAGCTCATTTTTTAGGCGCTCGTTCTCCTGCTCGAGTTGGGCCACTCGGCCGGTGACCGCCTGGACAGTCTTCGTCAGATCGACTATCTGCTCGCTGAGAAAGTCAGTGGTCCTTGTAAACTCAGCTTTCACTGCGTGTATTTCCTTGAGGACGTCATCAACTTTGGCTACAAGACGGGACTCCAGTTTGGAAATTAGTTCTTCAAGTCCGGTATGGCGCGCGACGTCATCGAGTTTGTGCAGAGATACGTCACAGACAGACATATCAGCCCCTGACTGCACATCCCGGGTCGGGGGGGGCGGCGCGGCAGCGGCTCGCACAGGTGTGTCATCCTTGATTACCTTCCGCGCCGTAACGTTCGAGCAGACGGAACAAAGCCAAGATTTCTCCAACTTAGGCTTATTGGCCATAAATCGAGCGGATGTCATATTAAGGCAGCCGTAGTGGTAGTAATCCCTACAGGCTACACAGCGTAGCTGCTCTCCCAGCATTATAGATGATTTACATGCCTTGCAATTCATTTTGTGCGTCTCGCCCCGCTCCAGTGTGAAGCAAACAAATGATGATCTGTGGTGCGAGGCGCGAAGCGCAGCGTGTTGTGAGGAGGTGTGTCCGTGTGTGTGTAAGGACCAGTTTCTCCGAGCTAGCACGCAGGCGGGAGTCGCGGGGCGGCGGCGCGGCGGGCAACGTATGAACAGGCACACACACACACACAAAGGTTAACAGCTGTCGCGGTCGACACGACCCGGTCAGTTAACGTAACTGTCGATTTGTACATAAAATACGTGTTTTACACCGAAATTGGCACTGCACACCTTATTTATAATTCCCACTCAGAAGCACAGACATTAGCGATCATTTTAGTATAACTTTCGAAGAAAATCGAGCTAATTTACTGCAATTTTAGCAATTTAGTAACAGAAAAGAGACTGAGCACTGTTCACTCTCTGAGCGCGGCACGTCGACTTTGCGTTATTTCCATTCAGATTTATTTTTCTCTTTATTTCTCTTCTCACCTCAATAGGAGAAATAATTGAAACAAAAAGTAAACTTTAGAAAAAACCGACTTCCACAAACCCTCTTTGATTAGATTGAGTTTAATACAAACTGTAACCCCTTATCCCCCCCCTTGGGGAATTAATTTTGTCAAATCCCACATCAGTGCTACCCCACGCGACTAAGGAACCCCTTTCATGGCTCTAGGTCCACCGGTTTAGTCTATGCGTTGCCTGCCCGTCAGCCACGCATTTGTATTTGTACCTGGTATTGAGCAGATCTGGTGGCCATATGTGGTCTTCATCAGCAGTTCCGCATCACAATTTTATGCTTACCATGTGCATTTGCACGAGTTATTATGAAAAACACAAAAATCACTATAGGTCTGCCTATAATATTTGAAGATTTCCCTCGATTTCTCCAGAATCCCATCATCAGATCCTGACCTGGTGTCAATGGGACCAATGGGAAGGTAAACTCTTTAAAACAAAAAAATAATTTTCCAAATCGGGCCACCCGTTTAGGCGCTATCGGGGTACATACATAAAAAAAAACAAACATCCGGACGAATTATAAACCTCCTCCTTTGGGAAGTCGGTTAAAAAAGTGTGTAAAAGTTGCACAAAGAGACACTTTATCAAAATGGGTTAGGTAGTCACTCGCTCCCACGTCTATTGTTCTTCATTGTAAGTTGGTTCGGCCTATGTGCTTATGAGAGATCCCGATTACTACTTATTACCTATTTAAGGTTAAGACATCTAAACCATGATACCAAGACCAAGTGACTTAGTCTTATGATTTGATCTTTATCAAGTTTTATTTTATTTTTATTTTATTTTCAGGATCGAATGGAGTGGAAGAAGGGGGGAGAGGCCTTTGCCCAGCAGTAGGAAATTACAGGCTAGTAATAAATAAATATTTTAAGTTATTTTATTTGGGACATCAACAGCACATAGACAAACAAATTACAAAGAGCAAATATACAGAATTTACTACAAGAATTTACTACATACCACTCACCCTCAAACACACACACACACACACCCTTACACACACACTCTTACACACACACACACCCGCACACACATATTTACACCTTCACTCATTTCATTACTCACAATTGAGGACCTTCTTACTCTACAAACTTGGCGTAACCTCCCCGACAACAATCTATTTAAACTTATTTTTTAACTAGCGCTTAATTAGCGACATGTCTAATTTTATATTGTATACCTTAAAAGAGAGAGCCCCAACTCCTAAGATACAGGTAACACTAGTTTAGGAGTTGGATGTTCAATGTTCAATCAATGCATCATACCTATCTTACCTTAATACCTTAAGGACCTTAATACCTATTATAAGCAATTATATTTACATAGGTTTAACTATATCATAGGTTTAAGTTGGAGAATAAACAATTTCAATTTTAATTTCAAAAAAACAGAATGAAAGCCAATAACAGATATCCACAAAAATACAAGAAATACATTTAGACCGAGAAACTTAACAGATAGACAACGCACACTCACACAGACACAGTTCTTAACAGATGGACAACGCACACTCACACAGACACAGTTCTTAACAGATAGACAACGCACACTCACACAGACACAGTTCTTAACAGATAGATAACGCACACTCACACAGACACAGTTCTTAACAGATAGACAGCGCACACTCACACAGGCACTGTTCTTAACAGATAGACAACGCACACTCACACATACACAGTTCTTAACAGATAGACAACGCACACTCACACAGACACAGTTCTTAACAGATAGACAACGCACACTCACACAGACACAGTTCTTAACAGATAGATAACGCACACTCACACATACACAGTTCTTAACAGATAGACAACGCACACTCACACAGACACAGTTCTTAACAGATAGACAACGCACACTCACACAGACACAGCTCTTCGTAATTTTGTCCCAACGTTAAAATAACAGTTCCCTCTGTATTATAAAAACGACTTTGCATATAATCCGCAGCCATTTGACTCGCCAGGCAGAAGCCAGGTCATATGCAAAACTAACAAAAATATGCATTACATATGGTAAATTCGGCCGCAGAGTTTGACAAATGGGAGACGTACGGCCCACTGTACGTAAGGAATGGTACGGCTAAGTTGTTCAAGTAAAATGCAGTATATGAACTATTAAGACGATTGTCCAGCAAAATGCCCATCTTTAAAAAGTTATTCCAGCAGCTTGACTTGAGATACAAATATATGTTATAAAACCGTCCCTTGGCTAAAAATTTAGGGTTTGAAAATATCATAATGCCATTAGAAACTATATGAAAAAATAATATCCCAGTAAATGTTTTTTTACCTAAATGCTGGTATGGTTCTTATGTGTAAAAATCGGTAAACAAAATATTTAACAATTAAGTGTTTAACATTTTCATCAGAAGTTTTTGTGAAATTTTCATAAAACACTTTTTGCACTTTTCGCACTTTTTGCGCGGTCGGTGTCGCACTGCAGTTTAATTATATACTTTATCTACTCTCATATCATAAAGTTTGAATTACAAACATGAAATCGAATTCATAATGACGTACTTTATAAACGCAATACAGTAAGTAATCAAATAAAATAAAATAAATGTAACATTCTTACATTCTTAATAATAGAGGGTGGCTAATAGTGGCTAAACGTAAAACATAGTTTAAAAATATATTCTAAAGAGCGCTACCAAGCGTGAACAAAAGTGAACCTCCCATTCAAGTCACTACTGGTGCAGAGGATCAAAAGTGGGCATACTGTATTTTTCTTTCACCGTGCCCAGCGTTGAAGATGTAAATCTAGCCCAATGGAAATGTGCCAACACTTCGCCGAGAATTTGCAAGAGACTCACTTGCACGAAGCGGACACTTGAAGGTTTAATGGGCATTGATCAGGGAGGCATCGATTGTCGTAAAGTGAAAACCATTTAGAGGAATAGGGATACTGATTACTATAAGGGGTTTAAATAAATAAAATTAAAACGGATTATTAATATTTATCGCAAAAACTGTTAATTTCATTTTCTTTCAAATACGTCATCGTTGGCTCTAATGCGGTAGTTCCATTGCCTACAAATATTTAAAAAAATACATTTGTCAACAACAACAACTGTCAAAAGTGTCAAACAGAGAAATAACCGCTGAATCAAAAATAACCTTCGCATCGCAACAAATAAACATCCGAATAATACTTAAATAATCATGGGATCTAGAGAGTGCTTCGTTCCAAACTGCAAAAACAATTCGAAAAATAGCCCAACTAAACTGTTTGTACGCATTCGAGAAGATTTGCGTCAAAAATGGTGTCGTCAAGCTAAGGCGGAATATTTCAAGGTGTACACACAGTATTGCTGTGAAGATCACTTGGAAGTAAGGATTCTTTAGTCTCTTTGTTAAATACTTACTAACCCACAAGAAAGACAACGTCAATACGTGTGGGAGTCAACTAGCCGCGAGTTTCCTCACGATGTTTTCCTTCACCGTTAGCGAGTGGTAGTTATTGTTACAACAAGTAAACAAATGTCAAACGTCAACGTATTTTTACTTTTTAAAAGCATGATTGAATGCAAAGGAACTTACCTAATTATGCCAGTGGTGACGTCATACTTACAAAATTCAGAAATTTTAAATAATTAATAAAAAAATAATGACATCAAAAAATTAAAAAATATTCAAATTAGTTTCTTATATTTGTCTATATTTTCGATTTATAGAATAAAAAAAATGGGTGTTACGATGCCCATTGTGCTACGAAAGAATAAATGAGAAGAAATTTCAATACACCATTATGCGCTGCAGGGGGCTAGCCCATCGCCGCAGCTACAAGGCCTGGTGGGCAATTCTGGCGCTAGCGAGATCATAACCATGGTCGGGATATCGATTTTGAGATACCGAAGTCTCTATCAAAAACAAGAAAAAGCTATTCTTACGACTAGCCTTTCGACCAACCGAGATATCTCGGCCCGTTTTCGATCGAAATAAATATAAATCGAGATCGTTTTCGACGGATTTAGGTGGTATCAAAACCGATATCTTGACTGGGGAGATCTCAATAGCGCGAGAATCGGGGGCCTGTTCTGCCTGCCAACCTTCGGTAGTAGAAAAACTACCAGTAACCCCAGGTCTTGGATATCTAAATGTGTGAAGTTGCTGTTTCTTGTTTCGATGACACAAGCTATCGCATAGCTCGCTGCATACTGTACATCGTTTTACTCATGTAGCCTGTGGACTAAATACACAAAGAAATCCTTCAGTGCCATTCGTGTTCAATTTAATAACGCATTCAGGCGGCTGCTGCGGCTGCAGCGACGCTGTAGTGCGCGTCGGGGATGTTCGCGTCGACTGCTTGTATCTTCTTTAAGGGGGTCAAAGCGCCTGCACGTGGCCCACATGTGCGTGCGTTTCCCCTTCTCCCGCTCATTTAGTTCAGCCATCCCAATTCCAGCACAAGCTGGAGCAGGAGGCCTAGATGTTCAAGCGCGTCGACTGCTTCTACACAACGCTACGTAAGCGATGCGCCTCGACCATAGTATAAATAAGAAATAGTAAGTTCACTAGGCCCCTGTTCGCATCATAACTACCTACTTTTGCTCAAACGGCTAGGGTTGTTGCTTAGCGCCGCGGGTTGCGGTGCGGATTTGTTGCGTCGTCGCTCGTCACTCGCTCCACGGTAAAACAAGTACCTACTTACAGGTGATGCCCCGTATTCTGCCTCTGAGTGCCGCTTGGAGGGGGTATACTTCGCGTATTGTAAAAAGATCACGTCTGAAGTAAGGCAAACGTGAAAAAAGCTTGCAAAGCTCTGTCTCGTAGCACGCGAAGGACGCGAGATTCGGCAATGTGTGCGTGTGGCGGCGCGTGCTTATACGGAATGCAATGTAGCTGTGTGTGTGCGGCTGTTCTCGCTGATTTGTTTGAAGTGAACCTGGCGTGGCGTGCCTCGACGCTCGCCAGACTCCGCGCCAGCCGCAGCACCATCCTGTCTGTGATCGCGGGTCAATTTGACACCCGTTTCACCAGACAATGGTCAAATATAATTATCAAGTCTAATTGTTATTATTAAACCTTAAAATAAGTACACATGGATGTAATGTCTGAAAATTAAATTAAATATATTCTATTCCATTCTACCCTAGTGTGAGGCCAGAATGTATGTGCCTGTTTGTTTATGTTACATGATAAACACCAAGATTCGAACCCGAATGTCGTGGGTGGCAGGCGGGCGTCTAACCACTAGCTCGCTGACGAACAATAAATACGAGTAGCATATGCCAATTCACTGTCCACTGAGTTTTGATAGCAATTCACAAGACTCATGCATATTCAAAACATGTTGTACGGAGTTTCCAAACTGTAATCCTATTACGAACCTTCCGTGGCCAAGCGGTATTCGAACTTCGGAAACGATAGTGAGTGTAGAGCAACATCTGGCCAAGACGGGTTTTGGATGGATGGCCGTTTCTATGTCATAATAGTATTTTGAAATAATTAATTAGTATGAGCAGCAGATGACATATTTCTTCTAAGCATGCTGTCAGGACATTTTAGGGTTTAATCACTAGTTTAGTATGTAAAACCTATACTCTAAGGAAAGCAATGTGATTTTACTATTTTGTTTTGCAATTAAAAAAATAAATAAAAATAAAAATAAGTGGCATTTGTTTCGAGCGATTTGTTACATTGCCAATTTCATCGAAAACTACAGCGCATTTTTCTAGAACTCAAAACATATATCGTTACATACAAATATTGCTACCGCTCAGCTTACCCTCGCGGTCACCAATTGGGGATATGTCAAAGCTGGACGTACCATCTACCGACACGCAAAGCAGGCAGGCAATGTAAGTTGATTACTGTTTTATGAATTCGTAGCTACCCCCGTCACGCAAATAATAGATATTGAATAAATAGCTACAAGTGTGTGCAACTGCACCTCGGCCACTTCGTGTGTCAAAAGACGTGACGTTTTATTATAATATTTACACACAATAGGCTTGTGGCCTGTCAAATCAAAATAGATACTTTTTATGAACTGAAACGGAACTTTTGTTCCTGAGTTCTATGAAATAACAACAGAATGACGTCATGTAAAAGTGCCATCAAATGCTGTCTTATTTGCACAAAATTGACTTTATACAATATATCTGCTGGAAATATACAATTCTGAGAATGTCAAGCCATTTTGTACATAATGCTTCAACTTAAGACTTGTTCCTAGATTTATTGGATTACCTTGGCCACAAGCCTATTGGAGTACGTATTTTTAGGGTTCCGATCCTTAAAAGAAAAAAAAGGAAACCTTATAGGATCACTTTGTGGTCCGTCCGTCCGTCTGTGTGTCAAGCAAGACCTTTTATTAACCGACTTCACAAAAGGAGGAGGTTTACAATTCGTCGGGATATTTTTTTTATCAAGAACGCGTTGACAAATATTATCAATTGTTAAGGTCTGTGGTCACATATAGCTGTGAAAAATCAACCTTCAAGGTCAACGCTATCGAACGCTACGACCGACTGTTTATGCTGATAAATTGTTGAATATTCATTGTAATCGCAATTAACCTAAAATCTATAGGGTACTTCCCGTAGGCCTACAATCATCATCATGAAATTTAACACAAAGCAATGACTTTTAGCACAAGTAAAGGGGAAAATCCGAAAACTGCAAATTTCTTTCTTTAAACAAAAATAATTAATTTGGTTTTTTTTTCCTATAGATCTGACTTATTTATTTTTACATAATTATACAAGTTTATATACATTTCAATTAAAATAATAATGATTAAATGAAAAAGTTAATTTAAATAGAAAATTTGAGCCAGATCACTGCCGCCGTCGCTGGGCAAGGTGCCCAGAAGACTGGCGGCGTTGCCACGCTGGATGGCAAGACTCAGCCGTTACCCAAGGTAGGCTCTAGCCTTCCGGTCATTTGAGGCATCGACCAGGCGCGATGAGAGTTCTTTGAACAGTGCTCGCGCCTCTGGGCCCCATGGACCGAGAGTTTCGACTCCAAAAGGCACAAATATGTAGCCCTGGCCAAGGGTGGCATATTTGCGCCTTTCGTTACCTTCTGCGGTGGCCGCTGCCGCACCAGCCTTGCGAGCGGTCGCTTGTATGTGAGACTGTGCAAGCGTATCGACACACCGCCCGTTTTTCCACGGAATGAGTGTCATCCCGTCCGGCCTCTTGCCATCGTCCCGCGATATTCCTGATGGTTCTAGTATCGCGGGAACGCCTGCACTGGCAAGAGCCCGGCGGATGACATCATTTAGGGCTGCATGGCGCGACAAACGGCCCGCGCTGCGGCGACATGCCAGTCCATGGTGGCCCAGTTGGTCAACGCAATTTGGTTTACATGAATGATCATAATACTTTAGTTTTTTTATGTGAAAACCTAATTACACATGTTACGCTCTCCAAGTGTGATCGGAACCCTTGGTGCGCGAGTCCTACTCGCACTTGACCGTTTATTTTAAATTAAAACCAAAAGTGGGACATTCCAAACAAATTGCGGCCCACGTGGCGCAAGCAAGCAATTTAACACTTTATGATCCACTATTCAAGAGTGAGAATGGATGTTCGTGTTAATTGGGTTTTTATGTATTTCAGTAAAGCGGAATTTTGTGGAGGGTTGCCATATGAATTCGGAAAATCCCGATATTTACAAAAAAAAAAAACAGGAAAGTCTATGACTGTTTAAATTACCGACGGCTTCTGCAACAGGAGATTTCTGATTAATGTATGGTCTACAGATCAACATAGTTGCATTATTATATTATCGACCTAAGTTTATTTGTCCTACACGACATACAGACAACACTACATATAAATAAACAATTAAAAACTACTACTACCTACCTACTTATATTTAGAACTAGATTTTATCATTTCAATATTAAGTTATTACACGCCCATTCGCTTAAGGACAGAAGAGTCCTTTGAAACATATTGACATTAAAATTATTAAGGGAAAAATATTGACATTAAAATTAGTTTGACAGTGGGTACCAAGACGTCAATTAATGTCTTATTTTTGACGTTGGTACCCACTGTCAAACTAATTTTAATGTCAATATTTTTCCTTTTTCGGCCAGGAGAATGACAATGGCTTGACTGGGGGGGGGGGGGGGGGGGAGCAAAAGTTATCTATCACTGGCTATAATAAATAGCATTTGAAAAAACAACAAACAAAAATTTGACGACCTCTCTGTGGCGCAGCCGTTGAGCATCTGCCTAACATGCTAGAGGTCCCGGGTTTAAATCCCGGCTGGGGACAAATAAAACCCAGGTCTTGGATGTTTACATGTTTGTGATGTCGCCGTTTCTGGTTCCCACGACAGAGTGTACCTTTGTGTAGGGGCAGAAGCAATGTATGTGCCTGTATGTAAAAATGAAATAAAAATATTCTCGAATGTATGCAAAATCATTATAAATACCGTACATTTACGGGTCATAAATGGCATCCCTAGATTCGTGCGACATTTTCACGTTTTGTTTCAGTTGTAAACAAGTCCGTACGCGAGCTCAGTTTAATTTCGGTTGCATTTCAACGGTTAATTTTTAACCGACTTCCCAAAGGAGGAGGTTTACAATTCGTCCGGATATTTGTTTTTTATTTTTATTTTTATTTTTTATGTATGTTCCCCGATAGCGCCTAGACGGATGGACCGATTTGGAAAATTATTTTTTTGTTTGAAAGGGTTTACCTTCCCATTGGTCCCATTGACACCAGGTCAGGATCTGATGATGGGATCCTGGAGACATCGAGGGAACTCTTCAAATATTATAGGCAGACCTATAGTGATTTTTGTGTTTTTCATAATAACTCGTGCAAATGCACATGGTAAGCATAATATTGTGATGCGGAACTGCTCATGAAGACCACATATGGCCACCAGATCTGCTCAATACTAGGTACAAATACAATGCGTGGCTGGCGGGCAGGCAACGCATAGCCTAAGCCGGTAGACCTAGAGGCCCTAGAGCCATGAAACTTTGTACAGAGGTTCCTTAGTAGCGTGGGGTAGCACTGTGATGGTATTTGACAAAATTAATTCCCCAAGGGGGGGGGGGGGGGGGTAAGGGGTTACAGTTTGTATTAAACTCAATCTAATCAAATAGGGTTTGTGGAAGTCGGTTTTTTCTAAAGTTTACTTTTTGTTTCAATTATATAATTTCGTTTCGATATTTTAGACTCTGTTAAAACTCGTTTTTGGAGTGGAACGTGTTGTTTGTGATTTTCATTTAAACCGTTTTATTTGGTTAATTTTAGTTTTTCGTAGGCAAGTGAGTGACGGGATATTAAATTTTTTATAACTGTAACTTTACCAGTTGATAAAAGTTAATTTTTTCACCAATCCATTCAAGCATCAAAAGTAGCTTAATCAGTTTCAGTAAAAATTGTTAAGAAACATGTCCCTCTAGAGTCTAGAGATGACTTCACCTGACTGACTGACTGCAAGGTGAATCTTTGACACTCTCTGTATAGATTTGTCTTGAATTTCGGTACCATTATAATTGAAAAAAAAAAACCGGTTCTAGCATACATCTTATTCAAATTATAAATCAGTATTTTGCTTTTGCTCGAGAAATATTTGCCTACTTCTAAGTAGTCGAGTCATACAAATGAATACACTAAACAATTAATACTTCTTCCATCCATCAGTGTAAATCCCTTCATAAATTAATGTCGCCTGTCATAAAACTCGGACGTCCATCAATTAGCATGGCCATTATTGGGTGAATACAAAATGGCGTGACGGCTTGTCCCCAGGGAAAGAGGGGTGAATATATAGTGCTGGGGTTTATTGAAAGAAACATCGTGGTTCGTTGTTCTCGTTATGAATTATTACATTGTGAGAAATCCTTCATTACTATATATTAATAGCTGCGTCGATGGGCTAGCCCTTTAAGGGCGGGCCCTAGGCTATCAAACTTAGAATTTCATCCTTAACTTATATTTAGAGGAAATTAAATAAAAAATAAAAGAAGGTTGAAGCCAAGCTAAGGAAGTCTAACTCAAGAACATACTGTGCCATTTTTATAATGATTAGATAAGTAACAAGAACACAAATTCAGATGCGGTGCGAAATTGTAAAATAAAACATTGTGACAGACAGATTTTCCGCCAACTTCAGGAGACGTTTCTTTTGAAAAAAAAAAAAAAATTACGTTTATGGGAAAACCAATTCACGCTGACACTCGTGATAAACAAGCTAGTGAAAAGACGTATAGCAATAATACTCATCATTCCGAGCGATTTGTGTTTTGCTAAAGGCTGTTTTTGCCTAGGGCGCCGTCTTAACACAGTAAAGAGCATGGCACAAGTGTGCCTCTGCCACCCCGTATGTAAAATAGCGTGACTTAATCTTCCGTGATTATAAGATTTCTTAAACCATGTACCAGGAGATAATGGCTCTAAAGAAGTTTTATTAAAGTTACTACGCCGTAGTAACTGCTACGCCGTACACAGTCCCTGCTACGATGTAGCATATTAGCTACGAACTGATTTCGTCTATTCAACTTTTCTATGCTTTTCTACTATAGACCGTATATATTTCTCCATTTTGCTTCCTCAATAGGGTAAAGAACATGGAACCTTTCTGGGTATACCTAAAGTTGAAATTCCCTAAAATTATTGACAACTAGCGATCCGCCCCGGCTTCGCACGGGTGCAATGCACCTTGCACTATATTATTATTATACATATAAATAAACCTTCTACTTGAATCACTCTATCTATTTTAAAACAAATTCCGTTGCGTAGTTTTAAAGATCTAAGCATACTAGGGACAGACAGCGGGAAGCGACTTTGTTTTATACTATAATTTATTTATTTATTATTTATTTATTTCTTTATTTATTAAGGTCTATACAACAGGTATACAACATTACATATAACTTAGATATATTTATATAACTTAGATATATTTATATAACTTAGATATATAATTATGTAGTGATGATGATGAGTGATGTAGTGAAGAACATTTGTAGTTTGTAATTAAATTCTCTATCGATGGACATAATATGTTTTATGTATATGAAAAAGCAAAATTTTAGGGAGTCCAAGTACCCCAGTATCACAGGCACCATAGAAAAATCTTTGAACCTCCTTATGTGTAGACATACTTTAGAATTAATAAATATATTATCAAAGTTTATAAGGCTATATTTGTAATAAAACTACCCAAATTAATATTTAGTTACAAGGGTAGAATAATCAATCATTTAGGGAGGTCATATTTCAAGAATATGGGTTAATTTATTGGAAAGTATAAGTAGTCAATTTAGTATGGCATATATATATAATTAATTGCGTCGGAATACTGAAACGACAGTCACTAGTTAGTGGTGAAGTAAATTTGTTGCCAGGCCCAGTTTAACCAAGGGCAATTAAAAAAATGGTTGACACTAACAGTGTAAACCATTTTTAAGTATTTTTTAAGTTTTGTAAGAATCTTTATTGTATTTGTGTGTATTCTTACAGTGAATAAATGGATTATCTATCTATCTATCTAAAAAATGGGGAATTTGGAAAAAACCTTTACTTAACTAACCTAATTTGAACAATATTTTGTGGTTGCTACATAATTATGAGATATACAAAAAAATATACGGCCACACACTAAGCTAGGTTGAACCTGTATTATAGGGGGTGGTTGCATCCGCCTGGGGGTTTGTACAATCATGCCCTTGAAGTTTATTACTGTTGTTGCAAGATAAAAGAATAAGTAAAATCAAAATAATATAGAATTAATCTAAGGAAAAGTGGGTAAAAAAATATTTTTTTTATAGGTAGTTAGTTAGGGATTATGTATAGTTGGTGTACCTGCATGGCTCACTGAGTAGCACGCGTGGTGAGTTATGTGTTGTGTGCAGTGTGGTGAATGAGAATGATGTCCCTAACAAAGTAGTTTCTCATTTTGCGTCAATTAATTTATACCTCGTATAATATTTATTAACCTTATCTTAACACCACTCGACTCGATCAAGTAATTTAAGTATGTGAAAGTATCTATGTATGTCTATACCTAGCAGTTTCCTTCATCATAATAAGGAAAGATTCAATTACTCCTCAAATTGAAACAGACAGGTGTGTGTGTGTGTGTGTGTGTGTGTAAAGGTAATAGTGAAATCGACTTAAGTAGGAGGGTTCTGCCCTTTCGTAACGGTGTGAGTTTTATTAGCTGACTATATTTCGGGGACGATAGGTAGTTATAATTTTGTTTATTTCCAAGGAACACTTTGGATCGCCATTAATTAAGTATTTCTAATCTCTCACAACACTAGTCCATTGTGAAAAGTATTTCATAAATTGTATTTAGTTATTTCGGTAGTATTTAAGCTTTGTCACATTGAAATAACTATTTTGGTTATAAAAAGTTATTGAAATATCTGTGTTTATAATAAAACGTTTCAAAATAAATATACCAGACATACGACCTTTTGGCGTGTGACTGACGTTTACAGAGAGGCGTCACTTCCACGCAACCTCATGCAATGATCCTGTCAAAAATCGACAGTTTCCACCTGTCACCGCACGCCAAAAGATCGTTGGACTGGACAGGGTATATCATGGGGGCAATTCTGGCGCTAGCGAGATCATGTTCATGGTCGAAATATCGATTTTGAGATACCGAAATGTCTATCAAAAACCAGAAAAAGCCATTCTTACGACTAGTCTTTCGACCAGCCGAGATATCTCGACCCGTTTTCGATCGTTATAAATCTAAATCAATCAATCGATATCTCGACTGGGGAGATGATCTCGATAGTGCGAGAATCGGGGGCCTGTGCTTATAATAAGACGTTTCAAAAGCGTCTTAACCTTCTCAGCTGCTGGGCCATCATAATTTGATGATTTCCATTTCATAGGTTTTGATTTTTATCACCAAGTCATAAGGTGTGATATGTGTGCGTCAGATCATTAACACATTTACATACATGCACATACATGCCTACCTGTTCTGTATTTTAATATTCTCTGTCCATCCTGGGTCTGCTGGAAGAGATCTCTTTTTATTAGAGATAAGCTTGCCTTTGTACATTCCTTCTCTGTATCTTTTTGTGTTTTGTCTTTTATGAGCAATAAATATATACGAAAAATACACATACACTTCTGGCCCCACACTAGGATTCCCTGTGACGTGGGAACCAAAAACAGCAACGTCAGAATTTATTTGATTCTCGCCTTTACAGTGAACGAAACAAGTAAAGAAACTTTAGTTTGGCATTTATTTGGGTTCCGTACAATGATGAATACGTTTTTATTTGTGAGTGATCGGTTTTGCCGTTTTAATAGAAAAGTTTGATCAAACTTTTTGTTATTCCGATTGAATTTTATTATGACGGATTGTGGTGGGTTCTGTCTGTCTAATGGAAATATGTTGTTGAATAATAAAGTGTGACAGGTGATTGATGCCACATATTTTGTTACAATTCCGTGGTCTAGCGGCGCTCGATGATCGCAGTAGATGCAGGTTTGAATCCCGTGCTGAACATTTACCGATAAGATAGTCGTAAGTTATCTTGCGATCATATCTTCTAGCAGTGACTTAAATGTAAAGACCATTAATGTCCCCACCAAGGGGCACAGGCCTTTAGCCGGATACGAGTAAGCTTGAGCCATACTCCACCGCGCTGGCTCAGTGCGGGTTGGTGGAGGGGTTTTACGACTACTACATACTACTAAGTAGTGAAGAAGGGACCTTTAACTTAACGTGTCTATTCATATTCATATTTTT
Organism: Argyresthia albistria; assembly: GCA_963457715.1. Taxonomy (NCBI): domain Eukaryota; kingdom Metazoa; phylum Arthropoda; class Insecta; order Lepidoptera; family Argyresthiidae; genus Argyresthia; species Argyresthia albistria. Next base: position 7,705,305 of record OY735277.1, on the reverse strand, counting down.
TATTGCACAGTAACTTGATAATAAAACTTAAATAACATAATAGTGCGCAAAGGCGAGCTTATCTCTTAAGAGAGATTTCTACCAGCAAACCTAGGCAGGACTGGAAAGATGGTGCTGAGAGGATAGTCCTAGTGCACAAAGATAAAAATAAACTGAATAAAACTACACTTGCGTCTATATCAACACGGAGCGTCCGATAAAATGTACAAGACAAATTAATTATCTTATTGATACATGTTCAGCACCCGGGATTCGAACCTGCAACTCCTGGGTGAGAAGCAAGCGTGAAACCCACTAGTCGTATGCTTGTGAACAGTAGAATTCGGGCCCTGCTGATGTGACCAATGTCACGTGGCACTCCGAAAGGGAAAAGCCGTGACGTCATCTTTGTCCAACTTCTCCAATTAACACTCAATATCTGTGAACAACAGACTAGGGTTCCATCAATATTGCAAGAGACATTGTGATATTAGGGGACCGTCCAATAACGACTCGGATTGACTTGGCCCGCGGTGTGACAGGGGTCCGCAGGGTTCTGTAGGTGTGACAGTTAGGGCCTTTGTTGAATTAATTAAATGGTTGAGGAATATTCGAGTTGTGTGTGACGTCTGGTAACGGGGTCAGGGTTTGTGAGGTGAGAGGTTGTGATAATGAAATGGAAGGAGTGATGAGAACGTTAATGAGGTATGAATTTAATAATTATAGGAACATCTTAGGAGTGAAAAAAGAGGGGCCAAGTGCGAGTCGGACTCGCGCACGAAGGGTTTCGTAATCTATAAAAACGGGAAAAACACATGTCTGTTTTGTATGGGAGCCCACTTAAATAGTTCGTAATTTCTTTATTGTACTCACATGACAGTAAAAATAGCTTAACATAGAAAAAATGTGCAAAGGCGAGCTTATCTCTAATAAGAGATTTCTTCCAGCAAACCATGTTGGGTAGGAGACGGAGATGATAGGTAAGGGGAAGAATTGCGCGTACAATAAAACTATTCTAGTAGGTACCTATAATACATAGATATTATTATTACACATAGGTACATATAAGAATATTTATTTTATCCTTTTATTAGTATTTGTTGTTAAAGCGGCAACATCAATACATAATCTGTGACAACTGTTTAACTATCACGGTTCATGTGATACAGCCTGGTGACAGACGGACGGACAGACAGACGTACGAACAGCGGAGTCGGGTGCTCCTAAACGGGTCATATTTATTATATATGTGGCCGGCAACTATTGTGTCTTTTATCTAACATTTGAGTAAGAGAGGGACACCAATAGTTGCCGGCCACATATTGCAGCAAAACCTGGCCCGTTTAGGAGCACCTTTAGTAATAGGGTACCGTTTTTTACCCTTTGGGTATAGAACCCTAAACACCCAAAAACAAAGATGTAAAAAATATATAAGTATCTCATTTATGTCCCCAGCAAGGGGCATAGGCCTTTACTCGAATAATAGTAAGAATGTAAAAAAAGAATGAAAAAACACTCCGTTGTCTAGTGGGTTCCACGCTTGCTACGCACGCAGGAGATGTAGTGTCGAGTCCTGGTGTTGACCATGTTACCAGTGAGTTATATAAATTTATGAGATGTTTTAACGGTGGTGGAAAACATCGTGAGGACACCTACATTGCTCTTTAGCTGCGGCGATGAGCTGGCCTCCTGTCACGCAAAACGGAGTATTGAATAGCTATCTTGACAATATAACATAGCGTCACGCCTTTCCCATACGGGGTGGCAGAGGCACAATTATGCCCACTTTTGTGTCCTAAAGTGGGCACAGTTGTGCCTCTGCCACCCTGTATGGGAAAAATCTTTATTTATTTATTCAGGAAGCCAACAGCATTTATCATTACAAAAAATGTTACTAGACTTAAGAGATAAAGCCAATTATAGGGTTCCGTCGATTACATTTATGCTTAGATTATAATTACCTATTTATTTATTTTTATAAATTAAGTACTCACTTACTTTTATTTTTACTTAATTTTTGTGTTATTTAACATTTTTTTATTAAACAATAAAACAATTTTGCTGAAATAACAATATTATAATAATCGTGACGCAATCTTGTCCATAAGTTAACACCATAATAATAACTATACCTATTATATTGACAGACGCCATTCTGTTACGCCCAGATAGATAGGTATGTGCGGTCGCCTGCGCATACAAGTATACAAGCAGTATAAGCGGGATTCACTCGTTAAGGCGAGGTTTGAATAATTAGAAACGAAGGTCAACGAAGGTTGCGGAAGTGAGAAGCGAATATAACTCGGGAATAGGAACAAGTGGGATGGCAATTTATTTTCTATCGAGATTTTTTTATGCAAACACTTTATCCTTCATGAAATCCAAAGATTCATATTACATTTAGCAGGAATTGATTACGATTTGACGAGTATTTCCTGAAATACACATGAAAAAAGCACAGTAATTTATTCATGAGGCGCCTTAATATGACCGCCTGTATACTTTTCAACCGACTTCAAAAAAAGGAGGAGGTTCTCAATTCGACCCGTATGTTTTTTTTTTTTTATGTTTGTTACGCGATTGCTCCGCCAATTATGAACCGATTTGAACAAATCTTTTTTCGGCGTATAGGTAATACCTCAAGGGTGGTCCCATTGACACCAGGTCAGGATCTGATGATGGGATCCTGGAGAAATCGAGAGAACTCTTCAAATATTATAGGCAGACCTATAGTGATTTTTGTGTTTTTCATAATAACTCGTGCAAATGCACATGGTAAGCATAATATTGTGATGCGGAACTGCTGATGAAGACCACATATGGCCACCAGATCTGCTCAATACTAGGTACAAATACAATGCGTGGCTGACGGGCAGGCAACGCATAGCCTAAACCGGTGGACCTAGAGCCATGAAACTTTGTACAGGGGTTCCTTAGTCGCGTGGGGTAGCACTGATATAGCATTTGACAAAATTAATTCCCCAAGGGGGGGGGGGATAAGGGGTTACAGTTAGTATTAAACTCAATCTAATCAAATAGGGTTTGTGGAAGTCGGTTTTTTCTAAAGTTTACTTTTTGTTTAAATTATAGAAGCAGGCGACCGTACTGTAAATACATGTATGTACTCCAGTTTGTTTCTTTGTAACAATGTTGACTGTATATTCACATCTATAAAAATGTTGCCACACTCCGTGATATTTGCATGATCCCCCGCCGCGCAACTCTAAAGACAATCACATCATTTTGCACTCAAAGTAAATGTGGTTGGGTGCGAATCTTGAATAAACATAGTGGTTTCGTATTAAAATATGTATAGGATGGAAATGATTGAAGATTTGCACGTGTTGACGGTGGAGGTCTGTCTTATAACCAGGGATCGGATCGAAGGTGTGAATTTACCTAAAGTTTGTAGTCGGACATAACAAGGAGCAGTTACAACCACTTGAGTTGAACCGGTTTGAATTTAACCTGTTAAATTTTGGGTTTTTGTCTAACCAGTTAATTTTTGTTTTTATTAGTTTCACATGTTCCTTACATTTGAAACACCGAACTATAAACATTTTCAAACTGCTGATTCCCAAAAAAATCATAACTTTTTTATTTTTCTATTTTTCGTAAAATTGACTGAGTATTGTACTTTACATCATTCAAGCGAGGTAAATAAAACATTCATACAGATTGTAATTGAAAGGTGCAGTCATTTATTCAACTCAACTCAAGTGTTTGTAACTGCTCCTTGTCATGTCCGACTACAAACTTTAGGTAAATTCACACCTTCGATCCGATCCCTGCTCATAACCAAGCGGTCCCATGTACCATGCTACCTTGACTGAGGAGGTAGAAAAAATTTCATTGCGGCTTAGATATTAATATGTTTTTTGACATTAATCTACTTACCACGACACACTGTGTCCTAATAGTGTAGAGCAAGAAGCCATTTAATTATCGTGGGCGCAACTAACGTCCGGTTTCAATAACCAACCTAAACATGGTTTTCACATTACTAGAGTTAGATTTGACAGTTGCGCTATAGGACTTATGTCAAATTCGACCCTATCCAACTGCAGATTGAGGATAGATAGGTTATTGAAACCGGATGTTAGCAACAGCTACGCAGTATGGTAAATAAGGGTGACGTCACACCGCGTTCGGTCAATAATACTGAAAACTCATCTCACGGAACCCTAAATAGAAACTGAAAACAATATTCACGAGTGCCAACACGCGTCGCTCAAATGTTTTCTGACGAAATGTAAAAGAAACAAGGATTTTATACAGGGCGTTTGGAGTATTGGGCGACAAAATCTTTTGGGGAGTAGAGGACATCATTCTGAACAACTTTCATTATGAAAGCGATTTGATCAGAACAATTCTTTTTTGACATCTCAATACATTTTAGGTTAGGCCGAGCGGTTATCGATTTGTATAGAGAAGTGAAAAATAAAGTTGCTCCGATCAAATCGGTTTGATAGTGAAAGTTGTTCAGAATGATCTCCCTAACTCCCCAAAATGTTTTGTCGCTCCATACTCCTAACATACGGTATATTGGGGACTGAATCGTATTTAATTATCTAGAGTAATAAACGTCACACCTTTTCCCATACGCGGTGTCTGAAGCACAGATATGCTAACGTTTAAAAATGTAAATGCAGCCCATTAATGTTATCACCGACGGGCATGCATTTACCCGGATACGAGTAATATTGAGCCATACTCCACCACGCTGGCTCAGTGCGGGTCGGTGGAGGGGTGTCGGGCTAGTGGCCGACCCGACTGACAGAAGTTATCTAGCTGCCTTATTAGGGCCACTCACACCAGCTTTACGACTACTACCACCGAGTAGCAATAGTAGCCGGGACCTACAGCGTATCGTCTGATCCGAAACACAGAAGCGCCCGAAACAAATGCCACATAGAAATGGGTCACCCATCTAATACTTGTCTCGGCCAGATGTTGCTGCACCCGTACGATCGTTTCCGATGCGCGGATACTGTGTAGATTTTAAATAAGGCCTTTTGTTTGACAGACAGCCACGCAAAAAATTGTATTGATCGTGGGCACAATTCGAACTCGAATTCGAACACCGAATTCGAACTCGCAACGCCTGCTTGAGAAACTCTTTAGAAGCGACCGTGTACCACTAAACGTTGGTCTCTTCTATGTGAAAGAATAAACATAAACATTTACATACAGGCACATACATTACTTATAACCCCACACTAGGATACCCTGTGTCGTGGGGTACAGAATCAGCGACATCACAAACATATAACAACCAAGATCTGGTCTTTTTTGTTTTCCTTAAACTTTGTTTTATCCAACCGGGCATCGAACCCGGGACGTCTCTCATGGCAGGCATAACCACAACCACTGCGCCACAGAGATCATTTAACACCCATAAAACCTAAGGCATATGTGTGCTTACAACAAGAAGAAAACTTGAATAAACGACTCCAGCAATCAAAGACACATTGGAGCTTTTAAAAAAGCACTCCGAGACAAAACAATTGGCACCAAACAAATTAAACAAGCAGTCGTAACGGTAACGAAAAGCTTCCCTTCAGAACCGTTACAGCCAGGAAGCCGTTAAAATAACCGTTACCGTTTGTTCCGCCATCTTAGGGTGGCCTAAGTTACACAGTTAAGCTGTCTAAGCAACTTAAGTCGAACTTAGAAGGGGTAGTGGCGTCGATATGAGGGAGGATGTAGATGTAGCGTAAAATAAACAAAAAATCCGATGGAATCCGAATCCGAGCTCACTAAAATGCATCTAACAATGCGCAGTACCTATATAGTACTGAGTTCCCGGCGAAAAAGTTGTCAACTACATAGATTGAGACCACGCAGTACGAGAACGTAAATAACATGATATAAATTGTCTCATATTTTTAATATACAAATTGCCTTTACGTAACCGTTAAGCATGTATGAAGAGACTTACGAATGTTAAGGAAGCGAAAGATGTATTCCAGGGGGGCAATTCTGGCGCAAGCGAGATCATGTTCATGGTCGAAATATCGATTGTGTGATACCAAAATCTCTATCAAAAACAAGAAAAAGCTATTCCTACGACTAGCCTTTCGACCAACCGAGATATCTCGACCCGTTTTTGATCGAAATAAATATAAATCGAGATCGTCTTTGCCGTATTTAGGCCGTATCAAAACCGATATCTGGTCTGGGATCATCTCAATAGCGCGAGAATCGGGGGCCAGGATGGTAGCAAGTGGTGGTCTTTAGTGTCTGTTCCAGGAATAGGACGTCAACAAATGTATTTCGTACTTCGTAATTTCTTTATTGTACTCACATAAAATTATATGGATTGCTAATAAGTTTATTTTTATTTTTTATTTAGCCTGCATAGTGTCCCACTGTAGGGCAAAGAGGTCTCCGCTATCTCGGACCATTCCACCTTGTGATGTAAAAGTAAAAAAGTAAAAGTAAAAGTATTTATTCAAGGAAAAATGGTAGGTACACAAATGGTGGTTGACTGCTGCCATAACTAGGATAATAATATAACCTATATTTATGGCTCGCAGGCCCGTACCTCGTCCGAGGCGTTTGTGGTAAGATTTAGATATTGAGACGGTTCTAACAAGAATAATACAAGTAAGTACTTAAGAAAAACAAATAAAAAATAAAATAATAATAATAGGCTAGTTACAATTCAGAAATGCAGAGTGGGTGTGTAAATAAGTGAAAGGGTGTGTGTGTGTGTGTGTGTGAGGGTGTGTGTGTGTGTGAGGGAGGGTGTGTGTGAGGGTGAGTGTGAGTGTGTGTGTGTGTATCGAATGGAAGATATACGCGCGTGTGTGTGAGTGTTTGTGAGTGAGTGTGCGTGCGTCCATGAGAGTGTGTGATATGTATTATTGTGTGATAATTAATATTATGATTGAAAAAAACATATTACGTGTTTCGGTATGTATGCCATCTACAAACGAAATATAAAATCAAACTGTGGGAGTTTCTTAGCCCCTCTCGCACAGTGGTTGAACAAGGTAAGATATGATAAGATAAGAGTTTATTCAGACGTCACAATACACAAAACAGAAACACAGTTCAACGCAGAAGGGGGAAAAAGTTACGTGTTCTATATAATATGATGCATAACGTGGTCTATGTAAATTTAACCTTCTCGTCGACACATCTTATCTATCTATTGTTCTCCATTGTTCGTTTGTTCGACCGGTGTGCTTCTGAGAGTGATCCAGGCAACTGGTGGAGTAATATCTACAGAAATTAAGAACTGTAGGTTTGAGTGTGTGAGTTTACGCCACTATACACTTCCAAGTTCAATCACATCTACGACTACCGTCAAATCATTGACCCTGACGTGACTTCATTCGTAAGAGTTTTTTGTTTATATTATCGCTGCGCTGGTCCATTTGAGTGACAAAAGGGATTTTGTGGGGTCGTTCCTAGCCAGGGAGCACTTATCCAGTGGAGAGCGCATAGATACATTTTCGACGAGGTAAGAGAGCTGTGATTGTTCAGCCGCTGCGAAGCTGTCTGGCGGCCCGTCAACGTACATAGGTTGCGTATGCGAACGTTTGTTGAATACCACAAACGTTTGGCGAGCCGCATTCCCCCGCAGGCGCAGTCAATTGGATATATAGTCTCTGTTCCTAGCCCTTGTAAGTGTAATGGGCGGGCAGGCAGGGGAATATTCAACCTGCGTGTTGAACACCGTTTTGGCAAAGCTACGGTCAATTAAACACTTTGTTTTATGCAGAGTCACTGTTGGTATTGTTTGGCGTCGGTAGCTGCAGCGATGGGCAAGTCCCCTGTCTCGTAAATTGGAGTATTGAATAGGCTAAAAGCGGCTGTAATTGTGTGCCACTCCGTATGGGAATAGGCGTGACGCCATGTTATGATAATGTGTACAAATATCTAGGAAGCATTGCCAAGACATATCCAGAATCTGGTCCAGATGCCATATTTTGGAAGCAGTGTGCTTCCAACGCCGGAATAATGTTCACGCCTCCAAGGACGTACCTATTTTCAAGACACTCGATGAAAAAGAAGTCATGATTTGAACTTTCATTTTGTCATTACGATGACAATTTGTGTTTGCTTTACTATTACGCACAAAATTATGTAGAAACCTAAATAAATGGTTATATCGTAAAATAAATGGTAGATATTGGTATTCATCTGCTGAACCCCTGCTCACCAACCCGTCTTCGTCTCCAAGACAAATATCTTTAAACTTTTGTGATAGCGCAGATAAAGACACTCCGTCTTTATTTTTTCAGTGAATTAAAAACTAACTTGAGTGGTAGTGAAAAATGTGTCTAGCTAAATTGTTACAAAGAATTGGTCAAGTGCGGGTCGGACTCGCACACGAAGGCTTCGGCACCATCGTTGTCTGTGCCTAAAACGGCAATACCGTCAATCCCGTCGTCAGTCGCCTCTTGCTATTAAAAAATGTCAGGCGCTTTTGTATTGAAATTGACTTAATTTAATACCTACTATTTAACTAAACACCATTTTTCGCGTATTTCAGTTTTTGTTGTTGTTGCAGCAATAGAATTACACATTCTGTAAAACATTTCAACTCTCTAGCTATTACGGTTTGTGCTGTAGGACCCGATGACGGACAAACGGACAGACAGACGGACAGCGGAGCCTTAGTTATAGGGTCCCGTTTGGCACCCTTCGGGTACGGAACCCTAACAAGAGACATTTTAATTAAGAAATAATAAACAACATGAATTACTTTCAATTAGAATGCTAAAATATTTTTTACGCTTTATGCGACAATTGCAATCAAGTCCAACGGCCCATCAAAGTGATTAAAAACACTTCATTTTTTTACTTTACAAAAAAAGAAATCAACTAAAAGCGGACTAATTGTCGAAGAAAAAAGGCAAGAGGGAAAAATATCCCGCGCTTCGAGGGTTCGGTAGAAATTCATTAAAAAGTGCTTTACGGAAAATTAGCTAAGTTTGACAATTCATTAATCTTCGAAGGGGAAAATATGCGATCAGTTGAGGCGGGTGTGATTTTTTCAAATCTCTGCGGAGGTTCTGTAGGAAGCATTTTAGGGTTGCGTTGTTGGGAAAACAGAGTACCTACTTGTTTATTTCTTATCAACTTAAGAATGGCATCCCAAGTATTTAACATTAATTGAATTAGTTAGATTAAAAGTGGTCAAATATATGGGAACTAAACTAATTCATCAGACGGTATGGAGGTCTTGGGTTTGAATCATTACCTTTGAGAAAGAAAAAATCCACAGGTCTTGGATGTTTACATGTTTGTGATGTCGCTGTTTCTGGTTCCCACGACAAAGGGTATCCTAGTGTGGGGCCAGACGCAATGTATGTGCCTGTATGTAAATCTACAAAATATTGATTTATGGTAAAACAGAATACAACTTAGAGACCCCAAGTAAAACTAACAGCTAGCTCGTTATTTAAACTTGCGAGAATGTTTCACAGAAGACTTTTCTTTGAATTATTTCGAGACGATTTACATTTTATTAGTTCTTGCATTTTTCTTGGGTTTACTTTTTTGCTAAATCAAACACCCATCGATTCATAAAAGGAACTTTGAGTTAGGAAATTGTGCGATGTTCTGGCCCCGTTATCCTCTCGTCAGTGGAGCTGGGCTCTATGGGAATGTTTGTAAATACCCATCTGTGAGCCTGGTCGTTTTGGGATTTTTTTTAACAGTTTTTAGATGTCAGTATTGATTGAAACTGTCACTGTCTACATAAACACATCTCTTTCTATCTTGTGACAAAGCATTCAGGAAAGAACAAGCTAGATCATGAATGAATAATTCTAAGCACCTTGGTAGAACTTGTTCGGTAACTAGAGAATCCAAAAAGGGGGGCCCAAGATCTCCATCGGTGAGACTGGCCTCTATATGAGTGTCACAGACGCCATTTTGTTGTGATGGAAGGTTAAATGAAATAGAGAATGGAATAACTGGCTAAACGTCGTCACGAGTCTCTTCCGTACGGGAAAAAGCGTGACGCAATGTTTCTCTTTTGTTTGTAAGCCAATAACTAAAATAATCAACTAGGAACTCTAATTTAACAGTATTCTTTAGAAGATATTGGAGAATGACTGACAAAATCAAAGAGCTTTATCATACTTTTAACGGTTTTACGATGAACTTTCTATAGAAGAGAAGGAAAGACTTTACATGTTATTTTTCAATACAATTTCTGGTTCCGATCCTTAAAAGGAAAACAAGGAACCCTTACAGGATCAGTTTGTTGTCCGTCCGTCCGTCTGTCCATCTGTCCGTCTGTCTGTCCGTGTGTCACGACCTTTATATCGAGAACGCGGGGACGTATCAAGCTGTTTATATCAATTACTCAGGTCTGTACTCGCATAAAACTGTGAAAAAATCAAACTTCTAGGTCAACGCAATCGAACGCTACGACCGTTTATGCTGTAAAATTGTTATTACTCAAAGTAAAATTGTTGGATTTTCATAGCAATCGCAATGGACCTAAAACCTATAGGGTACTTCCCGTAGGCCTACAATCATGAAATTTGGCACAAAGCAAGGTCTTATAGCACAAGTAAAGGGAATAATCTGAAAACTGCAATTTTTTCGTGGATGACATCATACTTTATCATTATTTTTTATGGAGAAACCTATTACACCGCTCTCCAAGTGTGATCGGAACACATGGTCCTTGAGTCCTACTCGCACTTGACCGTTTATTTATCCACCAAGGTCATCGGACTTTTATTCTGAGTAAACCTGTACCTAGTTCTATTATAGTCCTACCAAATACCTTCAATGCACAAAAGATCTTATTGCAAAATTAAATGCCGCTTTTTTATAAAGACAGGTCTTTCTTTCATAATCGACTAACAACCTTAAAACCTATGACATAAGACACAAGATCTTACGTCCTTTTTTATATTATGTTTGACAATGAAACACAAGTTTAGCAACGATCCGTGAGAAATATTCATTGTGATACCAAAAGAACACTTATCACTGGAAGCGCCTTCCAGGTTAAACCAAACAAAACAATCATCATCATCATTGGCCTTTTCATCTTTTCAGATGTTTATTTCAGCTGCTGTGTGTTCAGGGAGTCACATTTTCTCTTGTGACTGAACAGACCGATTCGGGATCTGCACTGCTTGCAAACAAACAAAACAAAATAATAACTACCTAACATACCGATGCATCTTTGGTATCGTCCAATAGATCGCAAAATTTTCATGTCTGGGCAACGCAAAAGTTTTGTGCTTATGTAAATATCCAGCGCTCTTTTAGACCTGTAATAATAAAATGCTTTTATCTCTTTAGTCTCGGTTAAGTCTTATTGACGGCTTCGTTGTATCAAATCTGTATTGTTTACGTACATGAGATAGCTCTGACAGTTGTTTATTAATACAGGGAGGGCCGTGGGTATTTGTCATTTGGCATGCGTTGTTGTTTAAATCAAAGAAGCCTTAAAAGTTCTAAACTCCAGTAGCGGAGTATAGAACTATACTAAGTGTGAGCGGACGGGCGAGGCGGTTCCAGTTTAATATCTTTGTGAAAAAGGTAGATTTTCACACCGTACTAACACAGAGGTCATTACTCTCCGACAAACCGGTTTAAAGAAGGTCAAATATGTCTTACTAACATGCATTTGTGTAACACAACACGATTCAAATATCTTCATAGAATGAATTTAAATTAATGGTTTAGGCAAAACATATGGAATAGTACCTCAAATAGGTACATTACGGGGTCATTGTTTTGGCACGTCTTCGGGTCTCGTCTCGCTCTCTCTCTCTCTTTTTTCCGCCAAGTCAAACGCCGAGTATCATACTCGGGGCACATCGGGTACCGCCCCGACGACGTGCCAAAACAATGGCCCCGTAAAAATTCGAAGATTCAAAATTGAAAAGTCAAAGAAAAACGACGCCATTCCAAAGTCTCTCGCAGAACTCATCGAATGTTAAACTTAAAACTTCATATCAAACAAAGCGTCACGATTCTTAAATTGCTTAGCGAAAATTAATCAGATTTTTTGTAACGATGGTTTAACTGGCTTAGTTTAACAAGATTGCAAGCCTATTCATTTTAAATCATTTAAGAAAACACTAAATGTAACCTCTCCAAGCGTTTAAATTACGATAGACGACGTCAAAAGCAGTTTTCAGTTCCATACTTACGACCAGTTTATCAAGGCCCCTTTAGTTACGAGATTTCAAGAGAATCGCAGGTCATGACGAAGTGGATGTTCTTTGAAAATACTTGGGTTGATATTGACCGATACTGACGTAACAAAGTAGTCTGTTATTAACTTGACTAATAGAATAGAGATTTTGACTGTTGCAATACAGATGAATGGAAGTTGGATTATAAAACGACACTGTCTGGAAATTCCAAGCAAGTTTTAAAACCACAATAAGTATCATAGGATTAGAAAAAATATTTGTAAAACTGGCCAAATCTAAGAGAAGACTTTCATTATGTGACTTTCAAAGAAATAATGAAATAATGAAATAATGAAAATTTATTGCATAACTGACATCGGTACATTTTATTCAGTGCAAACAAGTAAGTATGTGTTTTATTGTGGGTACATTGACAAATATCTCTCGGTACAGCGTTGTTAACCAAGCTAGGTGTAAAACCTGTGTGATGGTTAACAGCGCCTTCCAGTCCGACCATGTTGTGTCGAGCACACTTGTTGAGTTAGAAAGAGAAGACGACTTTGGAAGAGATCTCTTTTTAGAGATAAGCTCGCCATTGTACACTTTATATTACCTACCGTGCTTTGTTAACTTTTTTGTGTGCAATAAAGAAATTATGAATGATTAAAACCTTTACACGAAGATTTCTATCCCTTCGTAAAAGAACAATCAAAATAATACATCTCTTTTACTGTTCGTACATGTACTCTTCAAAGAAATACACATAAATACAAGAGAGGTTTTATTAGCTACTTTTAATCACATGTGGTTATTACTTTTTGGGGCTACAGACATGTATAAAATCAATTTGTATACATGGTGTAAACGAGATACGAGTATCATGCCTAATTGTTTTACTATGTTTCTGTCACGTTAACTCATTTGGCGCTTGACCTTGATAACTTGAAATCAGATGATCGAATCAATAAATATACACCTTTTCAAGGACCTTTTGGCACGCGGTGACAGGTGGACTAACGCTTGATGACCTTGATGCTTTGAGGAATGAAAGGTCTGTATTGATGACGGATTCGTTGCGTTAAGTTGCGTAGAAGTTGCGCCCTCCGGTAAACGTCGCACGCAAAAGATCGTTGGAACACAGTAAAGTACATTTGATTCTGAAAAACTGTACACATTTCTGATTTTTAGTAAAACAAAGCATTGTCAAAAAACATATGATATAAAAAAAACCTCTTTGATAGAACAAACAGAATATTTACATGAAAAATACATTTTTCATTCATTTCTCCCGCGAGATTGAGTCGTATTTCCAAATTATTTCGGATTAAATTTTAATTGAGAATAACGCAAACGGCTACGTTTTATTCCATGTTGTGTTTGTGACAGACAGTTAAATTGAACTCGTTTTGGCATAGACCCTTTTTGATTTAATTACTTACTGGCCAGTTGGGATCCTGTTTCAAACGGTTACATACCTGAAAAGAGGAAAAAATACATTAGAAAAATATGCAAGTAGCATTGGGTTGTGTTTTATGGTAATCAAATAAATTTAACAAGTATGAAGCATTATGTACAAAATGGCTTGACAATATCAGGATTGTATATTTCCAGCAGTTGTATTTTATTAAGTTAATTTCTCCATACTATGGAAGGTACTAATAATATGTAACAAAGTGGATGTTTTTTTTAAAAAGAGATGAAATACAGTGTTAGCTTTTTGAGATGAATACAGGCAAGCAATGAGACTTACACATTACCTCAAATGCAGTAATTGTATCTAATGTCACTACAAAGAATGGTAAGTAAGGAAAGAATTGGAGAATAATAATAAAATGAACACAATTTCACATTTTTAACAGTTTCACAATTATAGGTATGTTGGAAAGAGTAATTTTCGCATTTCTTATATGGTCTGAAACCCTTCGTGTGCTCTACAGAATCGCACTTGACCGATTTTAGGTACCAGGAAGTCAACACGGAATTTCTCGAAAAAGTCGACGTAATCAGGTAGAGTACAGTCAGTAACGTAAGTTCAACGATCGGAAATGAACCCAATGCCATAGAAAGTGTAGGAAAAACAATACAATCGAGAATTCCCACGACTGTACCACTATTATAGACAAACCGAAGTCACTTCGACCTTAATGTTAACAAAATACAATTCAAATCGCACTACAAGTGGCTTGCGGTGACATTGCCAAGGAAACTATTGTCATAGGTGATAGGAAATTAGGTCGCATTTGGGTTGTAGGTGTAGTTTAGATAAAACTTGGGTTATTAGGTTCCCATAAGAATGGTATGAATAATTTGCATTGTATGAACAGATTGTTTAAAGGAAATATATGGAAAGATAGTTATAATTGATAGTTAAATTGTATTTGCTGTAGATACAGTTCCATTTTAACAGACTTCAAATAAATTGGTCAGGTGCGAGTCGGAACTCCACCTCGTTCAAGAAAAAGTGCAAAAAAACACATTTCTTGCATGGGGACACCCTTACCTATGGCGATTAGTGAGAACATCCTGCTGACGGACAGACAGACTAACAGCGGAGGCTTAAAATATGATCCCGTTTAGTACACATCGGATACGGAACCCTAAAGAGAAGTTGAAATTTCCTAAAATGTCGCATTTTTCGTGTACACCTACAAAACATGTCTATCGATTGAGAATTTAATAACAAACAACAAATGTTCTGTAACAAAATCTCGGCTTTCTGAGATAGATTAGTTTAAATCAAACTGAATTATCTCAGAAAGCCTTCTTAACCCAGTTATATTGTGTTTTTAATAGGAAAGTTTTGGGGTGTTACTAATTTATTTCATTCTACTGAAAATCCATCTTGATTATTTTAGGCGTATTTTGGACCCCCATAAACGTCAAAGTGCTGTACCAATTTTAGTAAAAAAAATTGTCATCGACCCGAAATGTTGTCTTATTTGATGTATCATAAACATATTTTTTTATATGAACCGTTTTCTAATTAAACGCGTATAACTGGAAAAAGTCAGAAATTTTGCGGAGAAACCTCAGATTCGGATTCAGCACCACAAAATACACATGGAATGAAAAAATCTGTGCTACCCCAAAACTTCCCCTAGCCTTCAGAGTACAAGCTTACGTATTATCCTATTTGCGACAATTTGTAAAAGAATATTTGTTGTTTGTAATTAAATTCTTGATCGATGGACATAATAAATGTTATTTATTAAACATACTTATGTCACATAAACGTCGATGTTTATGGTTCCCACGACTCAGAATATCCTACTGTAGGGCCAGAATTAATGATTGTGTCTCTATACAGGTCGTTTAGTGTGTCCAGGCGATTATTCAGTTTCCATTACAGATATCTAAGACTTTAAACTGATATTGAAAAGTTACATAATGTGTAAAATGACATCAATAACTTGTTAAAAATAAAACGAGAAATATCCAAAATGTTGACAATAAACACTCCCATATATTTAGTATGGGTGTACAAGATTAGTAGAAAGGTATTCTTATTTTAAAAGGTTACTGATATTTAAGGAAATTGTTATTAACCTAACAAAGTACATAACACTATCTTTTAATTAAATAATATTTATATTATTCCGCAAATGTTAAGAAAAGTTCATTTAGAAACTGTAGATATCTTTGTATCGCACAGCAATAACGTCACTTCGAACAACTGCTTTGAAAACAACATTTTGTGCAACTGCATACTAATCAATATATGGTTTCATTGGTTTTGAACTGCATTACCAAACAATAAGATTGAAAACCGCGATGCATTTCGGGTTAGGCCATGCACAAGAGTCCTTTGAACAATATTGACATTAAAATTATTAAAAAAATATATTGACATTAAAATTAGTTTGACAGTGTGTACCAAGACGTCAATGAATGTCTAATTTTTGACGTTGGTACCCACTCTCAAACTAATTTTAATATCAATATTTTCCCTTTTCGGCCAGGAGAATGACAATGGCTTGACTTAGGGGGTTAAGGGGTTACTAAGAAATAAATATCATTCAATAGGTAACGTACTTTCAATATCAATTAGTTCTTTGATATCTTTAAATCAATTTCAATTCAATTCAATTCAATTTCTTTATTTCGGACTTCTAGGTCCATAATACATAACAGTACAGTTACATATAACAAAACAAACATAAAAACAAAAATAGCCTTACTTGAAAACTACGTCCGACCCCCAGACACTGGGCCCTTCCAGTTCTTATTCGAGGCCATGTGTAAAGATTCCCAGTGTCTGCGGATCGGACAGTCCAACCTTTTTTTAATAAGGAAAATTACTACGAACGCCATAAAATCTAACATAGAACTACACCTATCAAATAACAGAAATCTTCGTAACAAAATCAAACTTAAACTAACTAAACCTAGGACTAATTATGGGAAAAAGACAATAGTATTTGAGGGAGCACAGATGTTCAATAACTTACCAAATGATGTAAAGATTTGCGAATGTATTAACACTTTCAAAAATAAGTTAAAGCTACATATTGCAAGGAGTATCGTAAAATAATCTACCTATGTATTTTTAAGCATATCTCATTCTAAGTGAAATGTAATTTCTTATGAGAATAAAGTTCTTTAAACCTAAACCTAACCTTTAATAGATACTGAATAATCGCCTAGACACACTTAACGATTACACCCTATATATATAAATGTAAAAATACTAAAGATTAACGAATATCTTTTCCCAAGAAAAGAAAACATATTCGACAACTTTAGTCAAACACAACAACCGGGTAAGTATGAAGTAGTCCCTCACATCTCAGCTTGGGGTAGTGATGTTGCGATAGCGATAGTCTATCGATAGTGCCTGCGATTTGGGAGGCGACACGAACTATACTAACTAAACTAATTAAAATGGTGTGTTTGAAAATTGAATCTGTGGCCACCGCGTAAGAGCTGTCGGATTTGAAGACTGTCAGTTTAGTGCCTTTAGTTCCTCTAGTTTAGTGGTTTTGACACCTCCCAAATAGCCCCCATTATCGTGATACTATCGTGGCCTTGAAATTCAGTCATACTATCGATAGCTAAATCTAAATAATACTGTTGCTAAAGACCAATAGTATCGATACTATCGATAGTATCAGTACAAAAACTATCAATACTATCGGTTTTCTTGACGCAATACTTTCGATACTATCTAACTTTGATAGTATCAAAAGTATCGATAGTATCGACGCGGTTCAATAGTACCAACTAATTTTCTCTCTCTACGAATTTCGATATTTTCCATAGTCCTATCGAGCAATCAACCTGTTTTTCAAGTTCAACTATCGATAGCGAAACTATCGATAGTTTAACATCACTGGCTTGGGGCAGCTTTTTAGCGCGAAAATATTATAAGGCCGTATTTACACAGGACGAGCGATGTTATTGCTCGGCCTATGTAAACTTGACCTAATGGATGTAGGGAAAGCCGGGTTTCCTTGAGAGAGATGTTGGATTTAGATGTACTTTTGGATAGTAATATATGTTTGACACGTAAATTAACTTTGGCGTTCGGCTAGCCCTCTGTTACTCAAACTTCCATATCAATAATTCACGTACAGCCATGTGCGACATGGGGCATGTCCATCGCAGGTCTGTGGAAAATTTGCTGTGCATTAGGATCACAGACAAGTGCGAGTAGGACTCGCGCAGTAAGGGTTCCGATCACACTTGGAGACTGTAACATGTGTAATTAGGTTTCCATATAAAAAACTAAAGTGATAAAAGTATAACTAAACTAAATATTTTTGTAGAAAGACAGAAATTTGCAGTTTTCCCTGCTTTGTGCCAAATTTCATGATTGTAGGCCTACGGAAAGTACTCTATACGCGGTACGCGATTTTGGGTCGGTTTGGGTTTTTTGAAATCGGTCTATAAATAGTACCAGTTTCGAGGTAACACGCATTAAAAATAATATTGATAAAAAGAAACATACAACCGAATTGAGAACCCCCTCCTTTTTTGAAGCCGGTTAAGAAGCATGACGCAGCATGCAAACTGAGTAGTTGGACTATTGAGGACGAAATCTTCACTTTTCTATAGTTGTGGCGATGGGCTACCCCCTTTCTAAGACTAGTCTAAGTTAGGGCACAATTGTGCACCTGTATAAGAAAGGCGTGACGCTATTTATGTTATGAAGTATTAAGTAATTGGATTGGAGTATTTGGAGTCTTGAGTAATTCATAATTTCTTTATTGCAGACAAAAAAAGAAGTTAACAAAACACGGTATGATATTGAGTATTTGGAATCTTGATTATTTCTCCTATTTATTTATTTAGCGTTTGGTCGCTGTCGTCAACGTCACAACTCATAAAGTTGGCAGCTTGAGCAGCCAATTGATAGCCTCTTCGTCAGCGGAGTGGGTCTTCATTATTTCTCCTGTAAACACAATACAACAGGCTCACTCCCCATGCTCTCCTGGTACATTGAGCACATTAAACATCGACTGTGGTTTCTTTGATCGCAATCGTGTCGTTTATAAGTCCATTTTTCCATTATCTATTTCCTGGCTCCTTTCGTTTGGGGTTTCAAGGACGAACAATATTTTACGTTTAGCATCGAATGAACATATCAAAATTATCATAATCATAATTTCTTTATTGCACACAAACAGTTACATAGTATAGTAAATAAAATACATATAATGATTACTTACACATCAATAGACATAAACTAGTGCACATTTTTTTTACGTAGCCTTTAATGTGTCCCACTGCTGGGCAAAGGCCTCCCCATTTCGAGCCCACACATCTCCAGTCAGAGCTAGATTGACCCACTCTGGTTCGGACGTGTCCAGGTCCGTGCATAAATAAATATGAAATATATATATATTTTTATGTCAAAAACCTTTTGAAACTTTTGCTATGCAAATGTTTATTTTGGTTTGACTTAGAAGTCATATTGTTTACAGCTCTAATGGTTCAGAGACCTGAGTAATTAATAAGCGTAATCATCAATCTCCATGCGTTTCCTGATAAAAGTGACATACGGACGGACGGACAACAAAGTGATCCTAATAGGTTCCTCTTTTCCTTTTAAGGTACGGAACCCAATAAATAACATATTAGCGAACGCACGTAACTCATATGCGGCGCGAATTTTAGCCAAATCTTGAAATATTGACGAAACGTGATATAGGAATATTAGGCGATGGATTTGCCTTTAAAATACGCTTTTTTTACTGTGGGCTATAAAAAGAGTTTTAAATTCATTATGTAATTTTATTAAAATAAAATTTCATAAAATTAAGGAATATGAAAAGGATTAAATGGTGTAATTCTTATTCGCAGTTGATAGTTTCAGGTTTTCTTCTGTGAGATTAGCTCGACTTTGTACAGATACTGAACTGGGTCTGTATTCTGAAATCTTGTTTTAAGGGTTTGCTAGGGACGTTCATATTTATTAATCTTTATTAAACAATTATATTTTTCAGCTATTCAGTTTGCCTACGTTTGTGATGGTTACGTCAAAATACAGTTGTTGTAAACAATCGGTTTCGTAGTTTATTTATTTATTAATTGCTTGCATGTGGTATGAACAAAGATATTATAAAGTAGGATAAGTTCCAGAACATGCGCCCTGCAAGGGCATTGCAACATTATTAGTTTTACGCCCGCCCGTGAAAATTGCTCGACATAATTTCCTTCACTTTTCTGCTGTAGTGCGTTTACTTAGATGCCGCATCCCCACGAGACGGTGCGCCCGCGCGTAATTGTATCCTTCCAAGGGCGACATTATTTTTGGTGGTATACATAGCATGTCAACCCGAACTATTTATTAATTGGAAGGATCGCTATTGTATTGAAATTGACTTAATACCTACAATTAAATTCTAAACCCCCTTTTTTCGTGTAAGTATTTCAGTATTTGTTGTTGTTTCGGAAATAGAAATACACACTCTGTAGCAGTCGCCGCAGGCAGAAAGACACCCACACGGCACGGCTGCCGGTGGGATGCTGAAGCTCTGCGAAGGCGCAGCGATGTATTTACGCTCGCGACTTACGACGTATCGGTTTTGAGACACGGCGATGAAATCGTGCATAATCGCGCCGGCTGCTACTCGTAGGATAGCTAAATATTGTATATAGTTAGGAATAGTGGAACGCGAAATATATCGTCTTCAATACACAATTATTCTTTTACTCCTACTACCGAATCCCCAAATTGGTGACCCCGACGTGATCAAGATGGAAGAGAAAAATAATGAAATCGACATGGCAGAAAATGCAAGCCGCATCGAGACAATCTCCGTTCAGAGTCGGATTCCTACGTTCTGGCGTGATAAACCCCGGCTATGGTTTGCTCAGTTTGAGGCCATATTACTCGGTCAGAAACTTAGCGACGAACAAAAGTACAGCCTCGTCGTGAGAAACCTAGAAAAAACGGACGTGGAACAGATAAGCGACATCATTATGTCTCCCCCGAGCAGCAAGAGATACGACGAAGTAAAAAGAAGATTATTATCAGTATATGAAGAGTCGGAAACAAAGCAACTACAAAAACTTCTAAATGAAATGGAACTAGGAGACCAAAAACCCAGCCAGCTACTTCGTCGCATGAAAGACTTAGCAAGAGACAAGATTCCGGACCCAACCCTGCAAATGTTGTGGTGTGGACATCTACCATCGTCAACAAGAGCTGTTTTGTCAGTCAGCAACGAAACCGACATCGATATTTTAGCAGCTATGGCGGACAAAATGCAGGAACAGAACAAAGAAGTCAACTCCATTTGCGAATGTCACTCTTCAACTTCAAAGCAAGATAACTACCAAGATTTGCGCAACATGATCGAAGATCTTACCAACGAAATCAGCGAGTTAAAAATGCGACAATCGCGCTCATGGAATCGGACCCCGCCGCCGCCGTCACGAAGACAAGATCAATACCGGTCTCGCTCACGCACACTCTCGCGCTCGAGGCAACACGGTAGCAATGGCGAGCATGAGTCATCGTCATCATCAACGCGTACCGGTCTATGCTACTTCCACGCACGTTTCGGAGGTACAGCATGGAAGTGCCGACAACCATGCAACTATCGCCCGGCGGAAAACTAAAGAAGATCTCAGCAGAGACGGAACCTGAGGTCAACAGCATTTCTTCATACCGTCTATTCGTGAATGACAGCAAAAATCATTTACGATTTCTCGTCGATACCGGAGCAAACATATCGGTATTACCATCTACTAAACGAAAAACGAAGCCAACAAAAGATATCCTGTACGCAGCAAATGGCACGAGCATCAAGACGTACGGTGAGAAAACACTCGAACTCAATCTCGGATTACGAAGACCACTCAGGTGCACCTTCATCGTAGCAGACGTGCAGAGACCAATATTAGGTGCAGACTTCTTACGTCATCACAACCTTCTAGTCGATCTTCGGGCTGGAAAACTCATCGACAAGAAGACAGAATTATCAGTCGAGGGAGACATCACTCACACCACTACGCCAAGAATACTCACTATTAACAAACTGGACCCATACCACGACCTGCTACATAAATACACCGAGATAACGTCAGCAATGTTCAGCAAACCGAGCGACACCGCAGTCGAACACCACATCATCACTACTGGACCTCCTGTATACTGCAGAGCCCGTCCTCTACCGCCGCATAAATACGAAATAGCAAAGAACGAATTCCAAATAATGATGGATCAAGGAATATGCCGCCCATCAAACTCTCCATGGGCAAGCCCACTTCACTTGGCAAAGAAGAAGAATGGCGAATATAGACCGTGCGGCGATTACCGAAAACTGAACGAGATCACGAAACCGGATAGATACCCAATCCCTCGACTTCGTGATTTCACATACAATCTAGCCGGCAAAAAGATATTTTCGAAGATAGACCTCCGCAAGGCTTACAACCAAATACGAATGAATGAAGAAGATATAGAGAAGACTGCTGTAATCACACCTTTCGGATTATTCGAATTTCCACGAATGTGCTTCGGACTTCGTAATGCAGGACAAACCTTCCAGCGTCACATCGACAACATACTGAGAGGCATGAACTTCGTGTTCCCATTCGTCGACGATTTACTGATCGCGTCAAATACAGAAGAAGAACACAGAAGACACCTGGAGACCCTATTTTCAACGCTTCAGAAAAATAAGCTGCGAATAAACGTGTCGAAGTGCGTTTTTGGACAACAAAAACTGGAATTTTTGGGATACATGGTCTCAAAAGACGGCATAGAACCAATCGAAGAACGCGTTTCTGCCATAATGGCATATCCAGAACCAAAAAACATACAAGAACTTCGTCGGTTTTTGGGGATTATTAATTTCTACAGAGATAACATTCGCCATGCCGCCCACTCCCAAGAAAAACTATATAAATACCTACACGCCGCGAAGAAGAACGACAAGACGCAAATAAAATTAACAAAAGAAGAGAAGGAAGCATTTGAAGAATGCAAAAATGGCATCAAGAACGCTGTTAAGTTATCGCACCCCTCTACAACTTCACCGATTTCACTCATGTGCGATGCTTCAAACACTTGCGTTGGCGCCGTTTTACAACAAAACAATGGAGAACAATGGTAGCCGCTTGGATTTTTCTCAAAGAAATTGAACGACGCCCAGCGCAAATATAGCACATACGACCGGGAATTACTAGCTATATATCTGGCCATCAGACATTTCCGTAAAATGTTCGAAGGAAAAGAAATTGTGGTTTTCACGGACCACAAACCACTAAAGTTCGCGCTATCACGAAAAAATAGCAAGACAGAAACCCCATTACGCACCAGATACCTGCACTACATCAGTCAATTCACATCAAGAATCGAACATGTAGTGGGAGAAGAAAATACAGTTGCAGACGCACTGTCACGAATAGAGGACATCACAAGCCCATCTCCAATTGACTACGAAGAATTATCACAAAGACAACAAACCGACCCGTCGTTAGAAGACGTCATGAAAAATCAAAAACTCGATTTCAAGTATGTAACTGCTCCGAACTCAAGCAAAAAAATATTATGCGAAACATCCACGGGCATCGCCAGACCCTACCTACCGGAGGCACTACGTCACATCGCTCACTTAGCGATACACGAGATGAGTCACCCCGGCATCAGAGCAACCCGAAAACTTATGACTCGTCGATTCTTCTGGCCGGGCATGAACACAGATGTCAATAATTGGACAAAAAGTTGCATCGCGTGTCAAAGAGTGAAGGTTCAACGACATACAATTTCACCACTGGAAGAATATCAAAACGCAGAACGCCTATCACATGTTCATGTAGACATCGTGGGCCCACTACCTATATCGAATGGAAAAAGATACTGCATAACAATGATCGACAGAGCAACGAAATGGCCAGAAGCTTTCCCAGTATCAGACATCAGCGCTGAAACAGTGTCAAAAGTAATCTACGAAGGGTGGATAACACGTTTTGGATGCTGCTCCCGCTTGACCAGTGATCAAGGAAAACAATTCGAAGCCAACTTATTTAAAAACTTAATGAAGAGGATGGGAATCGAAAAATCAAGAACAACCGCTTATCACCCACAAGCAAACGGCATGATCGAAAGATGGCACAGAACGCTAAAAGCAGCCCTCACCGCAAGACTTCAAAACTCCAACTGGACGGAAGAATTACCAACGGTGTTATTCGGCCTACGCGCGGCAATCAAGGACAACGGTGACTCAGCATCACCATCAGAAGCCTTGTATGGAAAGGCAATGAGGTTACCCGGGGAGTTCCACGGCGAAACACCACCTGGAACTATAACAACCCACTTCGAGGACACAATAACGAAAGCTATGCAAAGAATGCAAGCTGCGAAAAGAAGCCACAAGCATCAAGCAATATTCATACACGACGAGCTACATTCATGCTCGCACGTATTTATACGCAATGACGCATACCGCAAGCCGTTGACTCCTACCTACGACGGGCCATTCAAAGTTTTACAGCGAGACGGGAAAGTCTACACCGTGCAATTGGACAAGAGAATAGCAAGAATATCTGTCGACAGACTTAAACCGGCTTTCCTGCTACATGATGAAGAAGCTGAAAATCATAACAGCGTCATACAAGCGAAGAGTCATTATATCACACGTTCAGGAAGATCATCCAAACCACCGGTACGCTTCGCTGGGGAAGAGCTATGTAGCAGTCGCCGCAGGCAGAAAGACACCCACACGGCACGGCTGCCGGTGGGATGCTGAAGCTCTGCGAAGGCGCAGCGATGTATTTACGCTCGCGACTTACGACGTATCGGTTTTGAGACACGGCGATGAAATCGTGCATAATCGCGCCGGCTGCTACTCGTAGGATAGCTAAATATTGTATATAGTTAGGAATAGTGGAACGCGAAATATATCGTCTTCAATACACAATTATTCTTTTACTCCTACTACCGAATCCCCAAAACTCTGTTAAACATTTCAACTCTCTAGCTATTACGGTTCGTGCTGTAGGACCCGATGACGGACAGACGGACGGACGGACAGACATACAACGGAGCCTTAGTAATAGGGTCCCGTTTGGAACCCTAAAAAGGCAATATGCTATAGCGAGGGCGCAAAATGTTTATTTGTAGCCGGCCAAGTCTAAACAGGAATTCAGCGGGCTCGCTACAGCAATTGACATGCAATTCGTTTGTAGAATCCGGGGCCAGTCTAAATTAACACCAACGAAAGGATTTTTTGGAATTGCACTTCAAAGGGAGACTTGAAAGTTGTCTATGAATAAAAGACACAGACAAAATAAAGTGACCTGCATAAATTACCTCGGGGCAGAACAGGACCACAAAGAGGTCTATTTTAAAATCCTCTCAAGAAATCCACTCGAATCAACGTGAAAACTAGTAAATACATTACTGGCTCGGCTTGGTTAGTGGTGGGGTAGTGTCGATAGTTTGGTATTATGCCTTTCCATAGAAGATCCTACGGCCCAGGATAGATTAGGTGAGTAAGTGACGTCTCGGAGCTCGAAATACTCTGAAATTGCAGCGGCTGCGACGACACGCTCCGAGCTCCGAGATGTAGGTTATCGATTAAATACACGATGGGGAAAAGTTATTTTATTCATGTCATAGGCAAAACAGCTGTCATGATTATGTAATATGTAATCTAAAATTAGAGATGATTGTTGTAAAAGGCATTACGTTACACTTGATTATAACGACCTTAGGGTAATTGTACGAGTACTATTAAATTGATAAGACAAGTCGTTAGTTACTAAATTTTATGTTCTACATTCTAAATTGCTTATTTGATTACTAATGTAGCAACCCTATTTCTATTTATTTGATCTCTCTGGAAAATGGAGCATTTATACGCTTTGTGCCTCTGTAACCCGGTATGGGAAAAGACATGGCGCTATGTTATGTTGATCTTTCTGGTTGAAACTGCCATTCTTGTGTCTTCCGCTAACGTTTATCGATATATCGTCTTGCGTCCCATCCCTACCCTGAAAACAACCTTTCCGCGACGTGACCTAATTTGAAAGAAACAAAGCGATTTGGACACCGCTCCATCCATACAAATTTCTATAACAACCACCCAAACAAATGTATCTCCTATGTCTTAGGAGAAAAGGTTGCGAATGGAGGTGAGGTTTGATAAGGAACTTCAGTTCCAATCAAGAGGTTTTGGAATGGAGACGCTATACGCTTAGGCCCTTTTTACGTCAATTTATAGGCGACGAGATTTATGCGCGACTCTCAGAGACTAAAGTCGCAACGAAGTATCTCATGAATCGCTATGCTACCGTTTTTTACATTCAACTGTAAAAATAATATTGTAATTTGGACATATGCCTGTGACGTTCCTACTCGGAAATGTCATACTAATAAATAAATTCAACTGTAGGTATGTACATATGTTTGTGGCGACTTGGGCGTGAATAGCGTACTGAATCGTACGGAAGTACGCGAAACACGGCCTAGACAGAGACTTACTCAGTGTATATCGAAATGGGAGAGTGGTCTTTTCTTTTCTCCTCTACTAAAGTACAAGATTTTAATTACTATAAGTTTGTGTGTATCATCATATTATTAAAACTTCCGTTCAAAAAATCTCCATCTCGTCCCCCACCACTATAATTGACATAATCTCCATTTTATTGAAAGGCGCTTCCAACCCCCATTATTCTGAGCTTTCAATCATGGTCGAAATAAAATTGTTGAGTGCCCCTGAATCTCCACTAAGTCAATATATGGGTATTAGGGTATTGTATTGTTCATTGTTTGATTTAGTTATTTGTGTTCGGGACCTTTTTTGTTGGCTGCTGAAATTACTATGTGTCGAGTAAACAGGAAATAAGGTTTTTTGTGTGTGTGCCAGACGCCACTTACTGACCTTTTTAAAATTGGGTTAATTAACTGGCATCTCGCACACTTTTCCTCAATGTTTGATAATTTTCAAAATCCAAATCCGAATCATTTATTGCAACGATTGTCGTTTTGAAGTTCATATATTTTTTCTGGATTGAGAAAGTGTCTCAATCTGCTGGAATAACTCAATCTGTTGGGCATTTTAGCTGGACGGGCGCCTTAAAATAAAGTAATTTAGGTAAGTTCATTTCAGAGGAAAACGTTTGGCATTATTTTCCATCAGTTAATTAAAGCACAGTTAAGTTATGAAATAAATAAGCTGCCAAGTGCGAGTTGGACTCGCGTTGAGAGGGTTTCATACAACGTACGTTGAAATTCAGTTTTTCGTAAAAGATTTGCACCCCAGATTAAAGGGTTATAGGGTTAAAGTTGTAGATTTCGGAGTTGTTATGGGATATGGGTGCAAACATGTGCTTGCATACCAAATTTCAGATTTTTATGACTTCGGTACCCTAGAGGTTTTGATGGCATGCGAATTATTGAGCATAAATTTTCAAAATTAGTCTTAAAAATATTTTAAAAATAGATTAGATTCACTCACATTATGCGCTTTCTTTTGATATCTCACACGGCATATTTTGAATTTTTAAAAATTTATTTTTCTCATTTGGCCCCCTAAATATTTTATAATTATATATTTACATTGTACCTTTGTCTTAAAATTAATTTCACCAACAGCTTGATATTTTATAATTATACTACAAACAAAAAAAAAAAACAAACAAAAATTTACATACAGGCACATACATTGCTTCTGATACCCTGTGTCGTGGGAACCAGAAACAGCGACATCAAAAACATGCAAACATCCAAGACCAAAAATATTTTTTTGTCCCCAGCCGGGATTCGAACCCGGAACCTCTCGCTACAGTTTGTATCATTTAGATTTACAATGTTGGTACAACTGTTGGCAATAACAATTTTACACCAAGGCACCCCTAGGACCTAAAGCTATAATCCTAAACAACTACACTTACATATCAAGATAAAACTCTAGTTCCAAGTGTGATTCTGCTATACACGTTACTACAGGAACCATTTCGGCAGAGCAAGAGTTGTGCGTAAGTTTAGTTGGTTATTGAATTCTCTGTATTCCGTGAAATGCGGTAACCTGTTGCCTACAACATGATGAATGTTTCTTCATGATGTTTTCCATCAGCACATGGTCAGCACGGGATTAAGACGAGATTAGGCAAAAACAGTCTTTAGTAAAACGCAAATCGCTCGGAATTACGAGTAGGTATTATTGCTGTGTGTTTTTTCACTAGCTTGTTTATCACGAGTGTCAGCGTGACTTAGCTTTCCCATAAACGTTATCAACCGACTTCAAAAAAAGGAGGAGGTTCTCAATTCGACCCGTATGTTTTTTTTTTTTCTATGTTTGTTACGCGATAACTCCGCCAATTATGAACCGATTTGAACAAATCTTTTTCGGCGTATAGGTAATACCTCAAGGGTGGTCCCATTGACACCAGGTCAGGATCTGATGATGGGATCCTGGAGAAATCGAGGGAACTCTTCAAATATTATAGGCAGACCTATAGTGATTTTTGTGTCTTTCATAATAACTCGTGCAAATGCACATGGTAAGCATAATATTGTGATGCGGAACTGCTGATGAAGACCACATATGGCCACCAGATCTGCTCAATACTAGGTACAAATACAATGCGTGGCTGACGGGCAGGCAACGCATAGCCTAAACCGGTGGACCTAGAGCCATGAAACTTTGTACAGGGGTTCCTTAGTCGCGTGGGGTAGCACTGATATAGGATTTGACAAAATTAATTCCCCAAGGGGGGGGGATAAGGGGTTACAGTTAGTATTAAACTCAATCTAATCAAATAGGGTTTGTGGAAGTCGGTTTTTTCTAAAGTTTACTTTTTGTTTCAATTATTTTATGAATTTTGCTCGACAGAAGTCTCCTGGAGTTGCCAGAAAATCTGTTTGTCACAATGTTTTATTTTACAATTTCGCACCACATCTGAATTTGTGTTCTTGTTATTTATCTAATCATTATAAAAATGGCACAGTATGTTCCTCAGTTAGACTTGCTTAGCTTGGCTCTAACCTTTTTTTAATTAAATTTCCTCTGAAAATAAGTTAAGAATGAAATTCTAAGTTCTGATTGCCTAAAGCCCACCCTTAAAACCCAAATCTCTTGCGCTAGAAGCAAGTTTGAAACCATTAGACCACGGAGCTCTGTCCCTAATAGTACCTCAACTCTACAGTGAAATAAACAATGAACTTCGAATCAAATCAAATCATTTATTTGTGGAACATAGGTATGTTGGTATACATTTAGGTGGTATTATTAATATTATGTCTCTCTATGTTTAGCCATGAGGCATACAAATATTTTACACATTTATGTAAAAGTTTTCAAAGTCAGATAATGTGGGCTATTCTTGAGGTGTCAAAACCACTAAACTAGAGGAACTAAAGGCACTAAACTGACAACCTCCAAATCCGACAGCTCTTGCGCGGTGGCCACAGATTCCATTTTCAAACACACGATTTTAATTAGTTTAGTTAGTATAGTTCGTGTCGCCTTCGGAATCGCAGGCAATGAATGATTAACGTCATTGATTAAATGGCGTGCCTAGAATCAACCTAAGCACCTTAAGTCACAAGTTTTTATCCAATAAGTATTCAGATATGGAGTAGTATATTTTATCAATCAGTAGCTTTCGCAGTTCTCTTTTAAATTGAAATGTGTTGTCTATATTCCGAATCAAAATGTCGTGTAATCAAGTTCAGAGCAGAATGTCTCTACCGACGAGAAGAGGCAATGAAATGCGCATATACCGGAGGGGGGAGGTGTAAAGCTCTATGGGGGGCGATCCAGGATTTAATATGAGATCTAACTGAGACTTCGTAACGAGGACCACCGCTCCCCTATGTTGTTGGAATCGGATTATTTGCACGCGAGATGACAAATGGATTAGTGAGAGTCGTTATATTAGGGTTCCGTACCCGAAGGGTGCCAAACGGGACCCTATTACTGAGACTTCGCTGTCCGTCTGTCCGTCCGTCCGTCTGTCACCAGGCTGTATCTCATGAACCGTGGTAGCTAGACAGTTGAAATTTTCACAGATGATGTATTTCTGTTGCCGCTATAACAACAAATATTAAAAATCAAAAGAAATTTAATATTAAGGGGGGCTCCCATACAACAAACGTGATTTTTTTGCTCATTTTTGCTCGATATTGATAATGGTAGCAGGTAGACGCTTAAAATGTTCACAATATATTGAGTATATTATTTACTAGAAAATAAATAATTAAATTAAAATTGAATTAATATTTAGGGGGGGCTCCCATACATTTTTTTGCGGTTTTTTATAGATAATGGCACGGAACCCTTCGTGCGCGAGTCCGATTAGCACTTGGCCGGTTATTTATATTAAAAACTAAGTAGGGTAAGTTGGGGTTTTATGATAGATACTGAAAAGGCTATCGAATGGCTGCTCATGCTGCCACCTTTATGAATTGTGACGTAGACGACAGCGACCAAACGCTACTAAATAAATAGGTACAGTACGGGGCCATTGTTTTGGCACGTCGTCGGGTCTCGTCTCGCTCTCTCTCTCTCCCGCCAAGTCAAACGCCGAGTATCATACTCGGGACCCAACGTGCCAAAACAGTGGTCCTGTTCTGTATCTACCGTGTGCCGGTCACAGTTTGCTAACCTAAACCAATAAATAGTAAAAATCTTCGTTTTATTGACCGAGCGAGCGAAGCGAGCGAAGCGTCTCCGTTTCAGGTTTGGGCAAAAATGCTTTCGTATGTCCGGTTGTTCTCCTCTACAGGTCGCATTTATGAACCGATTCTCGTGAAATTTTGTGAGCAGGTTGGAAAAATAAATAGAATTTTTTACTCGAGCCAGTTTTTTGATTTTTTTCAAAATGGCGGAGATAAAATCGCTACAACCCAAACGGCTCGATGGATATTAACAAATGAGGTGTCGTTGGATTCGTAAAGACCATGAGAGTGAAACAGATGAGCGAGCGAAGCGAGCGAAGCGTCTCCGTTTCAGGTTTGGGCAAAAATGCTTTTGTATGTCCGGTTGTTCTCCTCTACAGGTCGCATTTATGAACCGATTCTCGTGAAATTTTGTGAGCAGGTTGAAAAAATAAATAGAATTTTTTACTCGAGCCAGTTTTTTGATTTTTTTCAAAATGGCGGAGATATGGGGTTTTAAAATGTAAAAAAATCGCTACAACCCAAACGGCTCGATGGATATTAACAAATGAGGTGTCGTTGGATTTGTAAAGACTATGAGAGTGAAACAGATTATATAATTTTAGTAAAAAGTCAATAGGTTGTATAAAAGATCGCGAAATGTAGTTTACAAAGTTATTGGTGCGGCTACTTTCATACTGCATGTACGTAACCAGGTACATTCATAAGTTTGTATGTGTTATTGAAAGAAAATTATTTGGGTTATTTTTTTTATGTGTTTTAGCAGTTCAGCTTTCCCACCGACATACTCGCGAGGTCTACAGCTCACAGAGCCACTAGTGATATTATTATAATACCCAAAATAAAGCAAACTTTACAATTGCGGCATTTCAGCCATAAATCAAAACCTCAACTTACAATTTCAATAAGTGCAAGATTAAACTATTGGCATTTCAAACATCCCTTGAGGTGTAGGGGGATATTCACAATATACAGGGTAGAAAGAATTTGATAATCATATCAAAACATGCCATTACACCGACGATGCAATCAGATGATATGTATTTTTTTCCGCGTTTCTTTTCACCCCTGTGTAAGGGTACAGTTAGAAAGAAAATCTAGTAAAAGACATTGAAAACAACGCGGGTAAATTAAAGAAAAGTATGTTATATGGTATCTACCTATTTAGGTAGATAATTTGAGTCTGGGCCCACTATAACTGTGGCATTGAGAACATTTTAGGCAGTCATCATGATTGTAAGTCAATTTGATAAGCGCATGGACTTGGCATAGTTACGCTATTTTAATACTTTTAACCCCTTGTCTCTCAAAAGCACACCGCTCGAACGACCGAACAGTGGCGAACTATTGTTATATAAGATGTGTCGGCGAACCAGTTAAAGATAGTAAATAAGACCCTTTGACTTTAACGTTCATATTATACAGGTGATTTTTGTGCCGGTTTTTAGGGTTCCGTACCCGAAGGGTGCCAAACGGGACCCTATTACTGAGACTTTGCTGTCTGTCCGTCCGTCCGTCCGTCCGTCCGTCCGTCCGTCCGTCCGTCCGACCGTCTGTCTGTCACCAGGCTGTATCTCATGAACCGTGGTGTAGGGGTTCTGGGTTCACTTCACGATCAAAAACGTTAACTTTGCAACAAAATTATATTTAAAAAAAAAATGTAGGTAAACATAGAAATTTCAAAGCTGCGTGGACGTGCGGCGAGAGCAAATGCTAATATATCGACTGGTTTCCTAACGGTGGCACCGCCCGCGCGCCCGCACTCACCCCGCGCATCCCCTAGCTCTAACAGCGTTTAGTTGTGTTTATTTGCGTCGCTTACACGTGGTAGCTAGACAATTGAAATTTTCACAGATGATGTATTTCTGTTGCCGCTATAACAACAAATACTAAAAATTAAAAGAAATTTAATATTAAGGGGGGCTCCCATACAACAAACGTGATTTTTTTGCTCATTTTCGCTCGATATTGATAATGGTAGCAGTTAGACGCTTAAAATGTTCACAATATATTGAGTATATTATTTACTTAAAAAATAAATAATGAAATTAAAATTAAATTAATATTTAGGGGGGGGCTCCCATACAAAATGTTAAATAAATAATGGTACGGAACCCTTCTTGCGCGAGTCCGACTCGCACTTGGCCGGTTTTTTTATTTACCTTGTTTATCGTTTCACTACAAGATTAAGATTAGTCAGTTTAAAAAACAATTACGCCCACGACTGTACATTGTACAACCACAATGCATTCTTAGGGGGAAAATGTGCAAAAAAGCAGATTACGTGTCGAAATGAGTTATGGGGTCCCAGATAAATTGTCGATACGGCATCATCATTCTTTCGTTGATACATAAAGCCTTTTGCCGTATGGGGCTGCAGAGGCACAATTTCTGCTTACGTGTAGCTATCTAATACCACACATGCTAATATTATACTAATACAGGTAGACCACCTAGAACAAAATATGACACCGGCGTAAACTGAGATGCTACGGAAGCTTCTTTAGTTCGAGGCCATTATCGCTTGAGGCAGCACCATCGAAAAATTTCAAATACCACGAGATGGCGCTAAGATATATAGGACTTATTCTAAGATTAGAGCCACCTAGAAGACTGAAACCATGGCGTTTAAAGTACAAATCTTACTCCTCACGTCATCTCTTTTACGAAGGGTTACTAATTCTAATTTGTATGGGATGAGCACTGTGCCTGCGCAGTGGAGATAAAGAAGGTTTTTTGACCATGTTTTTATCACCACCACCATTATAAAGTGCGTTCGTAATTTCTCAATTGTACGACACAAAACAGACATAGTGAAAATATATGATAGAAAGACCACGTACAAAGGCGAGCTTGTCTCTAACAAGAAATTTCGTTCGTACGTCAGATACTCATACTCATATATTTATTGCGTCATTGTGGTACACTTTAACAAAATTATATCCATCAAATAAATAAGTAAACTCATCAATTAGCACTGTATCGAACCCTCATCGCCTATGTGAAAAGCAAGCGTGTCACTACTAGACCATGGACGATTTCTTAGAGGAAATGTGCAAAAAAGATTACGTGTGGAAATGAGTTATGGGGCACTAGATAAATTGTCGATACGCCCCTAAATCCTCTGTTATATTTCGTTTATTTTATGGAAATGGCGCGGACATCGCACGATTGCTATATTGGTTAGGCTTCTGGGGCCCGATGCTGCTCTGAGAAACGCACTTATATTGGATCGCTAGCGCTTCTAAAACACCCAAAATGGCGTCATTTGGTATGCTCCTAAAGAATCGCAAATAGATCGTAAATAGATTGCAAGCAATTAGTATGTACGCTTGCTTGCAATCTAATTACGATCTATTTGCGATTCTTTGGGAGCATACCAAATGACGCCATTTTGGGTGTTTTAGAAGCGGTAGCGATCCAATATAAGTGCGTTTCTCAGAGCAGAATCGGGCCCCTGGTGAATATGGGATAGCCTACGCGTTTTGTAAAGAATAGGGTTTGCTGGCTGGCCCTATTTATGTTCATGTGTCTGTACATGCGGAAACCTTCATTAACCTGTTAACCCTATAGGAAGAGCCGTAACACTATGTTATGTTATGTATAGGTATTTCAAAGCAGAAAATTCCTAGCTCCTCGAATTCTAGTCTCTCACTGTCAGTCTCTCAATCAAAAAATTACTGCTCTAATATAACATTTAAGCGGAACTTTATTTGAACACATGCCATTAACAGTATTACCTTGAGATGCCGTCAAACGTAAAGTGATCCTGTGTGCATCCCGAGCAAATCACTAAGTAACAAAATACACCTTTCCTCTAACGACCCCCCGCATTATCCACTTTCAGCTGACTGCCTTCCTTACCTCAGCATTTCTATACACTATAGCTTTGCCGTCTGCTGTGCTAATACCACCCGTCTTGATATAGGGTTAAGACTCCAGGGGTGGGTGTTTAAGTTGGCGATTTGATGTACTCAGGGCGGAAATGTTACATTTAATGCAGTACGAAGTGGTTTTCGGGAGAATTGGAAGGTCTTGTCTTGATACGGGTAATGTCTCTTTTTAAACGACTGTAATGTTATAATTCGGATACTGTGCGGATTTCTTGAGACATGACAACTAACCAAATGACTAGAGATTCCTAGTTTATCAAAGTCTCAACATCACCATGGCAAAAATGACTTTACCTATACCAACACTTATTTTTGAGGTTATTGTAACTTTGCGGATAAGATAGATCCTGTCGCCAAAACGTAAAAAAAGATCAAGATCTAAAAATTTCAAACCCGACAGCTTTTGTCCAGTCGCTATGCGATAGTTCTATTTTCAAAATATTTTTCTTCTTCTTTTATCAAATGTCAAGCCAACCTCTTTTGATGTTTGAATTTTATTTCTTTGTTTAGGCTGTGGGCCAATAGCAACCAAGAAGGCGAAGATCACGTGACGTTTAATCGAATGTCTCGTCATCCTGAACCCTTTTCAGATGACGTCACATCTGTATTGAGTAAACATGAACGTTTACGCAACGCGTAAGCGTATCGAATTTATCAGTGGCCCAATACACAATAGAATAAAGGTTCCGTCGTAAAATGCGCTGTATTTTTCGGTAACTTCTGCATTCGTATTAATAATATGGCCACTGAAGCTAATCTTTACTTGTGTGTAGAAAATCTGCGGTCAGTGCGCCATGTGCAGGTACTATTGCCAGTGATAGTTGAATCCGTATGTAAAAATCGGTTTCCTTAATGATAGTCATAGGGGATGCTGCAAAAAAACGCCAAATCTGTCAAAACAAATGAGAAATAGACATAAATCGCTCATTCAACTCGAGACGCGTAGTTTATACTCACAATAAATTGCTACACATTATTGCCAGTTGCGTCTCCCCCTGTAAACGGATCTTTATTGAGAAGTTAAGGGGAAGTTTCCTTTAGGGATGTTTTGATAAATTATATTACTTGGTTCGCAAACACAGCGTACATCAAAGCCTATAAGTACTATCCTCATGGCTGTATTTAGTATGAGGGGTAGACCGGGGTGCGGGAAAAATGTAATAATACTATTAGAGTGGCGTTAAGTATAACAGTAAACAGTATCAAGTTGCTAGATCGTCTAAAAATCTATATATATAAAAATCAATTGCTGTTCGTTAGTCTCACTAAAACTCGAGAACGGCTGAACGGATTTATCTTATCTTAGTCTTGAAATGTTCGTGGAGTTCTAGGGAAGGTTTAAAAGGCGAGAAAAAATCGAATTATTTCCAGGAAAAACCTAAAAACAGCCCTTTTCTATTTCCCATACAAACGTTTTCTAGAGTCAATCGATTTCTAGAGTCAATTTGAACTTTATTGCTATTCAATAAAGTTCATATTAAATTGAGGCAGCACGAAGTTTGCCGGGTCAGCTAGTATACGTATATTTTCTAACAGTATGTCGTGTCTGTGGTAATAATATACAAAAAAAAGTAAAGTCAACCAACCATTATCTCTAATTGTAGCAATCACTATAAATTCAACTAAGTTTATATATTCAGGCATGTTTGCAGTAAAGTGGTGATACGGTTATTCTGCTGTTGGAGTCACTCATTTTACTTATTTCGCCTGGCGGAACAGCCCCCCTAGACAAGATGCAAAACGCTATCATCGTTCGCACGAAACGCTAAGAATATGATAAGCGATTTGACAATTAGTCACGCTACGCTAGCGTCACCAAATGTCAAATACCTTAAGAGACCGGTGACCGCGTGAATTTCCCATACAAACGTTATACAAAAATGATTTGAATTTGAGAAATAGTTTAACGTATTTAGACTGTTAATCGGATTTATACACTGTTTACGCAGGTTCCTGGTCTGTATACCAGGGTTCCTCTTCAACCAATTTAAAAATATTTATAATGGGGAGGCCTTTGCCCAGCAGTGGGACACATTATAGGCTACGTAAAAAAAAAATTGAACAAGAACCTTGGTATACGACCAGGAACCTGCGTAAACACTGTATTAATCCGATTAACAGTCTAAATGCTTTGAACTAGTTCTCAAATTCAAATCATTTTTGTATTAAGTACGTTTGTATGGGAAATTCACGCGGTCACCGGTCTCTTAACGCATACATTTTGAGTTTTCGTTTCTATTATTTTTCGGAGCTTTGTCTTAGGCTTGCTGGTCTTCGACGCCGCCTATGTTTAATTTTACGAATCTGTTAGTGTCCATTTCACAATCGATTGTTTTGTCACTCACGTATTTTGTGTTGAGGGCCCAGCTATTCTTCGCAAAGTTTTTCATACAAATCATCATAATTATCATCAATCAGCCCACACCTACCCACTGCTGGGTATAGGCCTCTTCTCTACCACGCCAACCGCTCCGGTCCTGTGCCTCCCGCATCCACTGCCTACCGACTATGGCGGTGATGTCATCCGTCCATCTGGCTGGTGGTCTGCCTACTTGGCGTTTTGCGGTTCTGGGTAGCCACTCCGTTACCGCTTTGGTCCACCTTCCGTCATCCCTCCGTGCCAAGTGTCCTGCCCACCCCCACTTCAGTCTCGTGACTCGCTTGCCGACGTCGGCGACCTTACTGCGACGTCTTATTTCTGTATTTCGAATACGATCCTGCAGTTTGATGCCTAACATGGCACGCTCCATGGCCCTTTGTGCGACTTTTATTTTGTGCATGCTTGCCTTTGTAAGGGTCCAAGGGTACAAAGTTGAGCATACCCTTAAACGACCTTACAAGACACATTGCCCTTATCTCCCGCCGCTGCTAAAAGATATTTATGCCCAGCAACTCGGTGCGATCTGCCCACGTTCCTCCGTCGTTAGTTTAGTTACGACATAGCGGCGTTACGACGGTAACGGCGTTATGCTGGGTGACGATTTGTTTTGTTGAAGGGGTGAGATAAAAATGAGAATATTTTGTATTTCGTACATATTAATTGCATATAGAAGACAAAACACAAAAATATACAGATAAGGAATATACAAAGGCAAGCTAATCGTATTTTCGTTCTTATTGTATGTTTTTGAATATTTCATGCCTGGAAACATACACACACACACGCACACCCTTGCACACACACATATACACAGCCTAGTTATTACAACGTCACAATGATTGCAGTGGTTTACATGTGGTAACGATGAGGAGAAGTAAGTTATCCGTTATATTTTATGTAATGCGAGTGCAATAAATTAATTACGAAATCACAAAGTAGGCTTTCATATCAATTTACCTATCTATGCATAGCAGGGTCCTGCAGTGGTCCTACCCACTTTTGAGCAAAGTCATATTTTTTACGAATGGATTTTTCGAAGATTTTTCTTTAAAGAGGACGTCTCTCTTATTTGATTACAGAAAAACTCGGCTTTGCATAATTTGAAATCGTTAAAACCGGACAGAACTCAAGACAGCCTTTCTATTGATTTACCTGTCAACGAAATCGAGAAGGGTTACTTAAATCAAATCAAGTCAAATTCGCCCTTAAATCTTCAACTTTTGGAGCAGTCTTCAATTTTCGAATTACTCCAACAATAAGTTAATAAGTCCCCCGCACCCCGCTACCCCTCCTCTCTAAGGGTTATGCCGGATATCACCCTTAACTATACAGAGTGTTACAGAAAGGTGAATATAATATTAAATTATTTTGTATTCTCTATAGGTGAGCAAAGCAACTGGTTATTGAAACTATATTGCACAAAACAGACAACTGTCAACACTAAGAATAAGACCATGCTTTGCTAAATCATAGTGGGAAATACATTACCAAATAGGTTTCTATATTCTTGCGAGTATCAATCTACTTGTAATCTCACGCGTTCCTGAAAAAAGTATCTTGACGGACAGATTGGACAGCGAAATGATCCTAAAAGGATTCCTTTTTCTCCTTCAATTCAATTTTCAATTCTTTATTACAACTCCTATCTATACTACTTGCAGAGCAAGTTTTCGCCCATCTAAAACTCTTTTTTTGTACTCAACCCTAAAAATAAAATGATTGTCAAAAAGCGAGTTTATCTCTGACAAGGCATTTTTTCAGCAAACCTGGGATGAATAGGATTTAAATTCACGACAGGTCCCCTGTGATGCATGAACGATATAAAAGTACGGCAAAGTGAGAAATAAGGTTGCTTTTGAGCGAACTTTTGACTTTTGTCCGAAAATCCCCTCTTTGAGTTCAATGGGCCATCAATCGGGGATATTCAGGAGGGATTTCGGGAATAGCCTCGGAATAGCCCATCGGTCATGTATTCTGCTAATAAATGACGACTCAATGACAGTACCGTGACAAGGGCGTTTTACTATACAGAGCCAAAGTTATCTAGAGAACGGTCAAAGCGGAACAACTGACGCCAGCGCCACTATGAAAACGTCACTTCAGCTGTAAGTTGTTGTAGTGTATGCTGTTCAGTTGGCGCGTAGATGGTGGCTCTTTGCTCCATTCTACAGATAGGATAGTAGCACTGTAAGTATCCGCTATCTTATTCATATTCATATTCATATTCATTTTATTTGTAAATATTTATATGTTTCTGTTGTTCTCTTCATTTATCTGATGTTCTGTTTACTAACTACTGGTACCTTTTTCTAACGCCCATTTGAAGGTCGTCAAGGGCCAAATTGGTGACAGGAAAAAAATAGTTTTTCACACACATCGGTTCCCGGATAGCCGGCGCGGCGCCGGCTACGGACTGCCTTTCGGTCTACCCACATCGCTGGGCCACCATTCTGTCACTGCACCGCCTTGGCACAGAAGAGATAATAGAACGGCCACTACCTTCCCCGCGCGGATTCCGATACCGCACCTCACCCCGGAGTCGGGGAGCCTCTTCGGGAGACACTTTGTATAGAAGCTGAACGCACACATTCACAAACGAACGAGTTTACGCACATATTTGCACATGTACAAATGTCATTAGGCTATGTAGTAGTAATAGGTGATTATTTTACGATCGTTCTATGGAGTGTCCGAGGTGTGGCCTTGGTCCAACTGCCGTCGTTCCTCTTCATCGGTCGTTCATCGGTCTTTTATTGGCATATCTTTTCAGCGGAATCGGGCGCTCGACCGCCGCGGGGCATCGCTGGTGCGGCAGACTGAGACAATTTGATTTGCGTCCAGTTAGTATGCAGTCGAGTCGGGCCCCTGATTATAAATGGTGTCGTTTGATTTTAAGGGGAATAGGTGCGGCCAAGTGCGAGTAGGACTCGCGCACCAAGGGTTCCGATCACACTTGGAGAGCTTAGCACGTGTTATTAGGTTTCCACATAAAAACTAAAGTGTGATGTCATCCATGTAAACCAAATTGAATATTTTTTAGATAGACAGAAATTTACAGTTTTCGGATTTTTTCCTTTACTTGTGCTACAAGACCTTCCTTCATTCCAAATTTCATGACCCTATGCCAGCCGAAAGTACCCTATAGGTTTTGATTCCCTTGCGAGTTCCACGCGAGTTCATACAAATTCAGCAAAATTATGACATAATATCGCGGTATCATTTGATTGCGTGGACCTAGAAGTTTAATTTTTTCACAGCTCCAAGGGACCATAGACTTGAGAAATTGATATTAATTTCAACATGATACCTCAAGGCGTTCCTGAGATAAGGGGTCGTGACAGACGGACAGACGGACAACAAAGTGATCCTATAAGGGTTCCTTTTTTCCTTTTCACGATCGGAACCCTAAACCTCGTGCAATATTTAGCGGATTTTTGTTTTGGCTTTTGGTTTAACTAGAGGCATAAAATGGGACACGAATTCCGCATTACTAATTTGCGTAACTTTGAAACTTCGTTAGGAAATTTTCAATATTCCATAGCTGCTACGAAGATGGAAATATACATAGTCGGGCCATAAGTTCTGTCACATGGGTAAAATTTCTAATTTAGAATAGAGGCCACAAAAAAAGTTATGGGAATTCGAAATTTGAATATTTCAAGAAAATAAAAATATAGATTTTCTGGAATATTCTTCATTTTCCAATATGGAGTGGACGCGCAAAGAAGACAGAGTAGCAATAATTGCATTGCATCGTTGCGGCCACGCACCAACAGTGATTTTTAAACTGCTGAAAAATTTGAAAATTCCACTGAGATTCATTTATCGTACTATCAAACGATTCAGGGAAGATTCAAGTTTAAATGATTAACAAAGAAGCGGTCGACCTCGTACTGTTCGGACTCCAGCGGTCATCAAAGCAGTGAAGGCGCGAATCCAACGAAATCCTGTCCGCAAGCAAAAAATGTTGGCTCTGCAGATGGGACTAAGCAGAACCACTGTTAAAAGAGTATTGAATGAAGACCTAGGACTGCGTGCTTACAGAAAAAGAACAGCACATCTTCTTAACGCACGGCTGAAGAAAATCAGACTCGAAAGATGCCGGGTTTTGTTAAGACGGTACGCAGGTAAAAAATACCGCGAAATACTTTTATCGGACGAAAAATTTTTTAATGTTGAGGAGAGTTACAACAAACAAAATGATAAAGTGTATGCACAGTCTAGTGAAGAAGCGAGCAAACGTGTGCCACGTGTTCAGCGTGGCCATCACCCTTCGGCATTCATGGTTTGGCTTGGGGTCTCCTATTTTGGTCCAACAGAGGTGTTTTTTTGTGAAAAAGGAGTGAAAACCAGTGCCCTCGTATATCAAAACACAGTCCTAACAAACATTGTGGAACCTCTTTCACAAACAATGTTCAAAAATAGGCACTGGGTTTTCCAGCAGGATTCTGCACCGGCCCATAAGGCGAAAAGTACCCAAAACTGGCTCACGACCTATGGAATCGTCTTTATCAGGCACGAGGATTGGCCCTCCTCCAGTCCAGACTTGAATCCTTTGGATTATAAAATATGGCAGCACTTAAAGAAGAAGGTCTGCGCTAAACCCCATCGCAATTTGGAGTCACTTAAAGCATCTCTGATTAAAGCAGTCGCCGATATTGACATGAATGTCGTGCGTACTTGGATTGATGACTGGCCTAGCAGATTGAAGGCTTGTATCGAAGCCAGAGGAGGACATTTTGAATAATTTTAGTGTGGTTTAAATCTGTATTTTGTACCCTTTCATTTGATATATAAATGGTTGTAGTGCGTAACTCATTGTGTCATTTATTTAACTTTCCATATGTGACAAAACTTATGACCAGACTATGTATATGAATATTATGTATGGTTTTTATGTATGTATGTATTTACTAGTAAGTAGTCTATTAATTTAATATTTATCGTTGTGCACATATGTAAGTAGGTATATCTTTTGTTAATTAATAGTTTGCTGGAAGAGACCTCTTATTAGAGATAAGCTCGCCTTTCTACATGTTTTTTTCATTATTAAGTGTCTGTATTCTGTTTTTGTGCAATAAAGTATAAAGTATAAAGTATAAGTATAGAATACCTCTTGTTGCGCAAAATTGAGTATTGAATACTTAGCTAAAACTGGGCACTTTTGTGCCTCTGCCAACCCGTATGGGAAAAGCGTGACGCTGTGTTATGTTTATAACTTTGAAGCAACATTATTCCGTGATAACTATCTATATGATGTTCCTGGCCAAGGACTATTGGCCAGGAGGCATCGTCTACCGACGCTATAGGGAGGCGAGACCGACGAGGAAGAAAATCCCTACCTAGGCTTAAGTTAAGTTAGGTTAGTTTCATAAAGTGTTATATATCTCTAGTTTTAAGGTATTTGTCAATATGGGTTTTATACCTGAAATAAAAAGATTATTATTATTATATGAATGATATGATGAGTATACTTACAAAATATTTCATCTTTTCTTTGTAACAGATAATAAAACAAAACTTCTGGCTTACCTGAAACATAAAAATAAACATTAACATTTATATTACAGGCACAAACATTGCTTCTGGTCACAAAATAGGATACCCTGGGTCGTGGGAACTAGGAACAGCGACATCACAAACATGTAAACATCCAAGACCTGAGGATGTTTTTTTCGTTTTCTGTTCTAGTTCAGTTCAGTTTCTGTCCCCAGCCGGGAATCGAAACCGGGACCTCTCGCATGGTAGGCAAAGGCACAACCTCTGCGCCACAGACGTCATCAAATTGATTGAGATACCGACTAAACTATCTTCCGACTTCCAAAAGTCCGCCTGCGGTGGTCTACTATGACCAGGGAGCACTTATCCAGTGGAGAGCGCATAGATACATTTTCCTTTAAAACGCAACTCACCAATTCCGGGCGGCGGGGGACGACGTAAAAGAGCTGTAATTGGTCATCCGCTGCGAAACTGTCTGGCGGCCCGTCATCATACATAGGTAGCGTATGCGAACGTTTGTTGAATACAACAAACGTTTGGCGAGCCGCATTCCCCCGCAGGCGCAGTCAATAGTCTCTGACTATGACTAACAACTTTGCCTTTAATTATTCAGATATACTTTCGTCATCATCATACAGTACAAACTACCAAAGTCCGTTCGAAAACCGTCATCAAACTTCCACATCTTGCCCACCAATCCAATTTGCATCTCAATCAAAAATATCACTCGAGCCACCCTCCATACACTCTGCCCTACCCATTAGGACGTCGGTTAATGACACAGGCTCGTATGTTTTGACGACTCTTGCAAATGTAATCACTTCTTTGAAATGCAACGACCTGTGAGGAATGGCGCGTCTAGTGGAATAATTCTTATTTAATTATCATCTGATTATAATTTTATAGCTCTGGCGACGGACAAGCTCCATATCACGAAAAAACGGCCAAGTGCGAGTCGGATTCGCGCACGAAGGGTTCCGTACCATTATCTATAAAAAACCGCAAAAAAATAATTTCTTCTGTATTTTTGTATTTGTTGTTATAGCGGCAACAGAAATACATCATCTGTGAAAATTTCAACTGTCTAACTACCACGGTTCATGAGATAGCCTGGAGACAGACAGACGGACGGACAGCAAAGTCTCAGTAATAGGGTCCCGTTTGGCACCCTTCGTGTACGGAACCCTAAAAATTGAGTATTGAATAAAGGCTTTGGCATAAAGTGGGAACTATCACTCCCACACACAAAGGTGCTTAAAAATATGCTTCAAATAAATTATTTCTTCCATTATTTATAGACAACAGTCAAAATCCGATGTCTGCCTGTGTCGGCGTCGGATAGTTCCCTACCAGCTAAAGGTGACAACTTATAATCTAACAGCTATTTTCAAGCTTACTTTTAATATCTATTTATTTTCAACCGACTTCAAAAACAGGAGGAGGTTCTCAATTCGACCCGTATGTTTTTTTTTTTGACGCAATCGAAATGCCATGTTTTATTTGTTTATGTTCTTCAAAAGCTTAGCTTTACTAAAGCTATTAATTCGCGTCACTGATCAGTTCCTTTTCAGTATCTTTGTGCTTAAAACCCGTTCAATGCTCGAGCTAAGACTGAAACGAATCAATTTGTCTTCGAGTCGGACGGGCGCCGGAAATAGTGACGTCACTTCCGATCACGATAGCGCTAGCCTCCTTAGTAACGTGAACTGGAACTCCTTGCGCTTTATGCTTGCCTGGTACTTGGAGTAGGATATCAGGTGGGAGACTTGGCTTACTTTCCATCACGGTGGATGGAAGAAATCTCTTGTCGGTAATAAGCGTCGCGGTTTTTCTTAAACAGGGTGTTAGAGTTGTCTGTTAAATCTGAGTTATTTGTTAATCTGAGTTATTTGTAAACAACATAGGTACCTACACAGTTATATTT
This sequence comes from Argyresthia albistria, assembly GCA_963457715.1. Classification (NCBI taxonomy): domain Eukaryota; kingdom Metazoa; phylum Arthropoda; class Insecta; order Lepidoptera; family Argyresthiidae; genus Argyresthia; species Argyresthia albistria. The sequence goes on along the minus strand of OY735277.1, from coordinate 7,661,426 downwards.
GTTGGTTTGTGAAATTTCTTTATTGTACCACACAAAACAAATATACAATCAACTTACACCGATCGGAGTAATAGGACCTGTGCGTACAATAAAATAAAATTAGTTATATTACTTATTTTATAGGTACAGTCTGGGACCCGATTGGCTGGGCCTGCCCGGACTGTACACACATACTTATAAGTCTATTGGTTTAAAGACGTAAGTGTAATTCTCCAATGTGGAATGAGCGGTCTCCCCTAACACAGGTTTTTATTAACTTAAAAGGGGAGTCCCACGACCTGTGCTGCTGTACTTACTGAAATAAACTAATTTTGAATTTTGAATTTTTTGAATTTTGAGAGTAACAGAGGGCTAGCCTATCGCCCTATAGCGTGCGTGCTACGGCCCTAGAAGTCGCAATATGCGGCGTTATATAAAGTGCTACTCATTCCTTGAACCATGTTTATCAATATTAGTAAAGTTACTACTACTGTTTTAGTCTGTACTTATTTGAGACGGAAATGGTCAACCCTTATTATTAACTATTCTAACAAGCGTCACCAGACAAAGATTATCATGCCTAGTCACAAAACAGCATTATATAAAAATAACATTCTCGGCATGGCACCCATAATTTTTAATCACATGCCTGATAGCATACGTAGGTTAGACAATATAATACAATTTAAGACAGAAATCCGCAAGTTACTATTGAATAAAATGTGCTACTCCATAAGAGAATATCTAGATGACACGACACTGTAGTTTACTACACAATTGAATATTTGTATGCCACTGGGCCAAGCATAGAGATACGATATTACAAATATTTAAGATCATTATACTACAACCTATGTTTTACAAATAAACACCTTTGACTTTGACTTTGACTTTATATACGACGACACATCAGGCCCCCAATTCTACAAACGGATGGCATCCCAGTTGCTATAGCGAGGGCGCAGAAACCAGTTTTGGGCTAGGCACGACGCCGAGACGTGCCGCGCCGGCTACAAACAAAACTGGTTTCTGCGCCCTCGCTAAGCAACTGGAATGCCATCCGGTTGTAGAATTGAAGGCCAGGTAATACAATTTAACTAATAAAACACATAATTCGTATCTAGATTAAATGGTAAAAAGTATAATACGAAATACAAAACCACACAAATGACCAGAGATTTTACAGCCTCAGCATTTACCCTAAACTTCATCTTATGCAAATCCGTAAATTGCACACATCAAACACAAGGAAAACCCGAATTTCCTCGCAACAAAAGGAGATTTTTTATAGTTTTCATGAGAGAGGTCGCATACATGTAACCCTTCGCCTTATAAAGGGTGGCTGGCTATTATCGAATACTAAACTCTGCGATTGTTCTAGCCTCGGATTGAGATATTTGTGATTCATAGCACAGATACTATAGATTATACTAATACAGGGGCCTGATGCTACTCTGAGAAACGAAACGAAATCGTATACGCTTTGCTTGCAATCTATTTACGATCTATTTGCGATTCTTTAGGAGCATACCAAATGACGCCATTTTGGGTGTTTACAATGCGATAGCGATCCAATATAAGTGCGTTTCTCAGAGCAGCATCGGGCCCCAGATAGACCACTTAGAACGAAATATGTGATCGGCGTAAACTGAGGTGCTACGGATGCTTCTTTAGTTCGAGGGTTTTATCGCTTGGTGCAGCACCATCGAAAAGTTGCAAATACCACGAGATGGCGCTAAGATATATAGGATTTATTCTAAGATTAACGCCACTTAGAAGTATGTTAACTGAAACTATGGCGTTTAAAGTACAAATCTTACTCCTCACACCATATCTTTTTTAGGAAGGGTTACTAATTCTAATTTGTATGGGATGAGCACCCTGTGCTCACCCACGGTAGCGTAAGGACAAAAGAGTCCTTGGAACAATACTGACATAAAAATTATAAAAAAATGACATTAAAATTATTTTGACAGTGGGTACCAAGACGTCAAATTCCGAAGGTGACACAAACTATACAAGCTAAACTAATTAAAATCGTGTGTTTGAAAATGGAATCTGTGGCCAGCGCGCAAGAGCTGTCGGATTTGAAGGTTGTCAGTTTAGTGCCTTTAGTTCCTCTAGTTTAGTGGTTTTGACACCTCAAGAATAGCCCACACTATCAAACTAATTTTAATGTATTTTTTGTTTATAATTTTGGAGAATGTTAATGGCTTGAGTTAACCGAACCCAGTAATTCCACACCCTTACATATAATAATTATATCAAAAATGTTTACGATACAGCTACATAATCCGAGGCCCCTTCCCCCCTCTATAGCAAGCCCTGATTCATCCCCGAGTTTTCCTGCCCCCGTGTATTTTTGCGACGAGTTAAGAATTAGGTTAAATTGCCCTTTTGTGTGTAAAGAATTGTCTCAATTTAGGGTAATTTAAGACACGGCGTATTTTTGAGTGGATGTAAATTTTGGTGATAGCCACTTCCTAGTACCCTTGTCCTAAGTTATAGAACTAATATAGACGAGAGAGGCGAGCATATCTCTAAACCTCTACTTATGACGAGGAAAAACAGAGAAAAGTTATGACAAGGATTTATACTAGAAATTAGCAAAATGTTTACTTAAAAAACTAGGAATAACCTTATAGCATTTAACCTCGATGTAATATTACGTATAATTACTTTACATTACATTTGTACCGCCCCATTCTACCTTGCGCTCAACATAACCATTTTTGTATATTTTTTCTGAATAAATTATTATTTCATTTAATTTTTTTTCATTTTAGCATAAGTTAGATTTAACACGCTGGGTAGCGTAAGGACAATCCAGTCCTTGGAACAATATTGACATTAAAATTATAAAAAAAAAAATGACATTAAAATTATTTTGACAGTGGGTACCAAGACGTCAATGAATGTCTATTTTTTGACGTTGGTACCCACTGTCAAACTAATTTTAAAGTTTTTTTTTTTTTACAAAAAAAAATAAAAAAAATGGCTCGCGCCAACCGGTTAAGAACGGTTTACTGAGTATTTTTTTTACTTTACTTAAGGGCGGGCCCTAGGCAATCAAGACTTAGGATTTCATACTTAACTTATTTTAGAAAAAAAAATATAAAAATATAAAAACAGGTTAAAGCCAAGCTAAGCAAGTCTCTGAGGAACATACTGTGCATTTTTATAATGATTCGATAAATAACAAGAATACAAATTCAGATGCGGTGCGAAATTGTAAATAAAACATTGTGACAGACTGATTTTCTGGCAACTTCAGGAGACTTTTCTATCGAGCAAAATTAATAAAATTACGTTTATGGGAAAGCGAAGTCACACTGACACTGTGATAAACAAGCTAATGAAAAAACGTACTACAATAATACCCATCATTCTGAGCGATTTGTGTTTTGCTAAAGGCTGTTTTTGCGTAGGGCGCCGTCTTAAAGTCGCTAACACAACCCAGTTACAATACCATTATGGAGCAAATGCCTTTAAACTGACTAAATTAAAAGCTAACTATTAATTACGTAGCAAAACCGAAGGACGTCGTTACGATACAAGCGATTTTCAAGTGGTTTTCAATTTCGCTCAATAATTAAGTGGTCGAAGTAATTCTAGAATCAGTCGACGCCCGACGCCTTTGAGTTGTCTTAAGGCCTTGGAATAATTAGGAATGGATGCGCCTTGCAAAGGAAATATGAACGTAAAAAGTCTATCATTTGTTTCAGGAGATGAGGAGTACAAAAGACACAACAACAGGTGTAAAGTAAGTTTCATCGTAACAAACGCAATTATTACAGATGCTCACTTTCCTATTCCGTAATACGTAATTTAGCTACTGAACTACAAAAAAAAATATGTTCCGTTTTTCGGATGACACGTTAAGCTGCAGGGCCCGAATTCTACTGTTCACAAGCATACGACAAGCCTGGCACAAACTTCAATACGAGGTATTTGGTATTCTACTAAAACCGGAATCCAGCGCCAGCGTATGCACGTTTTGGACAGTAGAACGAAGTACGCTGGCTTCACGCTAGCGCTTGTGAATTGGATTCCGGTTTTAGCAGAATACCAAATATCTCGTATTGAAGTTTGTGCCAGGCTTGTCGTATGCTTGTGAACTTAGTAGAATTCGGGCCCAGGTCCCGGTGATAGTAATCACTACATGGTAGTTTGTAGTAGTCGTAAAACCCCTCCACCAACTACTGGTAAACACACAAAATACGTATTTTAATTAATATTCATCAGACTGCTTGTAAGTATCATCAATCAATCAATGCAAATGAGAATCAAACAACCTTATTTGAACGAAACTTTTTTGTGCGAATTCTCCGACGACATGCGCCAAAGTGTCACGTGACGTGAGGTCGCAATGAGTAATCAACTTTTTGATTATCATTGGAATCCATTATTTTCATTGTACTAAAGTTATGAGACCCAGCTCGATCAATTTTTTACCCCCAAAAGCCCTATATTGCAAATTACATCGAAAACTACAGGGCCTTTTTCTAGAACTCAAAACATATATCTTTACACTGCTACATACATATAGATACATACAAATATTCCTCGTTTTATGATATGGCGATGCTCGGCTCGGGCCAGCCTGCGGCTGGTCCTCTCCTCGCACACCAATTATGGATCTAATAACAATATTTGCAGACTACTGCGTGTTTTCTACAATGACATATTTGGTACGTCAATCAAAACACGCAGAAGTGCACTTCGTCACTTATCTTGCCATTATTTGCTTTCTAGGACTTCTTGCCAAGGTGTACGTGAAAGGGTATTTGGCATCTCCATTCTCAAACTCTTTGCTTACGCCCTTTTGGGTGTAATTGGAAGCTGAGATTGGTGGTGTAGGGTAAGCCCTTGAATGAAGTCAAAGAATAGTTATTAGAAGCGCTGCTGTTATTTACTACTAGCAACACCGGTAAAAAGTCCTATCGAATCGCAAAATCTAACAAATATGCCTAAATGCTGATATGTTACCCTGATACTATGATAAAATCACCTTCATATGTTGTTCAGAAGTCTCTTCTTTGACTACTTAGGGCCGCTTTTTCAATTTTCAGATAACTTTGTTCTGTCTGTTTATCTCATTGAGTTACATTTATCTGAGGAATTTGATATTTCACAGGTACATGAAATGTCAAATACAGTTTTAACTGACTGGTAATCTGGATATTGGAAGATCACCCTCTAATCTTTTATAAAATAAATGCCATTCTTATTTATTTATTTTAAATATAAGTAAGGGTGTACGTATACATCTCGTTATATATAATACATCGGATGGAGCGGGCACGGCACGGCGTCGGAGCGGGCGCGGCGCGGCTTCGGAGCGGGCGCGGGGCGGGTGCGATGAAAGCCATCCGATATAATAAGAGACTTATTAATGAGCAATAAGACATAAATCGTTGCAAGGCGGTGAGAGCGCGGCTTAGCGGGCGCGGGACGGGCGCGGAGCGGCGACGGAGCGGGCGCGTCATCGTCTGTCCACGCCCTAAGGCTTCAGAGTATTGACCAATCTATACCACAAATAATCATCCCCATACTATAAGAGGAAGTAGGTCTCTCAAAGCTTTTAATCCGAGGCTCAAGATTGATGTAAGTCATTCTGACAGGATGGGCAAAACCTTGATATGGATACCACACCACATTGACCCGTATCCTCACCTTATCTCCTTCGAAATTACGTTCATTTTCCTCCGACTCACAGGTCGAGGTATAATGGTGTGGGGTGAATTACAAGGGTTGCCGTTCAGGGGATTAGGACCTTATATCGATAGTTACAGAGATTATAATTGATTGTTATGGTCTGAGATATAGTGGTACAGTTTTATAATATAGGGGTCTTACGACCGAGTTAATCTGTTGCGTAATAGCTTTTATTGGGTAGGTGATAGAGTGGGTTTTTGTTTGGAGTTTTTTTGTGGGTGTAATGTGAAGGAAGTATAAAATAAAGTGGCTGTAATGGACAGTTCAGTTTTATTTTGTTGTTTATCTTGAAGGCGCCTGTTGGAGGTAGATGAGCAAATTAACATAAGGACTATAATTAAGGACACCGCAGTATGTTGGGACCTTAAATTGTCCTTTGTCCCTTAATTTTGGAGGAAAAATTTGGTGAAAAAAAGAGCTGAAATTATTTGTAAATGCAAAAGATTGTAGTTTCTGGAGAGCGAAGATTACCATATGTCGAAATAACTATAATTGTTACATATCTACCGAATTGGGCTAGGTACCTATAAAAAGTCTGCCGGGTACTCGTCGAATCGACAAATGGTGTTTACAAAACATTTCTCATACGGGGGGTGTCAGACGCAAATCTGCGTATCAGGTAATTTGCGTTTCTGGCAGTACGCATCAAAATGAGTCTAGTTTTAAAAATCGGTAAAGTGCGGGTCGTGATCGCACACAAATGGTACCGTACTATCGTATAAAAAAAATTTAAGCACTCAAAACAATAAAATAAAATAAAAAAGATTAAGCCCTCACGAGGATTTGAACTCACGACCTTCAGATTGAGAGCCTACTTCATACCCGCTGAGCTACCTCAACGATGAGGGTTGAGGCGAAATATACCATCATATTGAAATGCGTGGGTGTATCAAAACAAATCTCTTGTATGGGGACCCCCTTAAATTTTTAATATCTCTCGTATTTCAGTATTTTGTTGTTGTTGCGGCAACAGATATACGCATTCTGTGAAAATTTCAACTTTCTAGCTATTACGGTTCGTGCTCTGGGACCCGATGTCGGACGGACGGACGGACGGACGGAAGGACGGAAGGACGGACGGACGGAAGGACGGAAGGACGGACGGACGGACAGACGGACAGCGGGGCCTTAGTCATTTGGCACCCTTCGGGTACGGTACCATAAAAGAGCTTTCTTTTTATGTCTAAAAAAGACACAAAATCCCATAGTTAACATAATCACAGCCAGCAATCACGCTTTCCATCACTATCGGAAATCTATCGACAGGTTTTGTCGCTGGTTTTGTAAACAATGAATATGTGACCGCGTTATGGGACAAAGGATTTCGATACTCTACGATACACGATATTGTTACGACACGTACGTATAGTAACGAGCTTTTATCGGTTATCGGTTAGTTCAATAAAGTGACCTTTGGTGTCTTTGGTATATTTGACAACAGCTGTGGTATCGATGGCTATACCATAACCAATATAACAGGCAACTTGACAGTTAACCTAACACTTCGATAAATCCACTTTTTAAACACTAGGGATGTTACCAAAACCATCGGGAATCGAAATTGTTTATTCAGTTGAACTAACAGAAGAGTTGTCATCGCCATCACTGCCTGCTATTAGCACTTATAGATATTATTATTTCATTTTCAACCATATTTATGGTAACTGAAGAATCAAGAATAAAATGTTAGACATCTTTCCGATTCACAAATGTTTAAAAAGTGTATCGATTCTTTTGATTAATCGATTTTTATGAGCAATATCCCCTCACTCACAGGCTAAGATGAAATCTGTCAGGTTGGCTGTTATATTGGAAATGGTCTAATGTCTGCCGCACGGTCAAAAGGCATCAGGTTCGAATCTAGAGAGGACGTAACGATACATGTATTTTTCTGAAAAATATTTCTGAAATGCAAATGTTACAAAAATGCTTTCGTAAGTCTGTCGTCTGCCTGTATCACAGACCATGTCCGGATGTCCAGATGCCCGTCTGTTCTCCTCTTAAGGTCTCATTTATCAAACGATTATGGTAAAATTTTGTGAGCAGAGCATCGATCACGATCACTAACGTTTTCGAGATCGTGAAACGTTTTCGAGAACGCAGGAACTTATATTTTATGTCATAAAATAATAATCACTGACATTTGGCTTTTCGATACTTTTCTGTCGAATCTTTGTTCGTGATTGGGGAGCATGATTCTCGCGCATTCGATATACGATATCTACACCTATATCGAGTGATTTTGTACGGAAATCTGTCAATATAGGTCTCGATATCCGTATATCGAAGGCGCGAGAATCGTGCTCCAGGGTTCAAGAATCATACACAGAAATTAATTGCGAGCATTGGTTTGGTGAGTCTTATTAAATCTTATAAGCTCGCTTTTCTACACTATTTTTATATACTTTTTTATTAATTGTGTGCAATAAAGATGTTATGTATATAATGAATCTTGAAACTAATGAATTCTTCATCAGGCTGTACATTATTAACACACCTCTTGGCAGTAAATGTTAACGAATTAAATAATAATTCTCGTAAAAAATGACGCGTTTTACGAATTTCCCCAGAGAAAACCCTCTTTTGCGAAAAAAGAGAATGCGAATTAGAAATATTGTTTGTTGAGGCGTTGAATTTAGTATTTATTTAGGTTTGAGCTGCGGCGTAGGGCTTATCGCCTGGCACGCAAAATGGCGTATCGAAAAAGGGCGTGGACAGACGATGACGCGCCCGCTCCGTCGCCGCTCCACGCCCGCTTTGACGCCGCTAAGCCTCGCTCTCACCGCCTTGCACCGAGGCGCCTGGTAACGCTAAAATTAGCAACTGGGTTTGTGGTCGTGGAAATTTTCACAAATCATAAAAGAAAATTTATAAAAAAAGCACATAATGGCGTAAACTGCAGCGCGACACTTACGACCGCGCGAAAAGTGCGAAAGTGCAAAAAAGTGTGTTTTTTCCGAATTACACAAAAACCGCTGATGATTTCTAAAATGTTAAACACTAAATTTTTAGATATTTTGATTACCAATTTTTACACATAAGAATTATATCAGCGTTTCTTGTAGAACTTCTGGAATAACTCGTTTTAGGTAAAAAAATAACTATTAGGTTATTATTTTTTTCATATAGTTTTTAATGACATTATGATGTTTTCAAACACTAAATTTTTAGCCAAGGGACTGTTTTATAATACATATTTTTTGTGGATCCAGAAAGTATCCCAAACTGCTGGAATAACTTTTTAAAGATGGGCATTTTGCTGGACTATCGTCTTAATGCTCATCTTAATATATCGGATGGAGCGGGCGCGGCGCGGCGTCGGAGCGGGCGCGGGGCGGACTTATAGATAGATTTTAAGTAATTACCTAGTTTGCCGTGAGGTGTAAGCGAGTAGATAAATTATCTGACAGCCGAACTTTACTTGTGTAGTTAGATCCTATAAACGTGGGGTGCTTCTTGTTACAGTCTATAGATGAAGATGAGTTAAAAACATAACAGGTCATTCTTTTCAGGGTTCCGTACCCGAAGGGTGCCAAACGGGACCCTATTACTAAGCATCCGCTATCCGTCCGTCCGTATGTCCGTCAGCGGGCTCTATAGTACGAACCGTAATAGCTAGAAAGTTGAAACTTTCACAGAAATCTGTTGCCGCTACAACAACCATTCCACGAGGAAAAAAAAAGTGCCTATTTGCTTAGTAACAAGCAAGAAGGTTGAATAGTAGATGATGAATTTAGAGTCGACCTTATTTGAACGAAACTTTTTTGTGTGAATTCACCGGGGACGCACGCGCGTCACGTAATCTGAGGTCGCAAGAGTAACTAACTTTTTGATTGTCATTGGGATTTATGCCTTATTTTCAATGTACTAAGTGAAATTGCCAATCTTATTGCGCGGGAATGAGAAAAGCATGAAAAATCGGAAATACGTGATTTTTCAGTTAAGAGATACCTCGATCGATTTTTACCCCCAAAAACCCTTATATCGCAAATTTCATTGAAAACTACAGCGCCTTTTTCTATAACAGAAAACATCGTTCGTTAAATACATACAAATTACTAGTATTATGACATGGTGGCCTCCTTGGTCCCTCAGATCCACCATTATGGGATGTGCAAAGGATGAATCACACCTTTTCTTTTGTTTTCGAAATAGTAAAAACATAAAAACAAAATCATGTCTGACGCAAACGCTTTTAATATCGGTTGTGATATCGGTTTATTATGCGGACGCTTTTTGAGCAGTTAAACGTGGTTGCACATAAATATTATTTAATGCTTTGAAAAGAGGCCATTGTTTCACTGTTTGCCAACAATACTACCCATCTCTTTCACGCATCATACAAAACAAAGAGACAACACAAAGACGCGCCTAATTTAGCTATAGAACCTTCCCGAAAACTGGATCCAAACTAACATTGTCACAAATCGAGCCATTGAATAGGAGAACAAGTTAACCCAACAGGCCAAACAAATTGAGACCGAAAGGAAATTGCAAACAAAAGGAAATTATTTCCTTATTTCCTCAATTCCTTACCCGGTTCAAATGCATGCGCGTAACGCGAATGCCGTCGTCGGTTGTAATAATAGAGTGAATAGTTTCCTCAAACTATTTTCGGGTTAGGAACAAGCAGAAGTGTAGAATTTGTTGAGGAAATGTTTTGGCGGTTTGTTTTATGTTTGCATTTGTTTCAGAAGAGCTGAGTGCTGGAGAATTCACATACTTTTTGTCTAGTCAGCGTTATGGGAAGCCACGATTGCCTTATACCCTAACTTGACGCAATATTATTTCATAATTATAATTAGTTTTTATTCTATAAAATTCTCTGGAACAAACTGCTGAGCTCAAACGTTCCCAAGGAGTTGGTGGGACTGTTGAGATACTGGTACGTGGGCCAAACAAACTGTGTGAGGTGGGGCGACGCGACCTCTAGCGAGTACATGTTAGAATGCGGGGTTCGCCAGGGGGGGCTCACCTCTCCGGACCTCTTCAATCTCTACATTAATGACCTGATTATTAGGCTGAGAGGCACCAAGGTCGGCTGTCATGTGGGGGGTGTTTGTATGAACAACCTCAGCTATGCGGACGACATGGTGCTTCTCAGTCCGTCCATAGAAGGTTTGGATAGGCTACTTTCAGTCTGTGAGCATTATGCAGATGAGCACGGGCTGAAGTACAATGTCCAAAAAACGGAGATGATGGTGTTCAGGGAGGGCAGAGGTCCGGGCAGGGTGCCCCAGATAGTGCTGAATGGCGCGCCGGTTCGGGTTGTAGATCGTTTCAAGTATCTAGGCCACATACTGACGGAGGATCTCCGTGATGACCGTGACATGGAGCGGGAAAGAAGGGCACTCTCTGTCAGATGCAACATGCTCGCTCGCAAGTTCCACAGGTGTAACGAGGATGTAAAAATCACTCTGTTCAAAGCATTTTGTCAAAACCTATACACATGCCACCTGTGGATCAACTACACTAGACGAGCATACAGTACACTGAGGATTCAGTACAATGATGCATTCCGCATACTCCTCAGGCGGCCACGTTTTTGTAGTGCGTCGAGCATGTTCGTGGAGGCGAGGGTGCCTGATTTCTTCGCCGTCATGAGGTCCAGAGTGGCCTCCGCGTGGGGGAGACTGAGAAGCTCGGGAAATGCAATCTTGCGGGCCGTCTGCGTGACGATATCTGTAGCCCATTGCATAGACACTGGCTCTCTGTTCATATGAACCCTAATCGTAAATAACATAATCATGATAATTATTATTTTAAATCTTATTTTATCTTATTTTAGTTTTATTAGTTTTGTAGATAATTTGTTTAATTTTATTGTAATTTTATTTTAATTTTATTGTATATCGTGGATCTTGTGTCTGAAAATAAATAATAATAATAATAATAATCCCGTGCCGTAAAAGAACCTCCTAGGAGAGAAAAAATAAATAACTTCATAATAATAATAATAATAATAATAATTCTATTGTCATTATTTTATAGTAAAATGATGATGATTGACATCTTACCGGTGATTTAATGTACATTTTAATTATTTTTTTTATTTTTCATTTTATGTTTCTTAAGTTGACATTTATTTTGGTATTTCTAAGATTATTTTATCATTTTACTTTCTATTTTACTTATAATTTGAATTGGATTTATTGGACTTTATGTCTGGAAATAAAATAATTTAATTTAATTTAATATTAAAACTGAGACAAGCAGATGATTTCCAGTGGTCATATAGATTTTAAAAAGCTAGTTCTGCCTCTGCCACCCAATATGGGAAATAGCGTAATGCTATGTTATGTATGTGTTAAACAGGGAGCACTTATCCAGTGGAGAGCGCATAGATACATTTTCCTTTGAAACACAACTCACCAATTTACGGGCGGCGGGGGACGAGGTAAGAGAGCTGTGATTGGTCAGCCGCTGCGAAGCTGTCTGGCGGCCCGTCATCGTACATAGGTTGCGCATGCGAAAGTTTGTTGAATACAACAAACGTTTGGCGAGCCGCATTCCCCCGCAGGCGCAGTCAATTGGATATATAGTTTACTGTTTAGCACTAGTTTATGTAGTCTATTGATTTGTAAGTAATAATAACACATGGGTCTACTCCTGCTCATCAATCCACCTGTCTCATCCCTATTTGGTTTGCTGGAAGAGATCTCTTATTAGAGATAAGCTCGCCTTTGTACACGTTTTCTATGTTTTTTACTGTCCTATGTAACTGTTTGTGGGCAACAAAGAAATTATGAATTGTGAATAGTCTCTGGTGTTATATAAATTAATTAATTTTGCGCATTACCTAATGTCCCCACCCCACCGAGGACCACAGGATTTTAGAAAAACACGAGTTTAATTTAGCCACTCCATCATCCTGGCTCAGTACGGTTGGTATTAGATTTTCATTTCACGGAATAGAAGTAGGTAATTAAGTGGTCCTTGACATTTTAAGTTAAGACTGGCTTTGAAGTAATTACAAAATTATATAGCCTCCTTACTTTGGGTAGGAAAAGGTTCATAAATTAGATTCCTTTATAATCTGTCGGTATAATATCATGTGTAGGCGGTTCTATGTTAAATTCGCATACACGGAGTCATTTTCTCAGTCATTTATTAACTATTCTAGCAAGCGTCACCAGACAAAGATTATCATGCCTACTCACAAAACAGCATTATATAAAAATAACATTCTCGGTATGGCACCCATAATTTTTAATCACATGCCTGATAGGATACGTAGGTTAGACAATATAATACAATTTAAGAAAGAAATCCGCAAGTTACTATTGAATAAAATGTACTACTCCATTAGAGAATATCTAGATGACACGACACTGTAGTTTACTACACAATTGAATATTTGTATGCCACTGGGCCAAGCATAGAGATACGATATTACAAATATTTAAGATCATTATAGTACAACCTATGTTTTACAAATAAAGACCTTTGACTTTGACTTTGACTTTTCTTGTGCATACAAGAGCAATAATTTAATGCGCGATCTTTTTAATAATCTTCCTGTCAGTGGAGGCTAGGTTTATCCATCCACCAAGGTGACCCGGTTGTAAACCTAGCCTCCACTGCCTGGAAGGTCACAGTTGGAGTAGTACCCTGACCAAGTGGTGGCCGAATAAAGGTAAGAGAAGCATGGGTCTACCGGCAGTCAGGTGGGTCGAAGACGTTACTCTTTTGCGGGGAAGACCTCCTGGCTTCGATTGGCACAGGACTAGATAAATTGGCACAAAAATGAGGAGGCTTATACCCAGCAGAGGAAGCTGCCAATGATGATCATGGTACTTTGAGATAAAAATAATACCTAGCACCAAACACAATCTACTTGAGAAGTAAGTTGCTCATCCCTTAAATATAATTTATTGAGCACCATTTGACAAACGAGATACAGTGTTTTGACTAGTTCGGTTGTCACTGATCCCTCCTATTTTACGTAAAATGTTCCTAATTAAGTATCTCCTTATTTTAGTTAAGTAGAATCTGAGTAAACCATTTTATCTGTCTGTCAAATTTCAATAAGATATAAGTAAATTAAACAACATAGCGTCACGCCTTTTCCCATGCGGGGTGGCAGAGGCACAACTGTGCCGATATTTGGCCAGTGATTCAATTCTCCATTTTGCGTGATAGGGAGCAAGCCCATCGCCGCAGCCATGGAGTAATGAAGGTCTCCTCACGATGATAAATGATTTTATTTCATTGGTCAAGTAAAAGTAAATTAAACTAAGAAAATAATACCATACGGCCAATAAAGCTTTGATCAAACTATTATAATGGAGCTTTCATTTCTCGGGCGACAGAGAAAATAGGTTGGTAATCTGAACCACTGACTAACAGAACTAGATCTAGGAAACTCATCAAAACTCTTCCGAAAACTGCCCAAAGAAGATTCTTATTACAAAATCGTTAGCAGCCTCGACTTGCTCACATAAGGTAACCGCACACCTGCATAGCCTACAGATACTGTGTTTCTGTTTTGTGTATTGTGATGTCTGAATAAACGCTTAACTTATCTTACCTACAAGCATAAAAAACTGTTTCCGGATACCATAAAGTACCACTCGTAATGTAAAGTAAGTACCGCTAGGTAAGAAACCCTGGCTGGGTTGCACGAAACGATTTTGAAGTTAAGACCTTACTGATTTAATAGCGAGAATCTCATAGGTTTGTCATTTGTTTTTCATGCTAAGGATATCCTAATTCAAAGTTGTTTCATGCGACTCAAGATAAAAACGTACATATTGGCAACGTTTCTGTCGGAGACTGTCGGACTGTCGGCCTGTCGGAGACTAGTCACCGCGTATCTCACATAAGAATGGAGGCTCGCGCGCACTACGCTACCGTTATCGAGCAACACTTTGATACTTCGTAGCGACAATTCATAAATATTCACGTTGATGGAACTAAGAAGGGCTTATGAGTTCAGTTGAGAAATGCTATGGTTTCTTTATTTTCAACCGACTTCAAAAAAAGGAGGAGGTTCTCAATTCGACCCGTATGTTTTTTTTTTTTCTATGTTTGTTACGCGATAACTCCGCCAATTATGAACCGATTTGAACAAATCTTTTTTCGGCGTATAGGTAATACCTCAAGGGTGGTCCCATTGACACCAGGTCAGGATCTGATGATGGGATCCTGGAGAAATCGAGAGAACTCTTCAAATATTATAGGCAGACCTATAGTGATTTTTGTGTTTTTCATAATAACTCGTGCAACTGCACATAGCATAATATTGTGATGCGGAACTGCTGATGAAGACCACATATGGCCACCGGATCTGCTCAATACTAGGTACAAATACAATGCGTGGCTGACGGGCAGGCAACGCATAGCCTAAACCGGTGGACCTAGAGCCATGAAACTTTGTACAGGGGTTCCTTAGTCGCGTGGGGTAGCACTGATATTATAGGATTTGACAAAATTAATTCCCCAAGGGGGGGGGGGATAAGGGGTTACAGTTAGTATTCAACTCAATCTAATCAAATAGGGTTTGTGGAAGTCGGTTTTTTCTAAAGTTTACTTTTTGTTTCAATTATTATTTTTCTTGCAAGTGGTACTTAACTATGCGCTTACTTAACTAGGTGTGCGGATTTACATTGAACTTCTCATTATAAATTTTATTTGCCGGACTGGGCAGAGGCGGCACAGGACAGGGATGGTGTGGGTGCCCAGTGGTTGTAATCTAATCAAGATACATAAAAATAAAGTGAAGTAAAGTAAAGTAAAAGTAAAAGTATTTATTCAAGGAAAATGGTAGGTACACTTAAAAATGGTGGTTGACTGCTGCCATAACTAGGATAATAATATAACCTGTATTTATGGCTCGTAGGCCCGAACCTCGTCCGAGGCGTTTGTGGTAAGATTTGGATATTGAGACGGTTCTAACAAGAATACATAAAAATAACTTTACTGTAGGGAGTACGATGCAGCCCTATATGCGCTCACCTTAATTCTAGACTCCGAAATCTAGGTCACAATTTACAAAACGAAACCTTGCTAAGGAAGCAATCTTACCTCCCTTCGGGCAATTAAATTACCTAAAAGATGTAACCCTTAGGAGAGCGAAATTTAATAAATTCAAATTCACAAAATTAGGGCTAAACGTTGGGGAAATTTGTATAAATTTAATAACAGCCATCGGAGGTACGCGAAATGCGATTTGTGAAATGACTTCCCAATTTTACTGTTTGGATTTCGTTTGGGCATGTGGAATATGTAAGTAGGGTCGGCAATGAAGGTTTGATGCGACATTTCGTTATGGTCTAAGATCCGAGAGAGCTCGACCTTCACCCATCTGTTACTGCGAAGAAACTTGGTTTTATCAAATTTTGTATGCTAGAAAATACATCGCTAGTGGGTTGCCTAGCAAAATCCTGGCAAGGCTATGATTAATTAATTAAGGGTCAAGTACGAGTAACACTCACGCGCTAAGGGTTCCGATCACACTTGTAGATTGCTACCTCTCGTAACTGGTGAAATTAAGTAACTACATAAAAATACAAGTAAGATGTCATCCATGAAAACAAAATTCATGAATGGTACCATAGACTTGAGTAATTGGTATAAATTTCAGCTTGATAAATCCACGCATTCTTAATATAAAAGGCCTATTATTTTTAAATGTTAAATTAATTATATAGCCTTGCCAGGATTTTGCTAGGCAACCCACTCGAAATGTACTTACGAAATTTCACAAAAACCAAGTTTTATCGTAATAACAGATGGGTGATGGTTGAGCTCAATTCGGATCTTAGGATATTAGATTTAATGCGACATTTTGATGATCCTTTATTGTACAATGCCCGTGGCGAGGGTTCGCAACGTGTTTTTAAAAGTGACACTGAAAACGTCAGTTTATTCATACATTTATTTTGACTAATTCTAACGCCTGGTTTTCGAATCTAAAATAAGCTTTGACAAGACTTGTTAAACTCATTCTTATCTCTAACCAGTCATGTACCTCTATTATAATTTTTCTTCAATGAATGGCCTGCTAGTCAAATAGTCTTTCAGAAACTGAGGGTATTCTTTCACCGACCAAAACACATGCAAACATTATATTGTATTGATTACCATTTCTGCCGACGCTACCGAAAAAAATTGGCAATACATTATTACCGGATATCGGTCCCCCCGCGGGTATGTTCCGATGTGCGTGAATGTTTTACATTATTTTATATTAAATTCGGGACGAGTACCCGGGTATACTCGGGTATGTACGTACGTACTCGGGTAATCCCAATGTGTTCCAATAACGTAATGGCAACCGGGTGCGGCGAAAATCGATATCAGTATTGTATAGCATGATAAAGGATGGTTTAATTTGTTAATATAAATAAACGGTTAAGTGCGAGACTCACACACAGAGTATATCCAATTGATTGCGCCTGCGGGGGAATGCGGCTCGCCAAACGTTTGTTGTATTCAACAAACGTTCGCATACGCAACCTATGTACGATGACGGGCCGCCAGACAGTTTCGCAGCGGCTGACCAATCACAGCTAATTGGTGAGTTGTGTTTCAAAGGAAAATGTATCTATGCGCTCTCCACTAGATAAGTGCTCTGTGCTCGCACAAGAAGAGTTCAGTGCCATCGTGACGTGATAGTTCAAGCAGTATTTAATTTGAGTAGCATTCGGTCATCGGAAAGGTAGCACAAGATGCCATATCCACGTCCGCTCCTTTTTCAACCTCTACACTCTAGATATTGAACACATAGGTCGCGGCTACGCTACTATAGCTATTATCGCTACGCTACTATCGCTATTCGGTAGTAATCGTACACCCGCTTTCACTAACGTTGAACAAGGAAACGCCTTACTAAGTAACTCCTTATTTAGGGCAATTCTTAGCATAAAGTTCCGTTTCACCAATCGATTTGTCCTATCCTAGGAGTAGCCTAGTTTTTTGACATTTGTCCATGGTTTTGTTCGTCAATCTATCACATGTCTCTCTCTAACACATGAGACAGACGGTGTCGTAACTTTAGGTCAGCCCGAAACTATATATCAAATTTACTGCGCCTGCGGGGCAATGCGGCTCGCCAAACGTTTGTTGTGTTGTACGATGACGGGCCGCCAGACAGTTTCGCAGCGGCTGACCAATCAAAGCTCGCTTACCTCGTCCCCCGCCGCCCGTAAATTGGTGAGTTGTGTTTCAAAGGAAAATGTATCTGTGCGCTCTCCACTGGATAAGTGCTCCCTGGGTCAGCCTAACGTCCTTAGTCGTGGCTTAAGGGTTAGTGAAACGTGTTTTTGCTCTAGGCAACTCCTAAATATTTAGGCATCTGATTTAGGCGTGTCCTATGTGAAGTGAAAACGGGTACGAAAGTTCCGTCAGAGGCCCTCATAGGAAAGATTGATAACTTCTAACAGTCGGGTTGGCTACTGGCCCGACTGTCTTCCATCAGTCCTCACTTAGCCAGCGTCGTGAAAAATGGCTCAATTTTACTTGTATCCGGGAAAAGCCCCTTGCCGTTCATTTCCTACATTATTATTAGTATAGTCTATTCGGGATAAGAATGCAGTGGTGTCATCACTGTCCGGCGGCCTAGACACGCCCCGGAACCAATCAAATCGTTTCCAATTATCAAGCCAAGTTCACAGTGAAGGCAAACTTTCGAACGCGACGGTTGTGTCCTGTCCTGTGAGTGTGTGTTAACAGATTTAAATTTAAATTTCACTGCATTCTTATCACGAATAGACTATAGTAGTATATATACGCAAATAACCCACAATTAAAGTAGCGATCTGCGTTGCACTATTTGCGACTATCTACCCACCATCATTTACCAATAAACCCTACCCAAAGTCCGGCATAAATTCATAACAGGCCTATACCAAAGTCTTTGAAAGTAGATTGGCAGTTAATACTCATTCTACCAGGGACGCAGAGGCGGGTAGAACTACGTAAGCTAACACAGCCAGTTAACTGTTGTTAGAGCAATCTATGCAAAGTTCGGCCTACCTGCGCCGGGAAAGTTTACGTGAGGCGGCGATAGACGAGGGGGACGTGAGTGTATGACCCGGTAACATTATCCATATCCATTGGTTGTAAAATGTGTAGTTTGTGTGTGTGACGGTGTGTGTAGAGGGTGTGAGGGTGTGTATGAATGTGTGTGTGTGCGTGTGCAACTCTAACATATTGTTTCTAACTCGGTAAATGATTGCGGTTTCAGTTAAGCTAGTATTTAAATAATTACAACTGTACGTTAGTAAATTTTATGAATTAATCATCCTTATTAACTCTGAATGTTTGATCACCTCACAATTCATGTTAAAACCTTTTTCAAATAAACTAATAAGATGAGTAAGAAGTGTCAAAATCAAAGGCTATAAACAATATAGGACAAAATCAAAAGACAGTTGCGTTTGTAGAGTATGTAGGGTGATCAACTGACCCTGAACTAAAATAAGATATACATTTTCATTATTTTTTGCCAAAAGAAAATGATGACTTAGCAAGCTCTCATCTACAGTATAACATTCATAACCAATAGGCAAATCTAAGGTTAAAAACCCACCCCCCGTAAAAACCCTTCCACCAACCCGCACTGAGCCAGCGTGATGGAGAATGGCTCAATCTTACTCGGATCCGGGTAAAGGCCTGAGCCCCTCGGTGGGGACATTAATGGGCTACATTTACTTTACTTTACGACCCCGCAGTCACCCTATATACAATGTGGATATTCGACAGTCCTGGCTACTATCACTACTGGTTGGTAGTTGACGTGAAGATGACTTGTCAGAGGCCCTCATATGGCAGCTTGAAAACTGACAGTCAGGTTGGCCCTAGCCCGACATCCTTCCATCAACCTGCACTGAGCCAGCAAAGTGAAGTGAGTAAAGGCCCATGCCCTTCCGTTATTATTATATTACAACACGTTATTCATTCAGCCAGACAGATGGGCGAAAATCGATACACAAAGGGTGCCAAACAACGGATACAGGCGTAGAGGCAGACCTTAACGGTAATAAGAATTCCTTACGTTGCAAGTTTATCAGAAAAAGAAGATAATTTAATTCTGAATGGTCGCATCATCATTTTATGAAATAAGAAGAAATAAGAAATAAGAAATTTATTTGCAAAGATAAGGGTAAAAGAGCTCTTAAATAACATGAAAGTTGAACGCCTTAATCAGCTATTAAATTGTAGCATGCAAATGTTTGAGATCTAGTTTTAGTCTATTCTCATTAGATCACATAAATTGTATAAATTAAAAACACAAACAAAACAACAAAAGCCAAGACCAGTTTCACCTACGTTTGAAGTTCAGAAATTCGTCCACAGAATAAAAACAGTTTTGCAGAAGCCAATAGAATAATCTGCGTTTAAAAGTGTTGAGTGGCAACGTTTTTATGTCATCTGGTATTTTGTTATACACAATCACACACATTGCTGAGCAATTTTTTAAATACAGTGAGTACAAAAGTGGTCAAAATTATTCATTTATAGTCGGTACATAAGCGGAATTTTACAAGGATCACTTTCTAAGGTCCAAACCGTCCCCCGATAGAACAATTTAGCTAGATCGTAGAACGATTAAACAGGTAAGTGTGCTGACTTCGCTGCTTTTACAAAACACCTGTGTTGAGATGTTTGTTTATACTTGTAATTACTTTACGAAGATAACACTATAAAGTAACTAAGAAGGTATAATACGACCGATTTTGAAAATAATCACTGCGTTTACGGATACAAAGATTTTTTATTTTTTATTTTACCATATTATGGAACTGGGCTGGACGGACAATGGACATGTCTGTCGGACAAATGGGCGAAATCAGCCACTGAATGGATGCCTACAGACGGATTCCGCTGTAGGGGAAGGCCCAGAAGGAGAAGGAGGGATGACCTGGATAAGATCCTGCCAGAATGGACCGACAAAGCTCAGCTAGAGATGTGTGGGCTCGAACCGGTGAGGTCTTTGCCCAGCAGTGGGACACCATTTAGGCTATATAAAAAATAAAAATTATTTTGTTGTTCAAACCAATTCATAATTCCAAGTGTCGATTAAACTATCTGAAATAACGAGAACACATACATAGTGTTTCAAACCACCCAGGTTATGTTAGGCAATGCAGAAACCAATAGTAGATTGCACAACAAGGGCATAAAACGCACCATTTTACCCGAGACGTATATATCCAACCGAGCCGCAGGCGAGGGTGGATAGTCATGACGAGGGTAAAATGGGTTTTATGTACGAGTTATACACTCTGCTTTTCACTTCGATTGTGAGGAAATTAAACAGAAATATTGCAAAAAAATATATTTAATTAAAAATTGAAATTAC
The DNA here is from genome assembly GCA_963457715.1 of Argyresthia albistria. Taxonomy (NCBI): domain Eukaryota; kingdom Metazoa; phylum Arthropoda; class Insecta; order Lepidoptera; family Argyresthiidae; genus Argyresthia; species Argyresthia albistria. Next base: position 7,640,422 of record OY735277.1, on the reverse strand, counting down.
AATTTGAGCAATTAGATATGTTCAATATTATAGTTTTTTTGGACGTGCCTCCGCAGCCGGCTCTGGCCGCCGCCGGCAGTGGCACTTAGCATAGGTGTATGTGGCTGTTTACCTGACGACCTTTGTCAGAGTCTGAGATTTAGACGAAGATTTTACTTTATGCTCTAGAACATAAAATTTGATTTTATGCTGGCTATACCCGACATAAAGACGAACTTTACGAGCATGAAAAGTGAAAAGAACATTTTAAAAGGAAAACACACCGTTTTCTGTTAGTTAGGATATAAAATAAAACACAAGATGTCGGACCTTGGCTCAGACACAAGTACCAGGCCCCCATAAGTCGAGAGAAACCTCACAAAGTCCCCACTAACGTTTGACGGTCAAGAGAGTACTTTCAACCTCTCGAATGTTCTAGAGTCGAGTAAAACCTCTATCTATATCACAAACAGGAGCGAGAGAGCGAACTCACATAGCGAGTATTTACCTGGAATGTTTCAATGCGATATGGTTTTAGATTTTGAAGAAATGTAGCACACATTTAAAAATATATTTTTCTAAGAATCTACAACCCTTGTACCCCAGTCGGCAGAGTTTTCAGTCCATACAAAAACATGTTAATTCCGAATTCAACGAAACTTAAGTACGTTGTGTAAGTGTATATGTAAAAAAAACACAATTTCTTACAATTATTCAATGTTTTCAAATTAAACGGGAAAAACTGGGAAAAGTCCCAAAAAAAACAGTTTTTCGCCCATCCTCAAGCTTTATTTGTTCGGAAAATTGGGTGTAGTACTATTGAATAGTCACAAACAACATACTTAAGTTTCGTTGAATTCGTAATGTTCTCGAGGTAAAAGTCTCTGCCGACTGCGGTATTGTTCAGGTTTTATTCACGGCCGGTTTTCATTTCATGACAGAAAAATCAGAAAAAATATCTGTTTTCATTTGTTTTAGAGAGCTCGACTGATGGCTCGATTCCGGTTTCGGCTTCGATAAATTTTCGGTCAAAGTTGGGGCCAATTCTCTAGGGCACACGCACTAAAATTACTTGACAATATTAGCTCCGACGCTCTTACGCGGTTGCCATAGATTTAATTTTCGAACTCACTTTTGAATTAGTTCATCAGTACATTAAAATAATTCAAAAGTAAGTTTGAAAATGGAATCTATGGCGACCGCATAAGAGCTGTCGGACTTAATATTGTCAACTAATTTTAGTGAGTGTAACCTAGAGAATCGGCCAAAAACCGGCCAGATCTTCGAATTGTTTTTTTTTTTTTACTTTTTATACTTTATTGCACAGAAAACATAATACAGACACTTAATATAAGAAAAAACATGTACAAAGGCGAGCTTATCTCTAATAAGAGATCTCTTCCAGCAAACCTAGGATGGAGAGGATTTCTACTAGGACAGAAGCCGAAAGTTTCGGTTTTGCCTAAAAATCCAGTTTCGGTCAGTTCTTATCATTTGTGCCTCCGTTGAAGTTTGATGTTTGCTCTGCCATTCAACATTATACATTTTACCCGAATTAACAAGAAGGGTAAATTATTTTGATGTCCAGATAATTTCTTTTAAAAATACCCACCATTTTAAATAACCGGCCAAGTGCGAGTCGGACTCGCGCACGAAGGGTTCCGTGCCATTATCTATAAAAAACCGCAATAAAAATGTATGGGAGCCCCCACTAAATATTAATTTAATTTTAATTTAATTATTTATTTTTTAAGTAAATAATATACTCAATATATTATATATGAACATTTTAAGCGTCTACCTGCTACCATTATCAATAACGAGCAAAAATGAGCAAAAAAATCACGTTTGTTGTATGGGAGCCCCCCTTAATATTAAATTTCTTTTGATTTTTAGTATTTGTTGTTATAGCGGCAACAGAAATACATCATCTGTGAAAATTTCAACTGTCTAGCTACCACGGTTCATGAGATACAGCCTGGTGACAGACGGACGGACGGACGGACAGACGGACAGCGAAGTCTCAGTAATAGGGTCCCGTTTGGCACCCTTCGGGTACGGAACCCTAAAAGTACCAGGGCAACATAATGTTACAAAGAAGTATACCGCATTAACCTATCCACTCCACCAAAAATTCACCTAACCACATTAACCCCTGCTGTCCCGAGACAATTGCACGTAGAATGAAGACCGTATAGGAGGCGTGGATGGGAGGAGTAATAAAATATACAAGGATATATCGGACGCACCAAGTGTGCCCTCGTGACCGATGCTAGATGAATGACGGTCGGTCTGGGTTGTAGGTGGTGGCGATTTGGAGATTCAATGAGTGAGACATTGAAGAGAGGGAGAGAGAGAGACAGAGAAAGAGAGAGAGAGAGGGAGTTGGCATTTAGAAAATAAAAAGTTTGATGATCTTGTGGTTATATGCTTGCCTGTTACTATGAGTGCTCATGAATTATTTTTAAGTGCAATAAACGAACTTCTAAAAATTATAGTAACATTTTAATGCAACTTTCATATCTCCATAGATACAGCGTAAACTTAGAATTCAATAACTGGCTAAACCTGTACGCAACTTTTCTCTGCCACCCCATATCAGAAAAGACGTAGGTAACACTATTTTAGATTTTGTTCCATTTTTGAATGAAAATTTTAATTATGTAGATTCTTTTCCCAGTAACAAAGAAAAATAAAAACACATTTACAGAAAAGAGAACAAGTTAAGGAAGTAATTATGTAAAATACACGACAGAGTCGCTACCGCCCTTACCCTAAACCACACCTCGGACACTCCATAGAACGCTCGTAAAATAATCACCTGTTACTACTACATGACCAAATGATGTTTGTACACGTGCAAATGTGTGCGTAAATATTGCTAGGGCTGGTAGCGCGGCAAATGCAGCGATTTGCGTCGGGCGAACCGAAAGACGACGGCGCGACCCGAACACAAGCGTTTGCATTATTATGAAGTGACTTTGTAGGGGCGCTGCCGTTTAAACAGGTACCTAGTCGGGTTCTCATTGAAATAAAAATATATATTGTAATAGGTAGTTATTATTTATTTAGAAATGACAAGATAGGTAGGTAACTAAATAAATATTGCTTACACTAAATGCGATGTAAGTAATAATCAATTATTTAGATTATTTAGAGACTGACACTAAAATATATTCTATCTGCAATCAATAAATAACAAAATAGGTAGGTAATGGAGCCTATTCTCTAGGAGACACACACTAAAATAACTTGACAATGTGGCCGATTCTCTAGGTCTAGGTTACACTCACTAAAATTACTGGACAATATTAAGTCCGACAGCTCTTATGCGGTCGCCATAGATTCCATTTTCGAACTCACTTTTGAATTATTTTAAGTGGGCACAGTGCCTTTGCCACCTCTTATGGGAAAAGGCGTGAAGCTATGTTATGTTGTTGTTACCTACTATTACATATTCTGAAGTAGGTAAGAGACAGACACTTGGCGTGAACTGTAGGTAGGTACTCGTACCTACCTATGTAAAAACATCGTTAGGATTGTACAATATTCGAATTTTATGTTAAGTAGGTACCTAGTCTCTGAGAGATTCAAAACAACCAAACCACTACAGGGTTCGAGCGAGACCCGGCCGAAGCTCGCTGTATGTGGACCCAGCTAATGGCGCGCCGTCGCCGCGACAAAGTTAGTGCGTGCGTACCTGGGTCAATCAACTTAACCCACACTTTTCTGTCAACGCACGCACTCCCTCTGAAAGTTCTTCGAGGACTAGCAGCTCAACGGCACTATCAAAGGACACCATACCGCGCCATGCGAGCAAAAAAAAACACAAACGAAGATCTTCGAGAACGTAATCAAGTTCCCCGTACCTAGTGCCTGCTATGCTAGCTTAGATACTATTGTTATATTCGTCAAATATGTAAATTTAACCATTTAGCGTATTTTAATAATAAATGGTCGGGGACAGCAAAGTGTGGGTAAAATAGTTGATTGACCCACCTACTACCTACTTTTCAACTCGAAGTGCTTCGTTCGCGTTGTTGAATCGCACCAACAACGAATAGCACGAAATGAATCTATAATAAATGTACTTAATTGATAATTATGTATTACGAAAGGTTTAGTACTAGGTATCTTAGAAAATAAAATATGAAAGAGAACCTTTAGAGAACCTCTCCTTTTTTGAAGTCGGTTAAAAATAAAATATTACGACACTGACTTATTATCAATTATCGTAGTCAGTAGCTAGTAAGTACTACAAACATATAACTCTGTCTCTGTCTCGCACAAAGTCTGTCCTTGTGAGAGAGCGAGACACACAGCAAACGCTGACCAAGTTACATTCCGGGAGTTAAGGTATTAGAATTTTTATTTCTCAAAAGAACAACAATAGAGTTGCTGTTGCTTACCTTCTTTCATCAGTCGGGAACCGAAAGAATCTCCTGTCTTTGCTGTTTCTAGTTGACGACAGACACCCAAATAATGCACAAAACTTCACCATATATTGCCGGTTATTATTCACCGTATACGCGCGGTCACTCGTCAGGCGTTCAGCCGCGTCTATTGATCTTTCAACCAGTCCCTAGACGCCAGGGGTGGGGTGCGGTATCTGAATCAGCGCGGGGAAGGGAGTGGCCGTTCTGTACGGAGTACTATTATCTCTTCTGTGCCTAAACACTAAAGGGTAAAGGGTGATACGACTATTTGCAGATGGTATGTAGGTCACATTCCGTGTCATAGTGCACAGTACGAGCCCGGGGTATGGTTAAATTTTACACGTTCATCATGGACACGAGGTGTAGGTCATTTCAATATTTTCAGTAAAACATACTACATGACAAATAAGGGTCAGTTTGTTATAATATAAAACTCAAGGTTGAAAACAGACGGTCGGACGAACATACGGACAGACGGACGGATGGCCAACGGAAAAGTACTACAATGGTAACGTATCTACCCGAAAGGTGCCAAATGGGACCCTGTTCGGCTGTCCGTCCGTCCGTATATTCGTAATTTCTTTATTGTACTCACATGACAGTAAAAATTTCTTAAGATAGAAAATAAATTTACGAAGGCGAGCTTATTTCTTATAAGAGATTTCATCCAGCAAACCATGTTGGGTAGGAGACGGAGATGATAGGTAAGGGGGAGAATTGCGCGTACAATAAGACTATCCGTCCGTTAGTGGGCTTTATCTCACAAAACGTTACAGATAGAGAGTAAAAAAATTCACAGAATGTGTACATCTGTTGCCACTATAGCAACTAAACAACTAAAAAAAATACACTAAAAAAATACACTAAAAAATAAGGATATCCTCCAACAATAAACGTGTTTTTGTACTTTTTCTTGTACGGAACCCTTCGTGTGAGAGTCCGACTCGTACTCAACCGATTATTTACTTTTACCAAGGTATGAAAAAAAAATGTCGTTTCATTTTTGGACATGCAAGAAAGAACTCTGAGTTACAATCAGACGATTTTCATCCGCACATGAAAGGATGTCACAAAATATTAACCGCACAAATGAAATGACCGCGACGCGCCAGCCGCAGACATCCGGTTAACAAGACCTGCACAAAAACCGGTTACTAAAGCAAAAACCGGTTCTTTGTACAGAGTTTTGGGGATGAAAGAAATTACAACTGGGTAAGCTTGCAGCGTCAAGACGGAAAATGGTTCTGTTCAATGGTATACATTCAGTGGAGGTTATTTTCAAAATGTTACAGATTGAATTTTTAAGGCCCTACCATTTTTAACGAAATAAAGTGAATTGTTTAGTTTGTGTAGACTCTGCTGCTAAGTAGGTATACCGATTTTTATTTGCCTTGGGAGGACAGTGAACTCAAGATTTAACTCAAAATTTAACTGAATTATCGACAAAAATACGTGTGTTTTGTTAAACACGTAACCACAATTCCATGCACGTTACCGTGCAGGCATTACCTGGGTGAACACACTTTATCGCGTTGCCGCAACGCGTCTAATAGCCACCCTAACCACGCCAAATAGGAAAAAGAAAGTGACGCGAGTATTTGTATATAAATATTCTTACAGTAGTAGCAAGGGGGTGTCACCAGGCCTCCATCACTAAATGTACTCGCGCGCTATAATTACCTACCGCCCGCGCCCGAGCTCTCGGGCGCCCGGCTATGGCCCGGCTGATCAAGTCAGTATGGTTGTCGCAAGCCAAGCGCACGCACGTTTTGAACTGTGTTCGTATCGTACGAGTATCTGCGATGCGAGGCAGCCCTAAGATTAGTGTGAGATCGCGCGGTGCGAGGCGATCACAACTGTACGCTTGAGCATCTAGGCACATTTTAGCATGCAGCGGTTGCTGACGCGACGGAGTAGGCTATTATAGCAGTAGGTATTGGAAATTTCCTACTGAGTGAAGTATCTGTTACGTAGTAATCTGTGGTGTCACTCCGATGAGTAGGTATCTACGGCCGGCGCGTCGTAGTTTGACAGAACGGTCGCCTCTCGGCATTCGAAGCGCGCGCTAGCCGCGTGAAAACAATGACGCCGAAAACAACTGAGTGCGAGTCGCAACCCTGCGTGATCGGCATCGTGTCAGCAGTGTCTAATGGAATATGAAAGCTCGGTCATTCGATAAGTTTCAATTTCGCATGCGAGCAAATGCAGTAGCATAGAAATTCCCTAGCTAGGCTTAAGTTAAGATATGTTAGGTTCATAAAATGTTATTATACTGTAGCAGCATCGACACAGCGACTCATACTGAAGATCGAGAGGCGCGGCCCGGTTTATTATATGGTGTGAGACAGCCTATCATGCATTCCACTCGCACCCTCCGCACATCGTAATCCTCTTGCGCGATCCTTACAGGGTCAGCTATTTTGTATATATTGTATTATAATATTAAATAAACTGTCTCAGTTCGCAAATAGCAAATCATTGTTTTTACTTATCAGCTACAGCATTCCTGCCTCAACAGTGGTGACCCCGACTTTGATTAAAAACACGCAACAACAAATTACGCAAAATGGCCAATCAGGATCAAACCCAAGGATCTTCAACCGATTACAAAGAACTCTCCGGCATATCAGTGAATATGAGAATACCACCCATCTGGCGTGATAGACTTCGCCTTTGGTTCGCCCAGTTCGAGTCAATCGTCTCTCCTCACAAAAAAGGAGACAAGGCTATGTATGACCTCGTAGTCGGACAGCTGGAGCGCCAGGACATCGATGAAATATGCGACATTATGTTAGACCCACCGGAAAACAACAAGTATCCAGCAATTAAGAAGCGCTTATTAGAAGTCATCAATCATTGTTTTTACTTATCAGCTACAGCATTCCTGCCTCAACAATATCTCTAGTTAGAAGGAATTTGTCATTAAGGGTTGTATACCTAAAATAAAAAGATTATTATTATTATTATAGACAAATATTTTTTTGTACCTTAACTTGACTTTTGTTCGGGAGTGAACCTTCTGTACGTACTACTATTAGTTGTTCTGTGGTAGTAGTCACAAACTCACAACACACGCCCGATGACAGTTAACCTAATTAGCCCACACCTCCTGTTACAAATTGTCAGTGCACCAGAGGAACCCTAAAAGTTAACATCTCCGTGGTCCACACGGAATTGAATATCTGCTCCGAGGGCTGTTATTCCGAATAACTCTCATATATCAGTGAACGCGACACGTTGCTCCTGCCTACAGTCTGAACTTAGGGACTAATAGTATTTGGTACTTGATTATTAGGTCAAGTAGTGGTTAGTTCGAAGGTTCTATATATTAATACAAGGGTGTTTGTAGTTTGGTGCGACATTTCTTTTGGGACAAACAACGGATATTTGAACATATTTTTGGTAGATATCGGTCCTAAGTTGCATAGTAATAGTAGAGTTATCTTTTTTTTAAAGATTTCTAGAAAAAATAACCAATATCTGTATATCGTCGTCAGAAAGGGCATAAATTGAAGTTTTTTTAAACGGTGATGTTCAAGATCAAGTTCAAAATTTTTATTGACCATTAAATCATACATATTACTTAGTCAACGTCAATATAATATTAATATTTTTGTATACTACCGCCCGTTCGGAAGTTGTGGGCTTAGGGATGGAGCAAAGAAGAGCAAGAAACTCCCCCGTACCTCTTTTAAAATATCAGAGCCTTAAAAAACGGATGAAAAACGGTCTTGAGGTCTAAGTAAAAATGACGGTTTATGGTCACCCCCCCCCCCCCCCCACTGTTTTTTATATCAAAAGGCATTTTTTATTCGGTCGCCTTTTCTCATGGACAACACATGAGCAAGTAAATTAAAGTATATAAAATTCATTAATGTCCCCACCGAGGGGTACGGACAATTACCTCGATAAGACATACAAGCTAACTAAAATAAGAAAGTTCTCTTATCGATTCACGTAATGTGTTTATTTTATAAAAATCAAACACTCAACTCAAAAGCGCCCGTTGACTGACTGACGGTCGACGAAATATACTGTCAAAGTTCGAAGTTTTCGCATCAAACGTAAAACTCACAGACGGGGACACTAAAAAATACTCCAAAGCTTTTAAGCTCACGTCAGGGCGGTTTCGGAGCGCAACTGATTGGTGGGCGTAGGGCGGCGTAGGCGGGCGGGCGGAACGCTGGGACCCTTAGCTGCATTCTATGAATCAATGCTATAATGCAATAGCAAGTGGAGTTCTTGGGTCTCTGCCTGCCCCTCGTCCGAGCTATGGGTAAGAAAGAACTTTACGCAAAAACATCATTATAACATCCTATGTGTAATAATAATATCTATGTATTATACGCGCAATTCTTCCCCTTAACTATCATCTCCGTCTCCTACCCAACATGGTTTGCTGGAAGAAATCTCTTATTAGAGATAAGCTCGCCTTTGCACATATTTTTTCTATGTTAAGCTATTTTTACTGTCATGTGAGTACAATACAGAAATTACGAAATTACAAAATCAATCAATAGTCACAACCGTTATACATAATACTTGGCATTACTACCAGCAGTAAACTAAATAATGAAGACTAATGAATGGTGTTGCGGTCGATCTGTGCTTCCCAAGCGCGAGAGTTCCCGGCTCCGCAACCTGGCTAAGAATGAAGAAAAAAATCCGTAATTCTTGGATGTTACGTCTCGTTAATTCTGGTTCCCACGACACAGGGTATCCTAGTGTGGGGCCAGAAGCAACATATGTGCCTGTATGAAAATGTTATGTTAATTTTCCAAAATACGACAACCTACTTGATAAATAAAAGGGAAATAATATTGGTACCGAAAAAAATACTGAACCTGCGACTAAAATACTACTCCGACAAGTCGCCCAAGAGGTTTTTGGTAGTAAAGTATAATAATAGTAAAATTTGGTAGTAAAATATTATAATAAGTGCGGAGATATGTAAATATTGTCTTTGGGTCTAAGCCTGAAATAAAGAAATTGAATTGTATTGAATTGAATATTAATTTCAGTTAGTTAGGTTGGTTTTTTTTTTCCGCTCGTTTAAATACTAGCCTGAATTAAATAAACCAAAAATCCCCAAATATCGGCACAAACAATTTGTCAATGATCACAAATAAAGCGGAAAGCTGTCCACCTCCCGTCAAAGCTCACAAAGCCCAGCAAGGAGCTTTCAGACTTGTGTCGTTGCATCTCAATGAGTTGATTGATGATCGGCTTTCAAAAGCGGAGGGACGCAAACGAGCCGTTGAAACGCCGCGTTTCAACATTCTATCCAATGAAAGTATAGTATCACGTTTTTCCAGTATGGCGAAGCAGAGGCACAGATGAGCCCATGTTTCGCCAGTTATTTAATACTCCATTTTGCGCGCAGCTATGGCGATAAACAAGGTTTCCTCACGATGTTTTCCATTATCGTTGAAATGCCCGCATTTTGTGTAAAGGTAGTGTTTTAATATCGATTTAAATCCGCATCTCTCGTAAGAGAGGCGAGTGTCTAACCACTAGACCACGAATGCGAATATCAGTTTTCCTCATAACGACATAACAGTTACACGACATACATCAATACTTCAAAAGCGATGTAAATGTAATAATAACACAATCTTAACTCTACCTCGTGTACTTAATATCGTCGCAAAGATTCCAAATGATCAAAGGCAGCCATCTTGTTTTCGGCGTTTTGATAAAATGGCTGCCGGAATTACTTGCTTGAAATGATATTTTAATTGCTTTTCAGAGAGCGAATATAAGATGCTTAAATTGCATCACATAATTTGGAAAGTTAGTGAGTACTTATTTAGTATCTAATTAAAGGTTTGGAGAATACCGAATCGTGAGGATGTCTTCATATTTCCAAGCTGAGTCGATGGGCTACGTCCCTGTCCCACAAAAATAGAGTATCAAATACAGATTAAATTACCCGTATGGGAAAGTTTGTCTGATTTCATAGAATTTTGAATTTCGATCGAAAAAGTGTTGCAATATGATAGTTTTTCTCCTTGTAACTGGTTCTCTCTCAGAAGCACACCATCCGAACACTTATCCAGTGGAGAGCGCATAGATACATTTTCCTTTGAAACACAACTCACCAATTTACGGGCGGCGGGGGACAAGGTAAGAGAGCTGTGATTGGTCAGCCGCTGCGAAACTGTCTGGCGGCCCGTCATCGTACGGTCGCCTGCGTCTTAAAGTATACGGGCAGGTAATATTAACGAGTGAATCCCGCTTATACTGCTTGTATACTTTTAGGCGCAGGCGACCGTACATAGGTTGCGTATGCGAACGTTTGTTGAATACAACAAACGTTTGGCAAGCCGCATTCCCCCGCAGGCAGTCAATTGTATATATAGTCTCTGGTTCGAACAAACGAACAATGGAGAACAATAGATAGATAAGATGTTTCGACGAGAGAGAAGAACGAAATCAATATATATATTGTTGTTATGGGATACAAGGTTTTATACACTTTTGTCCATCCTCCTTTATATGAAAGCGAAACAGTCAGCCGCTAACTTTCAATTGTTAAAGAGAACAAAAGCCTAATATTTAAAACCAAATAAATCACGTGACCTTTTCCTTTTCCACTCCCAAGTGGCAGTAATGTTTCCGAGCGGAAAAAGATGATATCGATCGCTCAAGGTCGGCGCTTGTTATAAAACCCTTAATTCTCTTGTAACTCGCTTTTATGAGCCAATCTCTTAACCGGCTGGCTGGAGCCATTTTTTTATTTTTTTTGTAAAAAAAAAAAAATACATTAAAATTAGTTTGACAGTGGGTACCAACGTCAAAAATTAGACATTCATTGACGTCTTGGTACCCACTGTCAAAATAATTTTAATGTCATTTTTTTTATAATTTTAATGTCAATATTGTTCCAAGGACTGGATTGTCCTTACGCTACCCAGCGTGTCTAATAATGAAGGTTTTCGTCTAAATAGGTTGTAATAGTCGGCTGGCAGTCTGAGCGAAAAATAAAGTATGGTGGAGTGAAACATAATGTTGTCCGGGTAAAAATTTTCCCATAAACCTAAAATCCCAAAGGTTGTGGGACGAGCCGCTCTGCCTCCAAAGGCAGAGTCTCGTCAACGCAGCAAGTGACTAAGCAGAGCGTGCTCGTCCGCTCGCAACCAGGGAACGAATGTCAGGGCATTGGCTGCACGCCATCCCGCCCAGAGCGCTCGGCACGCTTCGCGGACGGACGGATGGACGGACGGACGGACAACAAAGTGATCCTATAAGGGTTCCTTTTTTTTCCTTTTAAGAATCGGAGCCCTAACAACGCCGTATGCCAGAGGTCCTTTTGAAGTCGAGCTGGCATAGTTGTGATAAAGTTCCGTATCTATACCAAATTCACTAAAATCGGATCAACAACGGTCTAGACTCTAGACATACGTAACAGACAGTTGGTCACATTTGCATTTAGAATATTACTTTGAATTCTTTACCTCTTTCAGCGAAGACAGCTGTTCCACAGAAGGCAGCCAACAGCAAAACTGTCAAGCCAGCAGCCGCCATCTTGGATTTTCCACCAATCACCTTGAGACACGTCACTTCTTGTCACACCATTACAGAATGCACTCTGACACTGGGGCACTAGGGAATATTTTTGTACGCACACAATTTTGGTATCACTGTCTAATTTGGTTTGGAGTTCACTTACACATGATGAGTATTATGATGACCTGTGGAAAAAAAGTTGAATTAGTTAAACAGTATAGTTACCTACTAAAATAAAATTTTACATGTTTTTCTTTTGCTAACAGCGTGTGAGAGTATTATAGATATCAACGCCAATTGAATGAAACCTAAACAACATAAACACTTCAATACAGCTAACATTTCTAAGCTTTGTATAATTCCTAAGCTTTATGTTTTTTTTAAAGTTGATTACTATTTGGCAGGAATAATTTATTCTTGCTAGCTTTTATTTAATTTTTTATTTTCCTTTTATCAAAATTTATGTGTATGTGGTAGTCCTGTGTTCCGAAGGTCCAGCTGAAAACCAGCGCTGAGCTTAGACCGTCTTAGCTCGGCATTGCTGAGCCGGGTAGGTCCTACTAGCACTATGACGCTGTAATAATCTATTGTCTGTTCTATTCTATACAGGGTGTTTGTATTTGTAGTTTGGTGCGACAAAAAATTTAGGGGAGTAGAGGGGCTTGTACTGAATACATTTCTGCTTGAAATTCTGTTCTAAGTTGCGTATTGGTTGATATTGCTTATCTAATCGACCGACGACGTGCGATGGCTCATCGCCCTGATGACATAACATAAAAATAAACCTGGATACGTCCGAGGACAGTGCAGTACAAAGGCCACAGCCTCACAATGGTCTGAGGTTATACCAGCTGCGTCCTGAAAAAGGTGAGAATATGCCTGTGGGAGAGGTGCGTGAGAGAGAATGAGAAGAGTTATGTAAGGTTTTGTAAGTGAAACCCTACAGTCTGGGGTTTTTTTGTTTCGAACCCTGGACCTCTCGCATGGTAGGCAGACGCGCAACCGCTGCGCCACAGAGGTCGTCAAATGATAAGGCGTTTTCGCTTTATTGAATTAGTGGCTATTCCCACTATAAAACCCCGTATGGGAGAAGAGAGCTTTATTGTTTTATTTATCGAATAGGTATAAATAATACTTATTCAGAATCGATTCATCTGTCGAGTCAAATCGATACTGGCCATCGTAGTCCAAATTTAGCTTATAGCTCATTCATCATCCGTTGTAACGACTTTCGAGTGGTATTTTCTATTTTTACCATTGCGTACTTTCGTCATCGCATGGAGCGTTCGATATTATTAGTCATGTATAACATAAAACATTTAAAGGGGTTGAACGTAAATATGAAATATTTAAAAGAGCCCAACTTGACGCTTTTCTTGGCTTTTTTTGATGATACTTATATCGAACGGTATTTGAAAATTGAGCTACCACAGAAGTTCTACATGTGTTATACTAATATATTTTCTTGCAGTTACTAATCTGGAGGGCGTGATGCGAATATAATGCCATAAAAGAAGCATCTTTGAGTTATCAAAGTTGTGGATTCTAGTGTACATAATATAATCCGCTCAACTCCACTGATAAACCTAAATACACAAGAGAGCCACACGGCACCATAGATGGATCCTACCAATGGGTCCTAGTGGAATGAGAGGTCGTCATGAGGATTATTACTTTTGTATGTCAGATATGTACGGTAAATTAAGTATTTGTTGAATAAACGATTTTTCAATTGAATAATGGTATTTCTTATATATAATAATTTTACTAGCTTAAAACTAAAAATAATATTGAGGGATCAAGAGGGATAGGGACTAAATGACCGCAAAGTCGTTGGGTTTACAAGGAAGCATGCTAGGGTTCCCTGCTACCTTATACCGTATTTTAATTAATTGTATTGTCATCTGAATAACATACACAAGACATACCAAATTTTGTAGCAATAGAAGAACTATAGTGAGATTTTTTTTAACATGGCAATAAATCCGCTTCGAAAATGCCGCGGCATCAGTGGCGAAATCGCATACATTTTCGCTCGCGGGGCAATGACCGTTATTGCCATGTTAAAAAAATCCTTCTATACATTTGATGCACGATGTTATTTAGTTACAACACGACCTAATAAAAGTCATGTTAATATAATTAAAAGACAAGGCTACTTCGTCATCTAAACCGGCCATCTTTATATCTAAGCATTGGTCACACACAGCGACTAACCGCTGCGAGTGCATTCGCTGCGAAAATTAACCCTTTCAGTCGAGAGATTGTCATTCTCCTGGCCGAAAAGGAAAAAAAATGACATTAAAATTAGGGGAAATTAATTTCTCATCCCCTTGCAACAGACATTAATTGACGTCTTGGTACTGTACTGTACTTGGTACTGTCAAACTCTTTTGTCCAGAAGTGACTGGCCGTGTTTATCGCAGTGACTAATCGCTGCCTGCCTGTCACACACAGCGAGTTCTACACGAGAATTTCGACGGTCTGCGTGAGAGAGAGCGCGCGGAAGAGAGACAAAAAGCGGAATCGCTTTTCGCAGCGAGTACCCTGTCACCACAGCGAATACTCATTCGGCGAATATGCATTCGCAGCGATTATTTCAAACTCAAACTCAAATGTTTATTGCGTTCTAAGTGTTGTACACATGTTACATTATGTGTAGGAACTTATGACTTAGAACCCTTTTCGGGTATTGCACAGCCTCGGTCACACACAACGACTAATCGCTGCAAATGCCTATTCGCCGCGAGTAAAATTGAACATGCTCGATTAAAATCGCGGCGAATTCAACTCGCGGTGACCCAACCTATTCGCAGCGAATAGCAGGCTGAATAGCGCGTCGCGAGTTGAATCACACACAGCGATTAGTCGCTGTGTGTGACCAAAGCTTTACTGTGTTCCAGTGATCTACCAAAATAGCCGTTGGTTCATGACGATGCTAAATATAAGCACTATGCGTGCGCTGACCACACTGAAAGAGAACGGCAGATTCGTGAAACAGTACTTCCAACGACGTTTTTCGCGTGTGTGACATTCACAGGGGGGCGCCAGTTCTACGCAACCTTGCAACGGTCCTGTCAAAAAGCATTAGTTCAACCTGTCACAAGCCAAAAGATCATTGGAAGTATGTCGATGCAAAAAGTGTTCAACGAAGCAAGTTGAATGCACAACAAACATTATGTTTTGATTAACATTATTAAAGCACAATGCAAAAATATGAAGTATCCATTTAAAAGTTTTAAGAGGTGCCTAGCAACAAACAATGTAACCTATTATGTGTGATCATAACGACTGTGTCTTGTGTTATCTTCCTATCACTACATAGTATAAAAGAAAGTCGCTTCCCGCTGTCTGTCTCTATGTATGCTTTGCTTAGATCTTTAAAACCACGCAACGGATTTTGATGCGGTTTTTCCGGTATGCGGATAGAGTGATTCAAGAGGAAGTTTTATATGTTTAATACATGCATAATATAGTGCACCGTGCATTGCACCCGTGCGAAGCCGGGGCAGGTCGCTGATCATGTTATATACTAATTGATTTATCAAATAAAGAACTTTGAAATACAAAAACAATATATTGATAATTGATTGACTCCGTCGTCGTCGTCGTGCGCGTCGTTTTTTTTAAATAAAACAAAAGTAAATAAAAATAGTGTACGGCTCTAAAAAGAGATCTCTTCCAGCAAACCAAGTTCTGCGGTCTGGCAAATCAGACACATCACAGATGTAGGAACTGCCAGATTGGTTTACTTTAGTTATTTCCATAGTATTATGTCTTACGGAATACTGCTTTGGGGGAGAGCGGCAGATATAAACACAATATTTGTCTTACAAAAAAGGGCCATTCGGGCTATCTATCAACTAGATGCTAGGCAATCACTAAGGGACAAATTCAAAAATATCAATATACTTACTGTTACCTGTCAATACATTTATGAAAATATCATGTATACCAGAAAAAACATAGGTTTATTTAAGACTTTAGGTCATAATCATAGTATTAGCACTAGAAATAGAAATAAGATTGCTATGCCCGCGTTCAGACTCAGTAAGGTTGCTCACTCTTTTATGGGAGTATGTGTTAGTTTTTATAATAAAATACCTAATGAAGCAACGGACCTACCAGAAAGGAGGTTCAAAAACTATGTCAAAAACGGCCTATTGAAGAAGTCTTATTACAGTGTAAAAGAATATTTAGATGACAAAACTGCATGGTCTTTACCATCTCAGCGCACAGAAATCCAAAGAGGGGCGATGGACTGAGTCAGTACGTCTCTCCTCGGTGTATTTCCTTAGACTTAAGTAGAAATACATAACATTGTATTTTTAAGGCTCTGATATTTTAAAAAGAGGTACGGGGGAGGTTTCTTGCCCTTCTTTGCTCCATCCCTAAGCCCACAACTTCCGAACGGGCGGTAGTATACAAAAATATTAATATTATATTGACGTTGACTAAGTAATATGTATGATTTTATGGTCAATAAAAATTTTGAACTGAACTGAACTGAGGTTAATAATAATTAAACAGGGGGTAGACCTGAGATATCGTGTTTATGACTTTAAGTTGTGTGGTAGGAGCGCCATTGCTCTCGAATTTTTGACTACATCCTCGCGTGCGATGGAAGAGCCGGCGCTGCGCTAACAAGATCTATGTACGCATGACAGAAAGTGCGCTTTCTGTCATGCGTACATAGATCTTCTCATAATTCCTAGAGATTTATCAAGAATGGAAACACGTTTCCACTTCTAGGTGTTTGGTTGGCGACATGTAAAAGAGATCTATAAGAAAACTCAACAATGTACATATGTATTTCTGATAACACTCTTACTTACGAATTCTTGCCTCAAGTGGGTCTACAACTAAAAGGTTCAAGGACTTTATAAAGTACCCTTGCGTCTGATAGGAAGAAGTACAGATCGCCAGTAAACCCTTTTATGTATTTTCCATAAAAAGAGTTAGCCAACTCGACAGGACAGTCAGAAGCTTACTATTTCAAGGGCCCCTATCCCCAAGTATAGACAAAGGAGTTCCGAAGAGATATGATTCTAAAGATTCGAATTCCTGCCTCTTTTATATTTTCTCAGCCCAGATATTTGAATAGTAAACGTCCGTCGGGCGTATATTAGAGTAATGTCTGTCGGTCCGTGCGTTATATATAGACGACTGGTTGCCAGCTGAGTTACATGTTATTTTAGAGTACAAATCATTATTGGTTTATTTTATACTTTCGTTTGGTGTGAGGGGATTGTGGTGACGGCTTTGTTGTGTTCTGGATTTTTCATTAATTAGTCTTTGTATTCGGGGTTTGTCAGAGAAACATGGAGCGCAGCATTCTCGGTGTTCGGCTTATAGACCGAATCCGGAATTCCGAGCTGCGCTCCCGGACAAAGATTATAGATGTAGCTCAGAAGGCTGCCCAATTAAAGTGGGACTGGGCCGGTCACGTTGCTCGAATGCTGCCAAATCGTTGGGCTAAGAGAACCACAGACTGGCTCCCAGTAAATGCAAAGAGAAAGCGTGGCCGACCCAGGAAGAGATGGAGTGATGAGTTGGCTCTATGGGATAAAGAGTGGAAGGAGACCGCTCAGGATCGAATGGAGTGGAAGAGGGGGAGAGAGGCCTTTGCCCAGCAGTGGGATATTACAGGCTCATAAAAAAAAAAGTCTTTGTGTTTCTATTCTTGTGAAAATGGGATTACTAAATAATCGTGGGTGTAACAGGTGGTGCTGGAGTTAGGCTGGCTGAATTGAAGTGCAGGCGCAGGGGACATGCACAAAGGCCCCGCTCTGGAGAGCCAGGTGCAGGCACATGATCCCTCTGGGTGAAGAAGAAGAAGAAGAAGAAGAACAGTCCCTCTGCCATCCAGTATCAGAAAAGGTCATGATATTTGTGTTTTGTTTTTGAGGACTGTCCAAAAAAATTAAACCTTGTTGTTAAGATATTTATACAACTTTCTGCCAGAATTAACACATGGTTATAAGTCGCGCCAACTTTGTTTGCACCTGAGTTCCGAGTGGAGTGGGTTTCTAAGTTCCTATGCTTAAGTTTCCTCCTACTTACTATACCTACATACTGAGGACAGAAATATTTGGAATCACACTTATTTTACGCCATTTTCCATTTAAGTCGGCAGAGGCATCCAATACTAATTTCCTTCAATTCCTTTTCGACGCATCCGACCGTTAACTCTAACTCAAATTGGCATCTAAATATAAGTTATTTAAGACTTAGTTATAATTCATTAAAGTTTTCCGCATCTACATCGCATAAACTAAGCCGAGGCAAATCAAACTTTTACTCACAGTCACTTATAGGCAGGTTAAATGCCACCCGAATATCTTTATAATCTAAGTAATAGAGGCTAAAATCGAGGGTAATTTCGACGATCTTGACACCCAAGGAATGAAGCTTAATAATTATAACGTTGATCAATTTCTGTTTACTTATTAACTTTGTTTAAGAGTCAGTTAGTTTCCTAAGTCCTCTTCAGCTAATTAAATATTGGCTCGAATTAATATTGAGTGATGACGCTTTTTGAACTACAAATTGCTTTGAGTTCGACTTTACAAAGTTTTAATTACTAAAATCTGACTTTAGTAAATAAATAATAGATAAATTGACAGAAATATGACAAACAAACAGCAAAATCTCTTTGAAGGCGTAAGACTATTTCAATCTTTTTCATAGCTTATTATTAAACTGAAGAAAATATGTATTTCAGCATTTGAACCCAAATTAAATAATTGGTTAAGTGCGAGCCGGACTCTAGAAGGGATCCATTACCATCGTACAAAAAAAAAAAACGCGTGTAGCACCGTACACGTGTTAGAAGTAAAACTTCTGTAGCTAGATCATTAAGTGGTACCTATACTATACACCTATACCTACCTATACTAAAAGAGATTTAAATTTCCAATTTTGAGATCCAATCTCTGCTTCAAGTTACTTTTAAGTTTCAGACGTCCGATTATTTGAAATTATTTTATACTTGTACTTACTTTTAATACGTCATGTCATTTATTTCCCACCATTCCTTATCTACAATTTGTCGCGCTCGTGGTGATATACTTAACTCATTCAATAGTGTCACTACGTCACTACTATTTGCATCTCGCTCAGATTATATACCATCTGACGTCACGTCTTTAAGCCGTCTCGCTCAAATGTATGCATTGCTTTGCTTGTTTTAGAAATCCATATCGACCCGTGTGACATTGATGAAACTCTTTTCTTACAAACTGTATGGATCGCATCGCACAGCTGTCAAACATAAGTTCCGGTTCCAACAAAGAGGTTGAACGAAGTAGTTTGAGTCATGTCAGGCGGCGGCGGCGGCGCCATCTTGGCCATACCGGAAATCAAGAACTCGTGGAAGAATGCTTAAAATAATTTTTATTTGTTAACGTTTCATCAGGTTTTTCTCTCACTAATTAACATTCTTTATTGTACGAATGTATTATTATCTTATCTGATTAGTTAAAAACCGTATTGAAAATAGTTGCGGTTTTAAAAGTCTTCAGCCGACCCTGACGTCACCGATTCCAATTTCCGTTACATTTCTTAGCCACTCGTGATAGCTCCCGGCTAGTAGCGATTGAAAAGCAAATATATGAATAACCCACAGTTGAGAGGTTAAATAAATTTTACCCCCGTGCCCCAAGAAGTTTTACTTCAAAAAAATATTCATTTCTCGCATGGGGACACTCTTATTTGTATAATGTTCCTATTAGTTGCTGCAGCGACAACACATTCTGTGAAAACAACTCTCTAACTAAGAATATTACGTTTGGTGAGCTATTAGAGCCAAGTATTATTTTTTTACTGACCATAAAATCATACAGATTGCTTCGCCCGCTAACGGATAGACTAACAGACAGATAGATGGATGGATGGACAACAACGGTGGCTTAGGGTCCCGTTTGGCACTCGTCGAGTACGGAACCCCAAAAACTAATGGTTTCACCATAATCAAAAGTTTAAATTTCAAACAACAGGCAGCTACTACATATTGCAGTGGAGGAGATGTAAAAAAGCCTTTGAAAAGCAAACTTACACAAGTCGTACTATTCCAATAAGAACTGCAAAGGTGTCAAGAGAAATGAGGTAGGTATGTTGCTAAAGAGGATCCTAGAAAGAAGTCCTAATTCCGGGTGCGGGACGAAAGCTATGCTCACGATAAGTCTGCACTAAGGTTATGGCACGCGAGTCGTTTTCTTCGGTATAATAAGAATAATTTAATGGAAATAAATATTAAATGAGGGTATGCAATTATGCATGTTTATCGTCAGTGATTGAATAATATTTCGCTAATTAACAAGACCCTTTTTTTGCGGGCACTCTAGTAATACCTTAGCTTAAGCTCACACATCTGATGCCGATTTTTAGGATACCGTACCCGGAGGGTGCCAAACGGGACCCTATTACTAAGGCTCCGCTGTCCATCTGTCCGTCCGTCCATCCGTCCATCCGTCCTTCCGTCCGTCCGTCCGTCCGTCAGCGGGTCCTAGAGCACGAACCGTTAGCTAGAAAGTTTAAATTTTCACAGAATGTGTGTATCTGTTGCCACAACAACAACAAATACTGAAATACGAGAGATATTACAAATTAAAGGACCCCTTTACCATACAAGATACGTGTTTTTAATTTTCTTTTTGTTTTTGTTTTGAGTGCTCAAGTTGTGTTGTACGATGGTACGGTACCCTTCTTGTGCGATGGACTGCAAAATCCTTAACCCTTTCCCCTACTATCTAAGAACTGAACCTCATGCCTCCCACCATGCCTTTATAAACCGCAAACATGAAAGCGACTCACGCTTGACCGCTTCTCCGCACAACGCGCGAGATGTGAAAAAGACAATCTCTTGCGCCGCACCTGTCGGGATATTTGTCGCTTTTTGTTGGGTGGTGCAAGAGCAGCGCCAGGGCAGAATAAAACACGACGAACAGTTAAAAACATTTAAGAGGGTCGGCCAGGGCAGAATAAAACACGACGAACAGTTAAAAACATTTAAGAGGGTCGGTTCCGCGCGAGCTTCCATACAAAAAGCGGAATAGACAGGTCAATATTTTCAAAAATCGTCTCCCTTTATCGTGTCAACGGCATTTTGTGAGCCATTTAGGCAACATGACTTTTTCGATGTAAAAAATGCTGAATTCGGTTCTGAATGTTGCCAAATCGAATTTTTGCTCCCCCCCCCCCCTATTCTTCGTTTTTTTCCTCGAAATATGTCCTTAACCGGGGTTTTAAGTATTTTAAACAAAAAGTATTGCAGTTAGTAATAAAGTGTCAAGGACAAAAATAATCTCTATGAAAAATTCTATAAGATTGTGTAATAAACTTATGTGGTAGGATTTATGGTTTGTGAGCAATATCTTCCTGAACTTCATCATTTTTTATAAGCGTAGATAAGCGTCCTACAAAGCTTGATAGCTGCTTACGAGGCTGGGAGAACTGTAAGTCTGTGAGATAAATCTTGAAATATGAACTCCACGCCGTCTCCTTAGGTTTTTTTAACCCGGATGGATCCCTGAGGGGCGGGAACTAGTCTGATATCTTCAGGCTAATCACCAAAATAGTGGAATGTCCGCAAGTTTTTGAATCACATGTGGATGCTCACGTCATTATTGATGGACAGGCGCTAATCATGGCCATCGGGATACCAAAAGATGCCCATAGTTTCGGAGACTTGGCCTCTGCAGTGTGCAAACACTTATTCGCGTATTTGTCAACTTTCGGTTCCCGGACGGACTTCTGGTTATCAAAATTGAGTTCAGCGACCCCTAAAACCTATGCCAGGACATCTCACACCCCTATCGACCAGAGTCCAGTTATAATACGACTTTTTTAAGTTGAAGCTCCGTCAGGCCGCCATCTTTAATTTTGACAAAATTCGGCTCGGCAACATTCAGAATCGAATTCTGCAGGCTTTTTTACTTCGGAAATGTCACGTTGCCAAAATGGTTCATGAAATGCCGATGAACTAGAAAATGTGAACATGAATTCCTAGTCTAGAAACTTTGTCCAGTTCACCCCTTAAACCTTGTCCGATTTTCACATTTTTTGTACAATTTTGAGATATTATGGAAAGCTATGCTCGTACGTCTTGATTTTTAGGGTTTCGTACCCGGAGAGTGCTAAACGGGACCCTATTACTAAGCCTCCGCTGTCCGTCTGTCTGTCTGTCCGTCTGTCACCAGGCTGTATCTCATGAACCGTGATAATTTTCACAGATGATGTGTTTATGTTGCCACTATAACAACAAATACAAAAAAAACAGATAATATTAAATATTAAAGGGGGCTCCCATACAAAAGACATGATTTTTTTGCCGTTTTTATAGATAATCTATAGTCTGTATCTCATGAACCGTGATAGCTAGAACCCTTCGTGCGCGAGTCCGACTCGCACTTGGCCGATTTCTTTCATTATTAAGTGTTTTTTTTTTGTGCATTAAAATATAAAGTAAAGAAACATAACTGGTTTTAGTGAAGCATGGATATGAATCATGGTAGGGAAGTCTGCTACCATTTGCAAAAAAAAAACATTAAAATCTGTATACCTGTTTGACCGCACAGTCTTAAGTCAACTACCCAATCCCCGCTCCCGCCACCCCGTATGCCTTACACCTCTAACCGGTATCTCAAAGAGAGTTAATATCGGGTATATAACTTTTTTCCCAAGTCAGCCGCGTCACGACATATGAGGGCGGAAAACAGTTCATAAGTTAAGTCACGTTTAGGGTTAACCAGTGTTGCAAGATCATAAAATATCTAAAATTACATAAATATATTTGAGACACTTGGCTGGAAGTACTATGTAAAAAATGCCGGTTCCGACGGTAAAAATAATTGTAAGATTTAGGAATTTTGTAATCTGTCACTTCATACAGTTTTTTGTAATTTTTAATATACTTTCATTTATAAATTATCGTACGAAAACGTAATATGAACACATGAAAATATAATTTTGCAGCCGATGATGACAGGAAATAGGAATCTTATTTTTATTTGGCAACATGAATCATAAACTCTGGTTGTTGAAAAAATACAGCTGAACTAATACATAAATCTTGTACAAAAGCGAGCTCGTTGTCCCTTTTCCTCCTACAATTGTCTCAAGTAGAGAAGAGAGAAAATTTTAAAATTGGATTTTCTCTAACCAGAGATTCCTATAGTCGACTCTCACGTCAAATTGTAAAAGCTTTGTAGGTATTATGAGAAATCATACTTAACACGACCAAACTTTCTTGTCAACGACTCGACGAGCGCTCGGCGAAAACTTGACGAAACTAGACAAACGGAAAACTCGAGTTGGGCGGAATTTTCCAGAAACAGCGTCTCTAATTAATTGGTAAGTTTTGAATCCATTATAATAATAATTAAATGTCTTTTCTGTTAAAAGCTCTTTGGCCGGTGTTCCCGGGAAATATTGAAGTATTCTTTGAGAAATCATTCTCTACATTCTTCAGGATCTAATAATGACTTGTGAGCTCGCCTTTGTCTCTTTATTTTTAACCGCCTTCAAAAAAAGAGGGGGTCCTCAATTCGGTTTCGGTTGTATGTTTTTTATCATTATTATTTTTGATGTGTGTTACCTCAAAACTGTTACTATTTATGAACCGATTTCAAAATTAATTTTTTTAAAGGGTTGCTAGTAAGCTTGGTCCCATTTTTAAAAAATCAGGAATCGGTTGTGTATTAGGTCACTGCATGACAATATCTGAAAAGTACAATACTTAACGTATTAACGGTAAACAAAATCTCGTATTGTTTCCTTTCCGTGACTGTGGGCCGGCTGACTGAAGGGACCGATATTGGTCTAAGTTTGTGTGTATTATGTGTGGACTTAACAGCCAGAACATGTCAGCCAGTCTTGTTGTCTGATGTTATTTCTTTACAATACAGACATTATAAATTTTGAATAATTGATAACGCTGTTGGATGCGGAGCGCAATATAATAAAATCTCCAATAACATACATTTATTTACGACAATTTTATGTTTCTCGTTGTTAGTTGGTTAAATCAGACACTTAACTAACACCCCCTAGACCTTTAATTAAAGACCAACATTTAACCAAGTCACTAAAGTTTCGTCAAACAAGTCTAAACGTTCCTAGGCGACAAGACGCATTTCAACTTTGGTAGGGTAATAAATAAGCAACCAATTCGGTTTTGAGAAACTACACGGAGTCGCCTCGCTCCGCTCCGCTTCGCTCGGCTCTGGGTGGTTATTACGTAATCCTTCGTGCGCGAGTCTGACTCGCACTTGGCCAGTCATTAAATATTATTATATCGTAGGTACCTGTATTCTGACTATTTCTGACGTATCTTGTGTATAAAAAGCATTAATAAATTAAGTCTGATAAATTCTCGAGAATTTTCTAAAACCAAGCACGACCGCGAACGCCAATCAAACTCGATTGAATTTTCGTCCGGAAATAATCGCATTTGCCCTCGAAGAGGATACTCTCGACATAATGGCGCTAATTAATATTATTCTCGGGATTTCCCGGGATTTCAGATAGAATTTCATGTTTTGGGTAGTTGAAGTCGATCGCCGTTTTTTGATATTTTAATTTAATTTTTATGGCCGATGTACGTAAAATTGTTTTTTTTTTATGGCTTTAACAATACATTTCTTTAGTAAATACGTATATTGGTATACCTATCCATAAAAATTTAATACCTAATATTTATTAATTAGGTCCAATTCTCCGCGCCTTGACAGTTATTAAAATTAATATCAAAAACTGGCGATCGACGTGAACTGCTTTCATTTTCATATGGTGGGGAAAAAAATAGGTTTTTCCCCACCATAATATATATTTAATCCCCATTTATATTACAATATTTTGCTAAAGTTACATCATAGCTTCTATACCTATCATAATAAGCGTCAATAGGTCAAAATTAAGTAAATGCTAAAATCGCGTTAACTTTGAAACTATAAACTTTTTTTTCAGAGTTTATTCGTGTTGAGCCATAAATAACTCATGTTCTAGTAAGTGGCACTTAGAAACCAAATACTCTTTGCTCATTTGAGAACTCCGCCTACTACCCTTTACTATACTATAATGACGAAGTAAACTGAGAACAATAACAATAACATAATAATATCAAACGTCACTTCTTGAAATAATGTTGCCATGTTTTTACTGAGACTTCGCTGTTTTGGTTTTAGTTCCAGGGGAGACCCCGCTTAATTTTTTTTTATTTATTTTTTTTTGTATAAAAATCGTAAATCGGTTCACAGAATACATACCAAGTTTCAATAGTGTAGTCTTAATAGTTTCGGAATAAAATTGCTGTTACATACGGACGGACAGACGGACAGACAAACTTGACGAAACTATAAGGGTTCCTTGTTTCTCTGTGGAACCCCATAAACACTCGTCCAAAATACGCTGGCCAAAGTCTACAGAGCGACAAAGTTATCTGTAGAAAACGGTCAAAGCTGAAACTACTGACGCCACTTTGAAAACGTCAATTCGCAGTAAGTTGTAGTTTATGCTGTTTAGTTGGATTAGATGGTGGCGCCATTGCTCATTTCACTGATAAGACGGTAACAGTGGGGTCTATTTGGGAGGTGTCAAAACCCTAAACTAGAGGAACTAAAGACACTAAACTGACGACCTTCAAATCCGATAGCTCTTGCGCGGTGGCCACAGATTCCATTTTCAAACACACCATTTTAATTAGTTTAGTTAGTATAGTTCGTGTCGCCTCCCAAATCACAGGCACTGTTCTTAGGCCTCCGATCACACAGCCCGCGCCCTGTAATTTGACGTGTCCAAGGGCACTTGACATTAATTTAGTCTGTTTACGTCACCGTTTTCAGTTTCGGGTCAGAGTAATTACATTGGAGGCGCTGAGCTTACTGAAAAAGTACTACCCTCTGACTAGCAGTAAGACACCCCACATCAAGACGTCTGAAAATATATATTTTATGGGATGAAATATAACTTCTCCTAATATTAATGTCTATTATTTATTTATTTTTATATATATTTTTGTTAACGGTGTATTAGATTATTATTATTATGTGTATGGGCACACATGTACGCCAGGGTCGTAGCAAGTGGAGGTCTTTAGTCTCTGCCTACCTCTTCCGGGAAAAAGGCGTAAGCATATGTTTATACAGGATGAAATTAAATTAGCTGACCATATTTTGAGGAATGATAGTACCCATCATTGTGAACAACTTTCCCTATGAAACATATGGTCGCAAATGAAAAACATTTTTCGTCCCCCAGTATATTGCCCCGATCAGCTGATTTCAAGTTACTATGGGAGACCCAAATTTTTTTTTCGTTTGCGACCATATGTTTCATAGGGAAAGTTGTTCACAATGATGGGTACTATCATTCCCCGAAATATGGTCAACTAATTAAATGTCACCTTGTATGTACGTGGGCACACATTGTGCCTCTGCCGATGGGAAAATCCACGCCGCTATGTGTCATTACTTTACTTTATTATGTCTATCTAATATACACATTTTCCAACACATTATTTTGTTTAAAATGTTTGATATGCAGAAATAGATGTGATTTCTATTCTACGTACCAAACCAACCCATTAAATTCAAACATCCGTGTCCCGATATTCGCCATTGGAGCAAAAAATTCCACAATGACGTGTGTGTGTCATAGAAAAATACAACAACAGATGCCAACAACAACAATAACAAATGCAGCACATTACGCAAAATAACAGTAGCCGCTGTAATGGAATTTTTCTGTCACTTCGAAAGTCATTTGATTGATTTTCATTTCATCGCACACCGTTGATTGATTTATCAGTCCTACGATGTCTTATTTCAAGGAAATTGGCAAATGCGGATCATAATAAAACTGAATACACCACACTATAATACGTCTACGCACACACTTAACACGTAAAATTAGTAATATAGCGGTATATTTAATGTGTTGAGAATAATATTTACTACGTGAATATTTGCCCAGCATTGGGACATTACTGGCTCGTAAAAAAAAACGTGAAGAGGACTGATGCCTATATTACAGGTTTTCTATAAAACCTAGTTTAGGTATCAAGGAGCTAAACTTTGCATATGTACACACTCGTTTTGTACTGTATTCCTAATTATTTAACGTTGCAATGTAATACTTTTATTGAAAAATAAACTATTCTCTTATCTTATCTTATCTTACTGACGCTACTATGAAAACCTCACTTCGGCTGTCAGTTGTTGTAGTTTACGCTGTTCAGTCGGCGTGGTGGCGCCTCGCTCCATTGCACAGATAAGATGGTGGCACTGTACTGTACCGAGTTTGACGAAACAATCAGCGCCGAAATGGCGTCTCCATTGTCAAGCCTCGTTGGTGTCGGTTGGTTACAGAGCTACTTGGAATAATTACAAGGCGCGTAATTTACATAGTTAGCTGTTTATGATTGGCGTCGTGTATTGTGGGTAGATCGGAAATGGCTCTCAAGTGGGTGAGACATACAGGGTGGAAGAGAAATGTGGAGGCAAAGTTTTTGGGATTAGGCACCTCATTGAGCGTTTTTAATTTGGCATCCCTGTATAATGTTTTGTATAATTATTTAGATGTGACACCTTTGGAATCGCCCGTTGCCCAAACAAAGAAAATGCCTACCAAAATATCACAAAAAAAAATATCGTCATTAAATTCAAACCGCTACACTTTTCAAATAATAGTAATTAGACTCGCAGCAAAACATTAACACATTTTATACTACACACGCATTCGCTTTTGACTTTGACAGTGGGTACCAAGACGTCAATTAATGTCTATTGCAAGGGGATGAGAACTTGATTTCCCCTAATTTTAATGTCATTTTTTTTTCCTTTTCGGCCAGGAGAATGACTATCTCTTGACAAGTGGTAAACATAAATCTGTAAACGAAGAAATTGCCAGTAGGGTGATTCTGAACAGCAACATCAATAGTTTATTTTATTTAATATTTAATCTATCGCAATTCCTTTGAAATCGACGTTTCGCAAAGCAGAACAAGAGCACAATTATTTGACACAAGGCAACATAGTACTGAGGACAAAAATCGGTCAAGTGTGGGTCGGAATAGACACGAAGGGTACCGTACCATCGTACAACAAAACCTAAGCACTCAAAACAATGATACAAAAAGAAACATTATCACGAGGATTTGAACTCACGACCGGATTGAGAGCCTACATCATACCGGCTGCGCTACCACGACGAAGTGGGTTGACGCGAAATATACCATCATATTGAAATGCGTCGGTGTGCGCACTCGCCTTTGCGCACTATTATGTTATTTAAGTTTAATTATTAAGAATATGTGCAATAAAAGAATAAAGAATAAAGAAGATTTCTTCCAGCAAACCTAGGCAGGATAGGACAGATTGTGCTGAGAGAGCAGTCCAAGTGAGTGAGTCCAAATGAGGGGTATAACAGAAAGGTGTAGTCATATTTTAGGAGGTTGTTAGGGACATCATTCTGAGCAACTTTCACTACGGAACCGATTTGATCGAAGCAACTTTAATTTTCACTTCTCTATACAAATCAGCTGACCGCCCGGACCAAAACGTATGGAGCAATGAAAAATAAAGTTGCTCTGATCAAATTGGTTTCATAGTGAATGATGCTCAGAATGGTCTCCCTAACAACCCCCTAAAATATGACTACACCCTTTTGTTACACCCTGTATAAAATTGCCGCCGTAATATTAAATGCGATATCTTTCAAAATTATTTATCGGTATAGAACAGCAGAATCGCTACAGAATTAGGCGACAGTTTCTCGATGTAATTTGTTGCACAGTGGCGACACCTGTGCTAACGCTAACGCTAACAATTAGTTCGAAAAGTATTATGAGATTCAGAAACTTTGCGAAAAGTTTTCTTTCGAGCCATATTTTAGGCGTTGATAGCATATTAACTTGGGAGACATATTTCTGTAGAATGTAGTTTTTTGGATATAAAGAGTGAGATTTAATTAGCTGGCCGCATTTGGGGAATGATAGCACCTTGTCATGAAAAAGATTTCCCAAATAGTGGTCGCAAATGAAAGGAGAATTTCTTAACTACAGTAAAGCTTTAACTTGTGAATAATGCTTTAATTATGATTTTAAAATCAAACGAAGCCCAAAATTACAAAAGGTTGAGGTTTTAGCATTTTTTTATGTTTTATTTGGAGATTTTTTCACGCAGTTTCTAAATTCTGCGGGTACCTCCTTCAGGCTTCTCCGTCTTCCAAGCAGAACAGTCCACGGCGTCTCAGAGACGTTCCACCTTCAGCTTTCCGCCCCTCAAGCCGGGCTCTGTTCGCCACACACGGGCTAAGCTGGTTGCGTCACGACATCTACGTATCCTCCTTGCGGGGTACGAACCCAAACTGCCCTTAGGAGCACAGAAAGGAATCAACGGGATCAGGAGAGGTGAAGGGAATCGGGAGCGGGGAATAGGCAAGGCCTATGGTCGAACTATGTCGAACTCTGGGAGTACGAACACCCGCGGGAAGATGACGTATCAACAGTCACACAACCAAGCTGGTCGGACAACGATGAAGCCAGAAGGAAGACCAATGGTAGAGCGTCGGCCCGGCTATATGTAGTGAGAGCACCGAAAAACTTTGATACCGCGATGTAGAACCGAGTGGTTTTTGTCGGTTTACATCTAAACTACACGACGAAGGAATCCCAATTTTTGGAGCACGACTTTTTGGGTGATTTGTCAACGGATTTTTAAGTATTTGGTACCAGTTTCAGTTATTATTACGGAGAAACTGAAGACATGTTTTCGGCTGAATGCTGCGTTGTGATTGGCCAGTTTTTTGTTATTGATAAGCCCATTGTGCCCAGCGGGTACCACATTGTAATGTAGAGTTCTCCGAACTGCGGCGATACCATAAGCATGGTAGCTTTGAGAAGGTCACTTCTGAAACTCGAACTAAACTCAACCAAATGCGGATAGACACAACGGATTTACAAATAAGGATCTCAAGGGTCCGTCTACTACCTTTCAGCTCCATCATCACGTGATGATGATGATGACGAGCAAGCATGGATAGGTGAAATAAACAGGTACGGTTAGGAAAAATCTTATGTAATGACCCCAACTCGATGGGATTACTAGTAATCAGGGAGCACTTATCCAGTGGAGAGCGCATAGATACATTTTCCTTTGAAACACAACTCACCAATTTACGGGCGGCGGGGGAAGAGGTAAGAGAGCTGTGATTGGTCAGCCGCTGCGAAACTGTCTGGCGTACATAAGTTGTGTGCCGGCCGACATTGTTAGTCATATATTCACGTAGTATTTAGATTTATCGATAAGACATGTCGACCGTCAGAGATAAGACTTTCTATTTTTACCACGTAAGTTTGTACAGATTTATATTTAAGCTAAGTATTTCAAATAATAAACCAGTTTAGTATTACCGCGCATTCAGCCCTTTTACTCTACTCCCGAAGGAGTCAATCATCATATAATTTCCCCTGGCAAAGGTTTCGTATGCGAACGTTTGTTGAAACGTTTGGCGAGCCGCATTCCCCCGCAGGCGCAGTCAATTGGATATATAGTCTCTGCTAGTAATCATTTCAGGGTTATTTTTCGTAATTACTCTAGTACGATATACGAAACATTTATGCGAAGCAAGATGATGTTTTAATTCTGGGTGTCATTTTACAGTGGATGTACTTTGCCTGTTGGATTAATCTTTCGTCGTCGCCATAACATTGTAACCGGATATAAAACACTGATACACATTTTATTTACATTATGTGTCACAAGTCGCAAAGTCCTATTCAATTCGGTGACACTTGAGTAGACGCTTAAATTTATCGTTGTTAACAAATAGGTTGTATTAAAAGTGCCAGGGAGTATATGGAGCAGTCATCTGCTTAATTAACGTCCAGTTTCCGAGACGCTGATCAAAGCTGACGATTAGCTAACAGATCAATTAACTTAAATCAGCCGATTGGCTGGAAGTTTTTGACACTTGAATTATGTTATGTAAATACCATGTGTGTGTGTTAACTTAGTTATTGTTCTGAGCAAACATAAAAAAATAATATTATTTTCTAAGGATCATGTCATCTGAAATACACGATTGAATTTGAATTTGAATTTAACTGAAAAACCCGACGCATTGCATATTCCCACCTTTATTCCTACAGCGGAGATTAAAAAAAATATACGAACGTGTAAAAAAAGCGATACAATCACACAAAGACTTCAGTAGTTAGATACAGTAGTAACCCATTTCTTAGATCTACAATAACTATTACACATTTAACATTTACATACAGGCATATACATTGCTTCTGATTCTGACCATCTCAGCGCACAGAAATCCAAAGAGGGGCGATGGACTGAGTCAGTACGTCTCTCTTCGGTGTATTACCTTAGACATACAACTGTATTTTTTAAGGCATACTTATTTTACATATTTTAAAAGAGGTACGGGGGAGTTCCATACCCTTATTTGCTCCATCCCTAAGCCCACAACTGCCGAACGGGTGGAAGTATACAAAAATATTCAAATTATATTGACGTTGACTAAGCAATCTATATGATTTTATGGTCAATAAAAATGAACTTTGAACTTTGGACCCCACATTAGGACACTCTGTCTCGTGGGAACCAGAAACAGCGACATCACAAACATGTAAACATCCAAGACCTGTGTTTTTTTAATAAACAGCGTTTTTTTTTCCTATTCAAGGTGGCAGTGATACATATTGTCCCCACGTTTTTAGACAGTTATGTAAAACTCCATTTTTCGTGACGCAGCTACAGAGATTGAAAGTTTCCTCGCGATGTTTTCCATCACAGTTAGAAATTCACGACCAGATTCGAACCCGCACGTCCTGCGAGAGAAGCGTGGCCTATCAAGTCAAAATAGATAATTATATGAACTTTCAAATGGAACTATTTTCCTGAGTTCTATGAAATAACAACAGAATGACGTCATGTAAAAGTGCCATCAAAATCAGTCTTTTTTTGCACAAAATTGACTTTATAAAATATATCTGCTGGAAATATACAATTCTGAGAATGTCAAGCCATTTTTTACATAATGCTTCAACTTAAGACTTGTTCCTAGGTTTATTGAATTACCTTGGCCACAAGTCTATTCACTGGACCGCGGAGTTCAAACAAATTACTATTTTACAACTGAAGCCTTTGTCTACACAATTTTTTAACAAAGTCGCCAGAGTCTTGTAGAATGGTGACTACAGGAGATGGTCCACTCCTGGCAGTGGTCCAAAACTGTAGGCCGCGGACAAACAAGCCTGGACAGGACAGCGACTGTTCTGTATCCACTGGGCTGGCCTCCAAACACGTAGGGATATTGAATTGGTTTATTTTATTTTATTATATCAACAAAAACCCACAGCCATGCTTACATGTAATCAAAAAAAAAAAATCTTAAAAAGAGGCCAATTATGGATTTAATGATATAAACAACCTATGCAATCGTAAAGAAGAAAAAGAAAGAAAAATAACCAAATAAACAGCATGAGTGCCTTACTTATGTCAGGTGTGTCCCGTGTGTGTAGGTTGTGTGCTTGTAATTTGGTGTTGCATACTTGTAAATTGCGTCTCTGCCACCCCGTACAGGAAAGAATATGATAATGATTCATCTCGAACCAGATATTTCAAGATCGTGACAGTATTTACTTTAAAGTCGACTGTATAAAACCTAAGAGCGCGTTCCCACAATGACGAGACGATAAATTAATCGCTCGACGACCATCGTACACTGAAAAATTAGTTTGTTCCCTATTTACCGAATTGTTATAATAACAAAAAAGTTTAGTTGCTGGAGTGACTGCCAAACATCAGGCTGCCAATTATATTCTGGCCGTTGAGAGCTTGCCACTTGTGGGAGTGAGATAGAGTGAAAAGTAGCGCTGGACAGACGGACATATACATGTGTCAGGATCGCATTGTACAGCAAATCCATTGGCTTACGAAGTTTAGTTTAACTATACTTTACTAAAAAGTCAATCGTATCATCCTAATTCCGGAAGAGCGGGTTCTCCTGGCACAGGTAGTATTTTACTTAAAAGGAGGACTCCACTTTAGCAATTGAAATAGTGTGTGTTAAAGATTATTTTTTTCGAACACTACATGTAGTAGTCGTAAAAACCCCTCCACCAACCCACACTGAGCCAGCGTGGTGGAGTATGGCTCAATCTTACTCGGATCCGAGTAAAGGCCTGTGCCCCTCGGTGGGGACATTAATGGGCTACATTTACTTTTACTTTACTTACATTTAAATAAAATAAAACCATGATTAAATAAACGGAACGACTGTCGTGTCGTCATAGTGGGAACGCGATCTAACTGTTCACATCGGATGTTCTGGCACGCGCTCAAGTGGTGAGCTCAACGCCGCATCGGCGGCGTGAGTAAACACGCTGTCACGCTCGTAAATACTGCTGAGGTGGCCGGTTCAATTGCGTCGTGTGGCTGACCCGGAGGTTACTGGGTAGTCGATATGTGTGGCTGAGCGGTAACCGCGCATCGAAGACGATCGTGCGGGTGCAGCAACATCTGGCCGAGGCGGGTATTGGATGGGTGACCCGTTTCTATGTGACATTTGTTTCGCTTCCGTGTTTCCGATGAAACGTTAAGGGGGCGTCCATTAATTACGTGAGGCGTTCGGGGGGGGGGGGGAGCCGAATCTCATTTTATCTCACTCTTGGGGGTCTCGGCTAATTTCACCTAACATTATTTTTTTTTCAAAAAACAGACTAAAATTGAAAAAATAATTTTTAATTTAACACATGTTCCTCCGCGGAAAAAAATCATTTTTTTTACAATAAAATTTATCATGGTTTTATGAGTGCCGCGAAGTTGCCCGTTGTTGACGCGCCAACAAATTATTTATTTTCTTTTTTTTACAATGAATCCAACGCTTATCTCGCTCTGGGGAGAGGGGGGGTCTCGGCTAATATCATGTTATATTTATTTCGCAAGAAACAGAGTGAAATTAAATAATCAGTTAAATTGAGAAAAACATGTTCATCCGCAAAAAAAAAAAAATTTCATGGATTTATGAGTGCCGCGAAGTTGCCCGTTGTTGACTCGCTAACAAATAATTTATTTTCTTTTATTTACAATGAATCCAACGCCTTTACAATAGAAACACACATTTTTCAAAATCTCACGTGAGATTGGGCGATGGCGGAGGGGGTTGAATAAAATCTCATGATATCTCACCAGGGGGAGTGAGGGGGTCAGAAAAATCGCCAAAAACCCCTCACGTAATTAATGGAAGCCCCCTAAACTGTAGGTCCACCGGGATAGTAGCCCGGCACCCGTCCACCAACCCGCACTGAGTCATCCTGGTGGAATATGGCTCAATTTTACTCGTAATCGATGGGTACTATCATTCCCCACAATATGGTCAGCTAATTAAATGTCACCGCTAATAGCGCAAAATCAGAACACAAGACACTTAATCATGGAAAAAACATGTCCAAAGGCGAGCTTATTTAAAACAAGAGATCTCTTCCAATAAACCTAGGATGGACAGGATTATTTAACAATATGTTCCGGTGTGGTCCGATATGCTCCGATCAGGTGCAGTTTCCGCGCAATTTCCGGCCTCTTGCATACAAAGGCGATCAAAGTCAAAGGTAACGATGGAATTGTAACAGCCCCCCCCCCCTTCCTACCACAGCCCTCTTATGGGTGGAAATTCAGCCTTCCTAGGGTACCGTACCCGAAGGGTGCCAAACCGGACCGTATTACTCAGCGGTCCGTCAGCAGGTCCTAGAGCACGACCCGTAACAGCTAGAAAGTTGAAATTTTCACAGAATGTGTATATCTGTTGCCGCAACAACAACAAATACTGGACTACGAGAGATATTACACATTAAAGGGGGTCCCCATACAAGAGACGTGTTTTTAATTTTCTTTTTGTTTTAATGTTTTGAGTGCTTAAGTTGTGTTGTACGATGGTTGGTACGGTACCCTTCTTCTGCAATTCCGACTCGCACTTGACCAATTATTTTATCTTAATTTTGTTACTCCATAGCTATGGCGTTGGGCTAGCCTCCTTTAACGCAATATGGAGTATTGAGTTACTGGCCAAAAGTGGACACAATAATAATAATAATTTAAATAATAATTTATT
This sequence comes from Argyresthia albistria, assembly GCA_963457715.1. Lineage (NCBI taxonomy): Eukaryota > Metazoa > Arthropoda > Insecta > Lepidoptera > Argyresthiidae > Argyresthia > Argyresthia albistria. The sequence goes on along the minus strand of OY735277.1, from coordinate 7,605,377 downwards.
CAGAAAAAATATACATTTAAACTTGTTATTTACATTGCATTGTAAAGAACAAGGGATGATCTCTACTCCCTAAAAAAGGGCAAGCCCTGTGGCATAGGATGAGTAGATACTTCCCACCAGTAAATGACACAATATCTAATAGTCTAAATAATTTCCGAATTGTTGCATCAATGATAAATTAAAATATGACAATTATTAAATTAAGAAAATTATTGAAATTAACATTGAAAATTGAAGTTTAAATTAGAGTAACAATAAAATATTAACTTAGTGTAGAGAGTGTCTGATGGAGTGTGTGTGTGTGTGGTGTGTAATGTAATAGAGATGGAGGTGTAATGTTTGAGTTTGAGTGAGTTATTGTAGTGAGTAGTGAATGGATGTGTTGATGATTATAAATTATTTATTGTACATTGAATTTATTGTACAATGTGTCTCTGCGGAGACTATATATCCAATTGACTGCGCCTGCGGGGAATGCGGCTCGCCAATCGTTTGTTGTATTCAACAAACGTTCTCATACGCAACCTATGTACGATGACGGCCCGCCAGACAGTTTCGCAGCGGCTGACCAATCACAGCTCTCTTACGTCGTCCCCCGACGCCCGTAAATTGGTGAGTTGTGTTTCAAAGGAAAATGTATCTATGCGCTCTCCACTGGATAAGTGCTCCCTGTGTTTCTGCCACCCCGTATAGGAAAAGTCGTGACGTTGTTGTCTGGAGAACCCAGAGACCAAGAGGGCGATGTGCTTTATCATATAATTGAAACAAAAAGTAAACTTTAGAAAAAACCGACTTCCACAAACCCTATTTGATTAGATCGAGTTTAATACAAACTGTAACCCCTTATCCCCCCCCCCCCTTGGGGAATTAATTTTGTCAAATCCCATATCAGTGCTACCCCACGCTACTAAGGAACCCCTGTACAAAGTTTCACGGCTCTAGGTCCACCGGTTTAGGCTATGCGTTGCCTGCCCGTCAGCCACGCATTGTATTTGTACCTAGCATTGAGCAGATCTGGTGGCCATATGTGGTCTTCATCAGCAGTTCCGCATCACAATATTATGCTTACCATGTGCATTTGCACGAGTTATTATGAAAAACACAAAAATCACTATAGGTCTGCCTATAATATTTGAAGAGTTCCCTCGATTTCTCCAGGATCCCATCATCAGATCCTGACCTGGTGTCAATGGGACCAATGGGAAGGTAAACCCTTTCAAACAAAAAAATAATTTTCCAAATCGGTCCATCCGTTTAGGCGCTATCGGGGTGTAGACATAAAAAAAAAAAAAAAACAAACATACGGACGAATTGTAAACCTCCTCCTTTGGGAAGTCGGTTAAAAAGTAATGAGAACGTCAAGGAATATGTATTGTATTTCCCGAAATATGTGTTCTTGTGCACGTTGATGGAATAAATAGTGAGAAAACCTCCTTATCGTTCTAACTGCGGTGATGGAATATTGTATTATTGGTTAAACTTGGGGTCCATCAGCACCTAATATAGGAAAAGGTGTGACGCATATTTTTTTATTGGTATAAAACTCTTCGGACCAGTAATTAGTCATACCATTATTCGTACAGCATGCTATATAGTCTATTTGTGATAAGAATGCAGTAAAGTCATCCATCACTGTCCGGCGGCCTAGCCACGCCCCGATCAAATCAAATCGTTTCCAATTATCAAGCCAAGTTCACAGTGACCAGTTGAAGGCAAACTTTCGAACGCGAACGTTGTGTCCTGTCCTGTGAGTGTGTGTTAACAGATTTAAATTTAAATTTCACTGCATTCTTATCACGAATGGACTGTAGTGTAATTCGTGGAAGCTAGCTGCTTTATTTTGGATCGCGTCACTGACACTGTGTTTATTTTTACATCTGATCGCGGCTTTGGCCTGATTCCGATGAAATAATTGTGTCAAAGATGGCGGACTGATGATGGAATTAGAATAGGTGAAAGTTAATAAGGAAGTGTGAGCTTACTCGATAAATACAATTAACCAATTAACTACTACCTATCTTCCTATCTTAATTTAAGATTTCGTTTTCTATTACAATGTAAATTGCTTGAAGAAATAAATAAACTGAACAGAACTGAACTACTTACCAATATGTATATGTTTGGCTATGTACTAAAACAGTATTGCTGATTATAAAAACTTTTCCTGTCCTTTGAGCTGACTTACTTATTTTTTAATGTGGATTTTTAAAGAAAAATATTGAAATAGAAAATTTAAGATTGTTTTATTGGAAAATATTATTCGGTTTCTTCGGTCCGGAGTGAAAATAATTAAATTGCACTGATCAAAGATTGGTCACGTCAGTAATTATAATTTCTCGAAGAATAACGGAAATATGTTTTCATTGGATTCGAAATGAAATTTTGTTTGTTTTACAAACATAGCTTCACAGTCTTTTCTTTCCTTTTTTTTACGGGGTGGCAGAGGAGCAAATTGTGCCCACTTTTTGAACAATTAATTATTGAATACGCAACTAGCACAGAAGTGCCCACCTTTGGCAAGTTATTCAATATGGAGTTTGTCATTTCCCTGTTACTTCACGAAGTTTTCAAAGATTACTACATCAACCAAAATATGCTGTCTTTTTTTGGGAGTTTTTTTTTCATTTTATTTCATTTTTTCCTTTCATTCCATTTCAATCTGGTAAAAGAAGAAGATAAACAGGAAGAAGAAAGAAGAAGACGATATCTTCTCCTAGTGATTTTCCACTATCGTAGGTCAGCCATCCCTTGGTCTCCTCGCCCGGAGGAAAAGGTCTTCAACTGGCTATATTGATTCATTCACGTCAGCACGCCTATTATATTTTACAGCGATAAGTAGCGAAATTTTTTGCGTCCTCCGCTTTAATGTTTGACCTAATTTCAACAGGAAAGTATCGTTAAAAATAATTTCTCACCGTTCTGCCAACAATCATAATTGAGAGTTGTGCCGCGCAATTTTCTTTATTTGATATTTAATTTTATGGCGAATTTTATTCGATTTTATGTTCTGAACCGGGAGTAAGAATGTTTGATAAATCGAAATTGTATTCGAGACTAGTTAATTATCCATAATTCACTGTGCAAAAGAGTCCCTGAAATGGCAATTCATATACTTTTTCGTTACGTAATAGGCATCACGAAAGATTTTAAAATCTTCTGCCATAATGTGGGTACACATTTACTATTTACGAAAAAAACTTTATTCCGGTAATAAACTAAAGTTTAAAGCCATTTTTCTAGTATTTTTAATAGTGCGCGAAAAAAGCTCTCAGGTGTCATGGCGTCTCGGCTTTGATGTCACGCTTATGTAAACATGTCAATGTCCAAATGAGTAATCAGCATAAATCAGATGATTTTTACATTGTCATGACGTCATGCAGCGTCATGCGCTATGATTCCTGTTTCGATCACAATGGAAATACTTAGCATAAAGTTCCGTTTCACCAATCGATTTGTCCTATCCTAAGAGTAGCCTAGATTTTTGACAGTTGTCCATGGTTTTGTTCGCCAATCTATCACATGTCTCTCTCTAACACATGAGACTGTCACATGTGTCAGTTTAGAGGCACCTAAGCACTACGCCCACCCAAATCGGTGTCGTAACTTTAGGTCAGCCTAACGTCATTAGTCGTGACTTAAGGGTTAGTGAAACGTGTTTTTGCTCTAGGCAACTCCTAAATATTTAGGTATCTGATTTAGGCGTGTCCTATGGTTTTTATTTATTTATTTATTTATTTTAGGTCTGCCAACAGACAATACATGTTTTCTTAATATAATTCTTAACAATTTACAATTTAGATGTTTGTCTACTTAAAGGCGAACACAGCCCGCTTATAAAAATGGTTAGTGAAAACGGGTGTTAATCTTTGAATAATAGTAGGTAATGATCTCATTGTTATAAAGTTAGCCATTTTATGATATTTTATTATTGTGCAAGTTAGATGCAAGATAATGCAGTGCCCTCACTGGGTTCATTGTCGGTTCTCAAATTCTATATATATATATCACCATATACCACCACAATGTCGCAATAAACGTTTTGAGTTTGAGTTTGAGTTTGATTATTTATTTGATACAGTCGTCAGGCCTATTATTCAGCCAACAGGGTTGATAGCATTCAACGCACTGTGGGTAGCAGCGCCGCTGATTGATCTGTTTGGTGATGCATGGAGGGATATCGTGCGAGAATCTGGAAGGTTCTGTGAGATGATTGCATGATTCTGTTGTCCTCAGATTATTAATTGTGTATATTTTTGTAATGAATTTGTAATCGCGTTAGATACGCAATGGAATGCATTTATATTAATTATCGTTAATATTTAGTAACATCTATAGAATTTGTACAGAGCATTGGATTATTCTGTAATGTTGTACAATTTAATTTGAAAAATAAATAAATTAATTCCTGTTTCTGGCTCGGTTTCTGAAAATTTAAATTATTACAGACAGAAATTCAACGATCCTCCCATCACCGTAGGTCGTGTAAATCTCAATAGTAATTATAGGTAACAAGAGATCCTATTAATAATAAAGCGCTGTAATCTATGTTGAATCAGGATCTACTATCGGTTTGGCTCGGAACCTATGAGTATTAATTAAACCGTTGCTATTAATTAAACCTATTTCTATACAAATACAATAATCTAACATATATTTAGAAATTTACTGACGGACGTTGCATGTGCATGGCATGGTAGAGTCCGGGTTTGGTTAGCTCTTTAGCCACTCTAAGCTCCGCTGGTTCATCCATTCCACTTTACATAGTAATGTTTTTTCATAGGTTTTGATCTTTATCTCGACGTGGGAAGATTGAAAATCGCGGGCCGTGGACTTTGGACGGTCATACGAGTACTTAGGCAAGTGCCTAGGTCAGTTACAAGAACGCGTTAATTACACGTAGCCTAATACAGTCGCATTTTTCCCAATAGCTTTAGGATTTTGGTTCAAACATTGGGGTGCGCGGGCGGTTCAATACTAGGGTACAATTCTCGCACATTTTATATACGGATATAGACACCTATATCGAGTTATTTCATGAATCACTCAATACAGGTATCGATACCAGGTATTTAGAATGCGTGAGAATCATACCCCCTGGCCTTTCATAAGGCTGCAAATCTGGGATTCTAAAAAGAAACAGCACATTTTATCAGCAGTTTAAAGCTAATGCCTGCGTATCAGTTCACGTTTCACTGCTCCTCTTTTATGAAATTATTTATTTATTGCTAGCAAACAAAGTCGAAAATCGTTGTAAAATGCAGGCCCTTTGAACCCAGCAGGCCTCGGATTCTACAAACGAATTGCATTGAAATTGCTATAGCGAAGGCGCAGAAAACCGGTTTAGGCTTGGTGACGACGACACCGCCGAGAAGTTCAAGTTCAAGTTCAAAATTATTTATTGACCATGTAATCATACAGATTACTTAGTCAACGTCAATAAAATATTAATATTTTTGTATACTACCGCCCGTTCGGAAGTTGTGGGCTTAGGCATCGAGCAAAGAAGGGCAAGAAACTCCCCCGTACCTCTTTTAAATCAATTTTATGTATTTCTGCTTAAGTCTAAGGAAATACCCCTCTTTCGATTTCTGTGTGCTGAGACGGCAAAGACCACGCAGTTTTGTCATCTAAATTTTCTTTGCCGAAGTGCCGAGCTGCTACAAACAAAGCGGTTTTTCTCGCCATCGCTATAGCAATTGGCATGCGACTCGTTTAGAATTGGGCGCCAGGTCAGTGGCTGGTGGTGTACATTCAAACAGCATGCAACCCGCAATCGCACAAAAGAATGAGAGCAGCCAAGAGTTGACCCACTTGCTGATTCGGTGATTCGTGTCACCGGGTGCTTTCTGCTGTACTTGAAACCTGGGGTTAGGTAATACATTCAATTAATATAAACATGACTATACCGGGTGTTTGGAGTATGGAGCGACAAAAAATTTTGGAGAGTTAGGGACATCATTCTGACCAACTTTCACTATCAAACCAATTTGATCAGAGCAACTTTATTTTTCACTTCTCTATACAAATCATCTGATAACCGCTCGGCCTAAAATGTATTGAGATGTCAAAAATGTATCGAGATCGTTTGGTAAAGAACATCCAGTGCCTAGACAAACCGTAAATGGTTTTTTGGCACTCTGATCAGCTTTCTTTTTTAAGTTGTTCAGAATTATGTCCTCTACTCCCCTAAAAATTTTGTCGCTCCATACTCCAAACTCCCCGTAGACAACAGACTCGCTAGGTGTAGCCATAAACTGTCTAAACTTAATGTCATTTACACAAAGCGTCACACCTTTTCCCATACGGGGTGACACAGGCACAGATGTGACCACGTTTAGCCAGTGTAATCAAATATCGCAATTTCACTGATTTTACATACTTAGAATCAAGGAAATCAAAGCGTATATTTAGTGTAGTCGGTTTATGTTGTATACTGTGTCTAGAGATTTAATATTGCAGGTCGCAGGCTGCAACTTGTAAGATATTTCCAGTTTGTTGTTACTGTGTTGTTTGTTTCTCTCACGCAGTGTCCACAGTCAAGCAATGAAATGTATAAATTCGTATTTCTATAGAGTTCTTAAAGAATTTCGTTCGTAGATATAGATTTCTGTGGAAAAAAAACAACAATGCGTGTAACGACTTTACTTTAACGCATGTCTTTATCGCAGGGAGCTGAAGTGGCTACCTATCCGTCTTCGTCGGGATTTCCACATCCTAATTTGCCTCTTTAACATCTTATTTAATCCACGCTACCCTTGCTTCTTACGAGATCGGTTTGAATTTCTGTCTTCGGATAGGCCCAGGAGATCTCACACTCGGTCAATGCTTATAACTCCGCAACACAACACAGCCGCGACTCCGTGCTATCAGTCTCTGGAAGAAACTTCCCAGTGCTATCAGGGACAGTCCTTCACTCAACATTTTTAAAAATCGCTTAAAAGAACACTATCTTTCTCTACCTTAATATATTTAAGTTTTTATGTATTTATGTATTTTATATATATATATATATCTATATATATTTTTTTAATATTAAGTATGGTTTTTATGTATGTATGTACTTATTAGTAAGTAGTCTATTAATTAAATATTTATCGTTGTACACATATTATTATGTAGGTCTGTCTTTTGTTAATTAATCCTGTCCTGTCCATCCTAGGTTTGCTGGAAGAGATCTCTTATTAGAGATAAGCTCGCCTTTGTACATGTTTTTTTCATTATTAAGTGTCTGTATTCTGTTTTTGTGCAATAAAGTATAAAGTAAAGTATAAAGTCTGAGGCTATATTTTTACAAACGTAGAGACAGTTTAATACTGCATTTGAATACAATATTCAAGGTTTCCTTTACAAGAATTATATTTGGTTATAAGGTATAGCGGAGTGGTGGCCACGGGGAGCGACAAGACCGGTCGGTGGGCAGACCACCAGCCCGGTGGTCCGACGATATTATAAAGTCGTCGGGATCCCACTGGGTGCGATTGGCACAGGACCCGGGGAGATTGGCGCTATAGAGAAGAGGTCTATGTCCAGCAGTGGGTTGATGTGGGCTGAGGATAATGATGATGATGATGACGATGATGATGGATAGTAAGTTTTTATTTTTATTTTTTATACAGCAGTTTGTGGCACAAAATTAGATAGTCTGTCAGTCCATCAGCCATATAATTTTGCTAGAAACGAATATTTTATTTTTACAAAGCGATTCCCTGAAAGCCAGCCCAGCTTATTCCACGAACACCAGATAATAGAACTTCGAATAATTCTTTCTCAGACTGAGTATTAGAATAAATACTTTGAATATAAGGTTCGTTTTCAGAGCAAGATAGATGGTCCAAGCAGTTTTGATAAATGGCACCCGTCTGGAAGTCTTCGCGTTGGAGATAGGGATGGGGTTTGCTGGGTTATAACCCCGGGATTTTTGGGGATAAATACCGGGTGAATTGTGTTTTAACAGATATTATTTTATAGGCAAATCAATAATGTGTTAACCCTCTGGTCGACACATAAATACAGGACGGATTCTTTTAGTATCTATTAGTAGAACATACAGCAACGCCGGTGTAAGTTTTTGTTATTAGTTATAAATTAAATTTAATATTAGTTGTAAATCATTTGAACCAGTTTACAGTAGGTAACGCCACGGTTTCCTGGGCGCTGATTAAGTTAGCAGGTTGGTTAAATCAGTTTCGGCCAATCACATCTCGCTATTGAAAATAATAGAGGCACGTGATTGGCTCAGGCTGATTTGACCAAACTTGTAACATAATCAGCGCCCCGGAAACCGGAGGTTATTTTACAATTGATTAATGGGTATTCGCCATGATACTTGAAGAGTGATCAGTAATCTTTCAAGGTTCTTATTTACCCGCAAACTACCCGGGTATTTACCGGGTATTTCGCACAGATATACTTGAGAATAATCGCTCGCAGAGATTTCTGTCTCAATGGCTGCTGATAAATGGTGGATTGGCGCGGCGCGAATTTGTCAAAGATATGCATGGCAATGGCTAGTGCAGTTAATGCGGCGAGCTGACGATTTGAGAAAAAAGATGAATAAAGGCTTCGGTTTATCACTATCATCACCCACGGGGCGTGAGCGGGGCGGTGGCGGGGCGGTTGTCAAATGTATGGTCAAATTGGCTGCCACGCTGACTATTGATAGTCGATAAAACCTCTTTTTTTTCAGGCCCAGCGGGTCGATTCTCGCGCCTTCGATATACGGATATCGAGACCTATATTGACAGATTCCCATACGAAATCACTCGATATATAGGTGTAGATATCGTATTGTACATTGTAATTAATACCAAATTACTAATTTGAAGTAAGCACGATTCATTTAATTTTTGCTAAAAAATATAGCCTCTGAGTAGTATTTACTAAATTAATGATTTCCAACCTTGAAATCGAGCATAGCATAGATTTTTATTTTCGCACGTTTACCTAGGCGTCCAGCCACTATTATATTTATTGCTATATCGTACTAGTTGCACCGTCCGAAACGTGATAACACCCGTAAAATACCCAAAACACCCCCTAGAGGCTCACGCACAAAATCTATCGCACGAATTTATCTAAGCTCAAAAATGTATGTCGGGTCATAAATAAAACAAAATATATCGCATTATATAAGAGTCTTTACGTTTCTGTCGACCCTTTATTGGGCCGGGGTTGGGGTGCTGGTTTTGTTACCGGATAGGATAGGTTGCACGAAAGTAACAGTAAGGTTTGTGTTATTAATTCACCTTAAAAATATCTACATGAGTCCATTTTTTGGGTTCCGGTCCATAAAAGGAAAAATTTCTAGGTCAACTAGGAGAGGTAGGATTTTCAAAGTAATCGCAATAGACCCAAAACCTATATGGTACTTCCCGTAGGCCTACAATAATGAAATTTGGCACAAAGCAAGGTCTTATAGCACAAGTAAAGGGAAAAATCTGATCTGTCTGCAAAAGTATCATTATAAAAAACATCATACTTATGTAGAAACCTAATTTAATTACACTAGTTTTGCTCTCCAAGTGTGATCAAAACCCTTGGTCGGCGAGTCCTGCTCGCACTTGTCCGTTTATTTTTTTACACAGACATAAATGGGGAAAAACTATACATTCATTAATATTTCTTATACTGGGGCTGGCGCAAAATAAAGGAGAAAGGTTTTATAATTCAATAACAGTGTGGATAACGGCAAGTCTTGTAAAAAATATAATTTTCGATAGATAATCTTAAAAAAAATGCGTTTAAGTACATACTTATGATGCCCACGCCTTTTTCTCAGAATATCCCTTCTAGAGACTAAAAACCGCAGATAGATGAACCATCTCACGAAGAAGTTTTGACTTTAGGTTGAAAGAACTTTATTCTCGTAAGAATATGGTTCTTCCCCTTACCTCCTATCATCTCCGTCTCCTTCCCAGCATGGCTTGCTGGAAGAAATCTCTTATTAGAGATAAGCTAGCCTTTGTACACGATTTTTCTATAAGATATCTGTTTGTCATCATGTGAGTACAATAAAGAAATTACAAATTACAGTTCTTTATACCTTAAGTCAAAACTTCTTCATGAGATGGTTCATCTATACTTGCTACGATCTTAGAATATAATTATGCTCTCATTTTCTCTACATTCGTAAAAGTATCTTCAAAAACAATAATGTTATGTTATTTTATTTAAAAACTATTTTTTTCTCTTTGTTTACTCAATGAGGTAGGAACACCAGAATCGTACCCCAGTCTCTACAGGATGAGCGCGCTACCGATCCAGGGCCATTCCGCACAACGAACGGCAGACATTAGGTATAAGCGATGTAAATTAGAGCAGAATGGACCACCATCACCGGGATAATAGCGAGTGATGGCGCGATATTCCGCGATACAATAGGATATCGGGTTACAATGGCTACACTGCGATGCACAACCGGCAACTCAGTTTAAAGGAGACTCAAAGACGTGATGCTTGCTACTGTCTCTCGCGGGAAATGATGTGTGTTTGACGTAGGCTGAACAACCGAAATATCTTATCTTTATACTTTATTGCACAGAATAAATACAATTGAAAGTGGACAACACATGACAAAGGCGAGCTTATCTCTATTAAGAGATTTCTTCCGGCAAACTTAGGATGGACAGGAAATAATTTAAATATATCGGTACCAAAAAAAAATATGGGTGTACAGAACGGTAATTTAACTTTAACAGGAGATGCGGGTTCGAATCCCGTTGCTGACCATGTACAGTCATGTGCTGACTGCTAACCATGTCAGTGTACATGTGAGCATGTAGCTACCACGTAAGCTACTCAACCAGAAATATCTATACAGCCAGAATATCCAAATTATGTCAACATCCTTCGTGCATAGATGGTGCGACATCTTGTCGGTCAAATTATAACGGGAATGTGACGATTGGGATCAAAACTAACTTAAGTAGCTTGATTCTAACTCTGACAGGTATTTCGACTCGGAATTTAATTGTGATTTTGACATGTCATCTGTCTAACTTGTAAACGCATGGTGTGAGGATCTTAAAATGTCTGTGTACAATAAAGAAATTATGAATTATGTACTACACTACACAGACCGCCAAATACACAGACACACACCCTCACACACACACACATACACACACACACCCTCACACCCTCTCGACACACCCTCACACACACACACACACCCTCACACACACACACACACACACACTCGCACACAACACAATACAACTACTTACCACATCCACAAAAAATCACTGTTTTTTGATACATTTCTTGTTGTTGTTGCTCTTTTAGCTCAACTAGGTAAATAACCGTCACTTAATTATTGTAAACTGTATGCAAAGTTAAATCCGTAATTGGCCTTATTTTAAGTGTATGTTTCCGACTAGCTGTAAGAATGGCTGTGTGATTTTTGTTCATTAATAAAATAAATAAAATGTCAGATAACAGTTCGGTTCTCGGCTTCACTTTCACTTGGGTTGTTTGCGAACGCTCTACGGTAATTTTCGCATCACTCGGAGTGATTATTACCCGTTGCCGATCGCACCCTTGGATGCAACTCGTATTGTAGCAACCAGAAATAAACAGTAAATTAGTTTATTCTTCACCAACAGAGCTTCAAACATAACATAGTTGGGGTGATTTTGGAGGTACCAAAACACAAAACTAAGGCACCAAACAGACAACCTTAAATCCGACAGCTTTTGCGCGGTGGCCACATATTGCATTTTCAAACACACAATTTTAATGAGTTTGCTTAGTTTAGTTTGTGTCGCCTCCCAAATTGCAGACGGTGTTGCGGCTTTTCTCATACGGGGAGATGGAGGCACTGTCGTGTCTTCGTTGAGCTAGGTTACCCAATACCCCTTTGTATGTGGATAAAACAGTCTTTTCCACCTCGTATAGGAAAACACTTACCGTCTTATTGATAAATAAACGGTCAAGTGCGTACTCGCGCACCAAGGGTTCCGATCACACTTGGAGGACACGTGTAATTAGGTTTCCACATTAAAAAAAAAAAAATGTCATCCACGTAAACCAAATTGAATATTTTTGTAGAAAGACAGAAATTTGCAGTTTTTCTGATTTTTCCCTTTACGTGTGCTATAAGATCTTGATTTGTGCCAATTTTTAATGATTTTAGGACTACGGGAAGTACCCTATAGGTTTTGGGATTACAGCTATATGCGACCACAGACCATCAATTGATATAAAAAAAAAAACAAAGTGATCCTATAAGGGTTCCTTGTTTCCTTTTAAGGATCGGAACACTCTACTATGCTGTTAATAGTTCTTTACTCTGAGACTAGTTACTCTCAGGTTGAACTCAGAGTAAGATACTTTTCTACGAGAGTAGAGTCAAATAAGTGCTACTCATTCCTTTCACCACGTTTATTAATATTGAAATTCGTCAAAATTGGCTTAATGCATAGAGTGAAGATACTACTATTTTAGTCTGTGTTTATTAATAAGATACATGATGCTTTGTATTATATTTCATCGAAACTTACGGACGTAATGGAACGTGAAAACCTAACTTAAGCACACGTAACCAAAATTGAAACGTAACGACTAGTTAGTACCACCTAATTTCCTATGCATTTGGGAGCAAGTCCTGCTAAATCGAGCGGGAACATTTCATTTGTTAGAATCTGACCTACTTTCGGTGAATTCGGAACTTCGGTCTGAAATCGTGAGATCACTGAATTATATTTAGCGGCGGCCTTACAAGTTCTGAAACAGCTGATTTTCTTGTGAATGAGCTGTGTATTGTCGATGAGCTAACCCGTTAACGAGCCTATACTCTATCCATGCTTAGAAGTAACTTGACAGCTAACCTAAAACTTAATTAAATCCACTTTTTAAACACTAGGGATGTTACCATAACAATCGGAAAGAATCGAAATTGTTTATTCAGTTGAACTAACTTAAGGGTTGTCATCGTCATCACTGCTATCCGCACTTAGGGATATAATTACTTTGTTAATTTTCAACTATATCGTCGATTCTAATGTCTCTTTTCAAATCTTGTAAAATCATTCCAGATTCACAAATGTTTAAAGGGTGTATCGATTCTTTTGATTAATCGATTTTTGTGAGAAATATCCCCTCACTAACATGCTAAGATCTGTCAAGTTGCCTGCTAACCCCCTGTTCCGAGTCACGCCAAAATCGATTACAGCGTCCTCGAAGCCGTTCCGAGACAGTTTTGGCGATACAAAACAATGGCATCGTAGACGCTTTTTGGCGATACAAAACGATGGCATCGTAGACGCTTTTTGGCGATACAAAAAATGGCATCGTAGACGCTTTTTGGCGATACAAACAATGGCATCGTGGACGCTTTTTGGCGATACAAAAAATGGCATCGTAGACGCTTTTTGGCGATACAAAACGATGGCATCGTAGACACTTTTTGGCGATACAAAAAATGGCATCGTAGACGCTTTTTGGCGATACAAAACGATGGCATCGTAGACGCTGTGATCGATTATGGCGCTGACGGCGCCACACCCTTTAGCATACAGGGTGGCAGAGGCACAAGTTTGGCAACGTAGGCTTACATCGGACGGCCATGCAATAATCCATTTTGTGTGACAGGGGGCTAGCCCATCGCCGCAGTTATGGATTGATGAAGGTTTCCTCATGATGATTTTCACCACCTTTATAACGTGAGTACAATGTAAAGTAAAAGTCAATTTCATTAGAACGTTGTTAGAATGTTGTTAAACCATGAAGTTCGCTAAGGGGTTCGCTAAAGTAATTTTGTCTGATCAAAGCCTGGATGCACACCAGAGACTATAATATATACAATTGACTGCGCCTGCGGGGGAATACGGCTCGCCAGACATTTGTTGTGTTCAACAAACGTTCGCATACGCAACCTATGTACGATGACGGGCCGCCAGACAGTTTCGCAGCGGCTGACCAATTACAGCTCTCTTACCTCGTCCCCCGCCGCCCGTGAATTGGTGAGTTGTGTTTCAAAGGAAAATGTATCTATGCGCTCTCCACTGGATAAGTGCTCCCTGATGCACACACTGCGAACCAAATGACTACACCGATAGCGCCTTGACTTAGCCTTTCTCAAGGCGTCTTCGAGGATTATTTGACATTTGGTTGCTCAGTTGTTGACTAGTCACTGAGGCTTTAGAAATTCAGCATATTTTTTTCCTGTGACGTTTTTTTGCAAACAAACTGAAACAGTTTTTTATTGCTTTTGACAGTTTTCGTTAAAAATCTTGAACCCAGCTAGGCCAAATTGCAATCATCAACTAGTATACAAGTTTTCTATAAATATTTATCTGAATTTTGTTATTAAATACGCAAAAAGGACTCGAAAACATACCGTAGGGTTTCAAAAGGGCTAAAGAAAATATTTATAACGAAAGTGTACCTAATTAGTTGAATAACTCAAAAACTTTTCTCTCGGCGCAAATGAGTAAACAAACATAGAACTGGAATCCAAAACAAAACGTAAACAAACTAACTTACTTCGCTGTTACGAATATCCAGCTTGGCCCTATCTTTACGAGCTTTACAAAGGTACCTTACTAATCTTACAAACTTGTAAGATTGTCAAAATCTAATAGCATAACAAAATAATTATGTGTTACGGCTTACGTTCTGAGTTAGCCAACGCTGACAGGATATTATGCGTAATTTTTATTATTGCATATTAAACATTAATTCCACCTATCTAATAACCTAGTGCGGGGGGGGGACCAGGGTCAAACTACTGTTTATTCTTTTTTGTTTAATAAATTATTTTTATTTTATTTCCGTTATCCCCTTAATACGTGTACCCCACTTTTTGGACATCGAAATTGTTAATTTAAAGCTATTTAAATAACTTTTTAATTAAATAGAATTAAAGTTTACTTAAATAACTTTTTTCATTTATAGGGGAGTCCTTTGCCCGGCAGTGGGACACTATGCAGGCTAAATAAATAAAATAAAATAAAAAGTTAATTAATAAAAAGACAATTATTACAATTTCGATGTCCAAAAAAAAGTGGGTGAAACGGATCAGGGGGACAACGGGACTACATCCAAATTCTTTAGTGCATCATAAGGACTTTGGGAAACATCGTGAACCTTCATTACTCCCAGATACTATATTATATCCAATTGACTGCGCCTGCGGGGGAATGCGACTCGCCAAACGTTTGTTGTATTCAACAAACGTTCGCATACGCAACCTATGTACGATGACGGGCCGCCAGACAGTTTCGCAGCGGCTGACCAATCACAGCTCTCTTACCTCGTCCCCCGCCGCCGCCCGGCCGTAAATTGGTGAGTTTTGTTTCAAAGGAAAATGTATCTCTATGCGCTCTCCACTAGATAAGTGCTCCCTGATTACTCCATAGTCACGTACGTCAATGGGCTTGTTCTCTGTCACGAAAAATGAAGTATTGAAAACTGGCTAAGAGAAGGCACAACTGTGTCTCTGCCTCCCCTTACGAGTGACGCTATGTTATGTTATAAAAATATCTAAGCTACCTATTATAATTACACGAAAATTACAAAGACATGAACATCGCAGGAAACGTGGAATAAAAGAGCACATTTTAGAGGTATTTCCTCGAGACATGATAAATGTACTTTAATATCTGCTACGAATAATTACGGAACCTTTTTCGCAACTTTTCGACTCAATTTACATATAGAATAGTGTGAGAGATGACAGGGGATTCGAATCTAACTCACTCGATGTGAACTGAAGCGTGGATTAATGGGCCTATTAGACTACGCTGTCGGCAGGGCCCTGTCTCACTCACTGTCTCTATCTAGTCGTTCCACAAATCGTGCCCTGCCGACAGCGTAATGTAATAAGCTCTTATGGGCCTATGAGCAACTTGATGTATGCTTCTAATCTGGTGGTCTTTTGGTTGAAATAACTACCTATACTTTTAAACAGTTACATATTTTTATAAATCTGAGCAAATAAACATTTTAAAATAAAGATATTTTACATTAAATCGCTCGATCATATATTTTTAAAAAATGCACATCTATGACAGGTCACACCCTGCCTTTTTCACCGTCATCTCTCCTATTATTAACATAATAAGAGAAATGAACACTGACCGGGACGACCCAGATTTTTTGAAGAAAAATGAATTTAATTTGCTCTCCTTTCATTAAGATGGGAAATTTTTATACGTCATACATAAACCTTTTAGTTTTTATGATATTGATTTATTCGTAATTCAGCATAAATGGCACGTAAAAAAACTCGTGCAGCACAGTTTGAAGTAAAACTCGTGTTCAGAAAAATTGTTGCATTGGTATAAAGTAAACAGTAACGAACAACTACTGATGTAATAAACGATATTGGAATCGTGTATTTCCAGCAGTTATATTTTTCAATATTTATTTTGTGCACGAAACCAACATTAAGCTCCAAAATTCCTACTATATCATTATGTTCAGGTTAGTTTTGAAAATATTATAGAATATTACGTTATTTAAACTAACTACCCGTAAAATATAGATATTATTTATAAGAATGCGTTTTGAGTTTTAAAATGTATCCTGTCCATCCTGGGTTTGCTGGAAGAAATCTCTTTTTAGAGATAAGCTTGCCTTTGTTCATGCCTTTTCTGTATTGTTTGTGTTTTTTTCTGATATGTGCAATAAATATATACGAAAAATATATACGAATGCGAATGTATTGTGGTACATTGGGAACTCAGTAATAGGTATACCGTAGATAGAGTAAGTGAATAATGCAAGGCTTTGTAACTGTGTGCCATCGTGCATGGCTAAATTCAAATTACCTATGTGATATACTATAGTTTTAATTCGGTTCTATAGTTTTAACAAGCCTTTCGCCTTATACAGTCGAGTTTTCGAATGTACATGGAAGGGTTCTTAGCTACATCTGAGCAGATTCATCAATCAAACATATATGAATCTGTTCAGATATATAAGTACCCTTCTATGTACATTTATATTTAAAGCATAGGTAATAGTCATATATTAATGAACTTGACTGTACAAAAAGAAAATACACGTTAGTTTTTCGCAAGTTCTGTGAAAAGCTACACGTGACATCATAAATATAATGTTTTGAGGTCAAATTATATTTTGGTAACGTAAACAACACCCACCTACATATTGCAAAAAATATGAATGATTGTGAATGTAGAGTTTTATTTCATATTCTCTGTTGCACGGTCATTTACACATGGTATTCTTATTCAACAATTAATACGCAAAGGCGAGCTTGTCTCTAAAGAGATATTTCTTCCAGAAAACCTAGGCAGGACAGGAAATATCCTAGTTACTGAGAGGACAGTCCTAGAGTAATATTGATAACAAATAAATGCCTTTGACTTTGATATTTGTAGGTAGTAGCTACATTGCAAAATACCTTTCAGGCTTTCCCTGCTGAAACAGCAAGCCGGTAAAAATATCACAGAATCGCAATCCGTTAAACATGACATCAGCAATTTTCGTTTGCGATCGCATTACCTTTCGATCCCCAATAGGGAATATGCCGAGAAAAATAAAACCGAAATCCCCATTTTCACGTGACACTTGACACTGAGAACGTAACACCACCGTCTCACGGGACGTACGAACAAACCCGTGAAGACACCTGCATTAAACCGACGAACCGTGGCGAATTGAGCACGAAAAAAAACCCAACTCCCAACCTATTATCTTAACACAACTCTCACACGCTGAGCAGCGAACCTTAACATTAAAAAAAATACTAAATTCATACTAACACAGTTCAAGCACAGATCCGACTCAAAATCACACTTGTTTATAAATTTAGTCACACAAAAAGTCACGCGCGGCGATGATTCGTTCGAATTTTCGAGTAGCTCGCGACACAACCACCTGCGGCGGCTGTTCGACCGAAACTGAGCGACTAACGAAAGCTTTTGCCAGGGACGAGTGTCTGTGTGTGGGTGGGGTGTACGTACAGAGGGGTAGTTTTGAGCTTGTGTGCATTTTCAGGTCACCAGCTTTCGTAAGACAGGCGTTTTCAAGTGTGCTGCTGATGTGGTGTTCTATACGGTCGTATTTCGCATGGCTATTTTGGGATGACGGTACATTATTGGGTTTACAGTGAAATGTGGAGGGTAAACAGTTGGGCGATGCTCTGGCCCCCGATGAATCAAAATTGAAAATTAGTAACTGGGCGAATGTGGGCGTAATGGCATCTTGTAAAGATAGAGGTGAATTACATGACATATTAAGAAATGTAGAGCAACCAGCGGCGATGGGCTTGATGCAAGATTGAGAAGTTAATAATTGGCCGAATGTGGGCCAGAGCCAGAGCTGTGCCTGTGCCACCTCTTAGGCTGGATTTCACCAACAAAAAGTTATACGAGAATAACTATCCCGCGGATAACTTGCATGACAATGACAGTTCAAAATGAGGTGATCTGATCTGGGTGTCACAAGTGTCTATGAAAAAGTAGAAGATACTCTCGAGTAAAAGTTACTCTTTCGTTGGTAAAATCCAGCCTTAGGGGAAGAAACTTAACGTCACACCACATAAGAGGAAATGTAGAGCACCCGTATTGTTTCGTAATAGGTTTAAACTTGCATGTTAACCCCCAATTGGAGTCCGCGCGGCGAACCAGGAAGAAGGAAGAAAGCCGACAGCAGATCACCCGCTCATCTCAAATCAAAAACGAACAACACAGCATAATAACAAAACGTGTCTGCGTGTCTGTCTGTAGGAAAACCATAGTTTCCATTATTTGCACGCCACCATACTAATTCATGACTGATTGTCAGAAGGTGCAAGGTCTAGGTCGGTTTATGAAACGAGAATAGGAGTACGCATTGCACACTTAGTGTAGGCTGAAAGATTGAATATCTGAGCCTAAAACTCACGAGGAAAACAAAATGCATGATTGAATATCTGAGCCTAAAATGCATGATTGAATATCTGAGCCTAAAACTCACGAGGAAAACAAAATGCATGATTGAATATCTGAGCCTAAAACTCACGAGGAAAACAAAATGCATGATTGAATATCTGAGCCTAAAACTCACGAGAAAAAAAAATGCATGCCTGTTTGCTTCTCGTTTGCAGCTGTTCAAAAAAAGAGCAGCATATTAATCGGTGTTAATGCAGTCTGATGATATGAATATAATGTTTTATTGTGTTTATACCACCAACCACCGAGCAAACCAGATATTGTATTTTACAGAGAGAAATATAAGTTTTCGGCGAAACTTCATCTAACCTTCAAGCAGCATTTAGTTTTGATTTGAGCTAGAGCTCGTCTAAGCTGAAATGACGCGCCCCACTCCTTGGTTTTGTATGTAAATAAACAGAAAGAGAATAAATCAACTGTCCCGTCTGCAAACTAATTTAGTTTATATGACGTCCTACGATTATATCTAACTCCAATTTTTATTGTAAGTAAGTCTCAAACTTACGGCTTCAATAACCTATCTATCCAATTTTTGGAAAATGTTGATGAACTATCATATGAATATCATAACCCACAAGAATCTAAACATAATAGGTCGGTGTAATCTCTATATTTTACTCCACAAAACAGATATACAGATATATATTTTCAACCGACTTCAAAAAAAGGAGGAGGTTCTCAATTCGACCCGTATGTTTTTTTTTTTTCTTCTATGTTTGTTACGCGATAACTCCGCCAATTATGAACCGATTTGAACAAATCTTTTTTCTGCGTATAGGTAATACCTCAAGGGTGGTCCCATTGACACCAGGTCAGGATCTGATGATGGGATCCTGGAGAAATCGAGAGAACTCTTCAAATATTATAGGCAGACCTATAGTGATTTTTGTGTTTTTCATAATAACTCGTGCAACTGCACATAGCATAATATTGTGATGCGGAACTGCTGATGAAGACCACATATGGCCACCAGATCTGCTCAATACTAGGTACAAATACAATGCGTGGCTGACGGGCAGGCAACGCATAGCCTAAACCGGTGGACCTAGAGCCATGAAACTTTGTACAGGGGTTCCTTAGTAGCGTGGGGTAGCACTGATATGGGATTTGACAAAATTAATTCCCCAAGCGGGGGGGATAAGGGGTTACAGTTAGTATTAAACTCAATCTAATTAAATAGGGTTTGTGGAAGTCGGTTTTTCTAAAGTTTACTTTTTGTTTCAATTATCTTTATGTCAAAATGAGTGAATCGAATGGAGAAATTCAATACATTTTATAGTTGTAGAAAAAAAGGAAGATAATTGCTACGATGGCCGTGAAAAAAAATTGTTTATGAACACAGTGTCAGTAAAAGTAGCACAAAGTTGGTTTAAGCGTTTTCAATCCGGAGTTTTTTAAGTCAAAGATGCACCTTTTTGTTTGAGCCTTTACGGTCTTCGTACAAAATACGAAGAAACTTTTTACCCGACCTAATACATCACACTTTTACACACGTGTGCCTATGTTTAGCCAGTGATCCGCAATTCAGAATAAATTCCAGTAATTGTAGAATAAATTCCAATATTTGTTGATTGTGGTAAGCGAATTACGTAATTACTCACTATTATCTCTAAGCTTTTCGTCCCTAAGAAGTCTTAGCCCAAGTCTAACTTTGCGTGAGCTTCTTTGATGTGAAAGCTCTTACTAAATACTCGTACTTAGTTGGAGGTGAAGTAACGGCCATTTAGCTCTAACCTTTGTTATACATGATGATGTGAGGTTAATTATTAGTTAACTCTGCATTTGAGAATTTAGTACGATTTATCTACCCGCATAAGCCTTACTTGTGGTTTTACAGGGCGACTAGAGTATTTTTGGGCTAGAAATTATTAGCTGAAAAATAATTTTAATTAGGGATTTTACCAAACCTAATCATAACCACAGAGTTAGAAGCTTCAAATAGATCAGGGTCAAAAGTAACAGGCGATTGATCGAAGATTAATTCAAAATATTCGCACGTGCTTAGCCAAACATTATAGTTACAAATGCGTCTACTGTCCGATATCTGAATTAAGAACTTCACTGATTAAGTACTTACTCGACGACCACTGTGGGGCGCAGCGGTTGCGTATCTGCCTACCATGCGAGAGGTCCCGGTTTCGAATCCCGGCTGGGGACCAAAAAAAACCCAGGTCTTGGATGTTTACATGTTTGTGATGTCGCTGTTTCTGGTTCCCACGACACAGGGCCAGAAGCAATGTATGTGCCTGTATGTAAATGTTTATGTTTGTTTGTTTAGTATCGTTCTGTCCCTGCAGATGTCACAAAAAAGAACGTGACAACACGAAACTTAAGTATTATCTCAGTGAATTTCTCAATTCAGAAACCTTCGCTAGAAGCTGTCACAGCTAATTTTCCTTTTGGAAACCGGGCGTTAGACGTCTTCATTAGATCTCTAAACCATGCGTAACATTAACATATCGCACACGAGATTTAGTGACAATTGACAGAAAGTACTATCACCTAAATCGCCAAAATTATTAACTTTAAACACCATATTACAATGAACTAAAGCTTAAAATTACTTCTGACCGTATGTCTCAGATGTCAGTTACACAAATGGAACTGTCAATCACTGAAGCCAATTCAATAGCTATCCATGACAGTCGATTATGGTCTCTATTGAATGGCACTTGGAGTTATTTTTCGGTGACACTGGGTTATTGAGATTCAGTGACATGTTGAGTGACAAATGACTTCGGTTTACATATCGAAGAAAATAAGGGGTATTGTTGTATGACAAGCTGTTGGGGTAGGTATGTTTAAAGCTTGGCAAGGAATCCTAGAAATAAACCGTGTTACCACAAAAAATATAAAACGTAGTTTAACCTCAAAACAAACGTCAAATCAAGTACCTTTTATTGGGACACATACTTACGAGTACTCTTAGCTCAAACTGTAAACTCGGTTCTTAGCATATAAAAGTGTAACCTCTATTAATTTACTTTTAATATAAACTCGAAGAAACAACTATTCCTCTAAAGGCAAATTTCTAAAAGGCTCCGTAAAGTTGAAACGTCTTTTTTTAAACATCCCTTTTCGTTCACGGCTGAGCGCGTGCGCCGGACATCTGTTGCTTTAGTTGTAGTCAGTTAGAGCGAATTCTGAAGGCGTCCATACCAACAACAGTTCCGCTCGCAACAAAGAGGTTGAACGATATAGTTTTAGTGATGGCTACGATATAGTTTATATATGGCTACCAACGGAATCTAGCGAAAGAGAGTGACCTTCCCATACAAAAGTTCTTTTTTTGGCTTTTCTCTACGTTTTCATTTTCTTTTTTCTAAACCTCCTCCGGACTGAGTAGGACTGACACAAATAAAACCCAATACCTAGGTCGAAGCGTCAGGTGATTCTAGAGCTGGCACCTACCTCGCTCAGTGAATTAGCCTAGCGATACAGCGAGGTAATGGTGCCAGCGTGTTGGGCACCCTGCCACTCGACGGCGGCGGTGACCATAAGAATATTTTTTTATTTAATTTAATTGTTTTTAGTAGTAAGTTAATTGTATATAAATAAAAGTAATGAATAAATATAAAGTTGTTAAAAAAAAAACCTAGGCATAAAATACATCGGTTGGGCCAATTCACAGGAAAAGGAAGACAAACGAACACTTCATTTTTAGGGTTCGGTACCCGAAGGGTGCCAAACGGGACCCTATTACTAAGCCTCCACTGTCTGTCTGTCTGTCCGTGCTGTATCTCATGAACCGTGATGGCTAGACAATTGAAATTTTCACGGATTATGTATTTATGTTGCCGCTATACCAAAAATTACTAAAAAAAAGAATAAAATTAATATTTAAGGGGGCTCCCATACAAAAATCCTGTTGCAATTATTTTGCTCGTTTTTGCTTCGTTCGATTCGATTTTTTATAGTTAACGGTACGGGTTCGTGTATACGAAATATACGAACCCTTCGTGCGCGAGTCCGACTCGCACTTGGCCGTTTTATATAAGTACAGATGTGTGGCCTGCTAATCTCTTTTGGGAATTTAGTCAGTGTCTGTTTATTATCCTCTTGGGGAAGTTTAATTGAATTGTGTCATTATCTTTGCATTGAATTAAGATTATATATCACCTGTCGGTACAATTGTACATTACCCCACTTGTGAGCATAAAGACATTCACCTTAAAATCATACACGAAATCATACTTGAATTGCCAATTTGCCATAGATTCTTTTAAGCAACGTCTCTGGAATCGGTTCATTTTTTAGTCTTGATATAAAAACATAGCCAGTTTAGTACACTAGAGGCACTTTGTATGAGGGGTTTGGCCGAGGTGCGGTTTAGTTAGACTGGGGTTTTTTATGATGGAAATATTTTTTTATAGAGTGATTGGTAACCTTAAACGACTATTTTTGAAAAGTTATTTAATGAGATATTTCCTAAATCCAGAAAAAAAATGTTATAGTCATCACTTTCCTATAATTGCAATGCGTAGAGTAAGAATTAGCATTTAAACTGCTAATGCCGACTCTACGTGCCAATGTCAGTCACCTTATATAACACAAGCTTTGACTTACAATTACTCAAACTACTAATAATAACCCTTTATAAAAGTGTAAAAGTTCAAAATAAAACCCCAGTTTAAGTTTAACCACGCACGTCCCGCTAAAACCACTCGTAATAGCACCCTTTTGTAACGGTTGCCACTCACCTGTTCGTATGACGTCACGCACGACACAGGTGGGTGCGAGCGAGACAGAATATATCGCCGTCTCAACGACATCTGTTGTCTCACAGTGACTATTATACAGGGTGACATTTAATTAGCTGACCATATTTTGGGGAATGATAATACCCATCATTATGAAGAACTTTCCCCATGGAACATGTCGCAACCGAAAAAAAATTTTGGGTCTCCCATAGTAACTTGAAATCAGCTGATCGGGGCAATGCACTGAGGGACGAATTTTTTTTTTCATTTGCGACTATATGTTTTTGGGGAAAGTTGTTCATAATGATGGGTACTATCATTCCCCAAAATATGGTCAGCTAATTAAATGTCACCCTGTATTATTTGTTGTTTGCAATAACTATGGCATGCCATTCTTAGGTATAATATAGTAATTGATGCAGGATAGATAGGGTTTTTTCTGTGGTGTGTGTTAGGGTAGTTAGTTAGGTCACGAGATAAATATGTTACATCAGCTGCTGCCTATCATTATGCAGGTAACCTTGAGTTTAAAAAATAAAGCAAGTTGATAGACCCCTTCATTCAAGAAATTGTTATACCCCTGGCCGAAAAGGAAAAAAAAAGACATTAACATTCGACAGAATTATCTATGGGTACATAATTGAAACAAAAAGTAAACTTTAGAAAAAACCGACTTCCACAAACCCTATTTAATTAGATTGAGTTTAATACAAACTGTAACCCCTTATCCCCCCCCCCCTTGGGGAATTAATTTTGTCAAATCTCATATCAGTGCTACACCACGCTACTAAGGAACCCCTGTACAAAGTTTCATGGCTCTAGGTCCACCGGTTTAGGCTATGTGTTGCCTGCCCGTCAGCCACGCATTGTATTTGTACCTGGTATTGAGCAGATCTGGTGGCCATATGTGGTCTTCATCAGCAGTTCCGCATCACAATATTATGCTTACCATGTGCATTTGCACGAGTTATTATGAAAAACACAAAAATCACTATATGTCTGCCTATAATATTTGAAGAGTTCCCTCGATTTCTCCAGGATCCCATCATCAGATCCTGACCTGGTGTCAATGGGACCAATGGGAAGGTAAACCCTTTCAAACAAAAAAATAATTTTCCAAATCGGTCCATCCGTCTAGGCGCTATCGAGGCACATACATAAAAAATAAAAAAAATAAAAAACAAATATCCGGACGAATTGTAAACCTCCTCCTTTGGGAATTCGGTTAAAAATCATTCACTATAGCAGTGATGGTGATGACAACTCTTCTGCAACTGAATTTCGACTCTTTATGATTGTTTTAGTAACATCCCTAGTGTTTAAAAAGTGGATTTTATGAAGTTTTAGGTTAGCTGTCAAGTTGCTTCTAAGCATGGATAGAGTATAGTCCCAAACACTAGTCCACTGGTTCATAGCCCTGTGACCCAATTCATCAGCAGTCCACCGACGTGGTCTGGCAATGGCCGTCCGGATTATGATAATCTTTGCCTCAACGTCTCTTCGTTTGTTGACGCCATACATGATATACATTCATCGGGAAGGAAGGCAGATTTCACTCCTTCCGACGGACAATACTCTATACAGGGTGTAGCAGAGAGGGGTGTACAAGCCAAATTCCAAATTCCAAATTATTTATTGCTACATTGTGGTTGTAGAGTTCTTACAGTAAGGAGGTCCCGACAATGGACCCTGTAAGGGCACTGCAATTTCTTACAAACTAACTTATAGTATATCTAACACAGAGTTTCATATCATAAACGATAATACGATATAACATTATATAGAATTTTTATTATAACAAGGAAATGAGATCAAAAATGAGGCAGTATTAAAGAGCTTATTACATTACGCTGTCGGCAGGGCACGATTTGTATAGACGTCTCACTCATATGGAACGACTAGAAAGAGAGTGAGTCAGACAGGGCCCTGCCGACAGCGTAGTCTAGGCCCACCTCAGTACATTTCGGGCTTAGCGCTCAGCTGATCTGTATGGTGGAGTGAAATATAAACTCTGATAAAGTTGATCCCATAGTGAAAGTTGTTCAGAATGATGTCCCTAACAACCTTCTTTCGGCTTGTGAGTTCGCCTTTTCGTATAATATAAATTAAATTAAATATCGTTTATTTTCAGGCTTCTGAGGCCCATACATTAAATTAAATTACATTAAATTGAAATTAAATTACATTAAATTGAAGTTTAAAATAATATTCAAATTAGAATTAAATTACATTAAATTAAAATTAGTTAAAACACTTACAAAGAATAAACTATAGCACAGAATATGCTACTACTATAGTACTAGACTATAGGTACCCTAGCGTCATCTATCTATCTATCTATCTATCTTCTATCTTCCATCTTCTTCTTCTATATATATAAAAATGGATTGCTGTTCGTTAGTCTCACTAAAACTCGAGAACGGCTGAACGGATTTATCTTATCTTAGTCTTGAAATGTTCGTGGAGGTCAAGGGAAGGTTTAAAAGGCGAGAAAAAATCGAATAATTTCCGGGAAAACCCTAAAAACAGCCCTTTTCTATTTCCCATACAAATGTTTTCTAGAGTCAATCGTTTTCTAGAGTCAATTTGAACTTTATTGCTATTCAATAAAGTTCATATTAAATTGAGGCAGTACGAAGTCTGCCGGGTCAGCTAGTCTATATATATAAAAATGAATTGCTGTTCGTTAGTCTCACTAAAACACGAGAACGGCTGAACGGATTTATCTTATCTTAGTCTTGAAATGTTCGTGGAGGTCTAGGGAAGGTTTAAAAGGCGAGAAAAAAACGAATAGTTTCCGGGAAAACCCTAAAAACAGCCCTTTTCTATTTCCCATACAAACGTTTTCTAGAGTCAATCGTTTTCTAGAGTCAATTTGAACTTTATTGCTATTCAATAAAGTTCATATTAAATTGAGGCAGTACGAAGTCTGCCGGGTCAGCTAGTTTAAAATAAAATGGTTTATCTATGGCAATATTTCTCGTCATTGTATTTTTAATGTTTTTGTGCACCAAAGAATATGAAGATAAACCCCTGGCTGGCTAGCTATACTCGTACTCCGTTCCATTTTTAGGGTACCGTACCCGAAGGGTGCCAAACGGGACCCTATTACTGAGACTTCGCTGTCCGTCCGTCCGTCCGTCCGTCCGTCCGTCCTGTCTGTCACCGGGTCCGTCTGTCTGCACGAACCGTAATAGCTAGAAAGCTGAAATTTTCACAGAATGTGTATATCTGTTGCCGCACCAACCACAAATACTAAAATACGAGAGATATTGCAAATTAAAGGGGGCCCCGATACAAGAGACGTGTTTAGATACACTTACGCATTTCAAAATGGAGATCTTGACTGAAACTGTTTATTTATTGTCATAGCAACCATGTCATAGACACATATACTACACATTTAAATATGATAGCATATTTCGCGTCAACCCACATGGTTGTGGTAGCTCAGCCGGTATGATGTAGACTCTCAATCCGGAGGTCGTCGGTTCAAATCTCGTGAAGGCATAAACTTTTTAAATTTTCTTTTTGTTTATTTTTTTATTGTTTTGAGTGCTTTTGATTTGTTGTACGATGGTACGGTACCCTTTGTGTGCGATACCGACCCGCACTTAACCGATTTTTTTATTATTATTATTATTATTAGCCTATAGCATCCTACTGCTGGGCAAAGGCCTCTCTTTCCCGTTTCCATGCATCGCGCTCCTGGGCCGATTCCCACCAGTTCTTGTTGTGGTCCCTCAGCTCGTCACTCCACCAACGTTTTCTAGGGCGGCCTCGACCTCGCCTTGCCATTTAACATTGGAATTTTTTTGAACTTTTCTTCTTAATATTTTCAATCCTATATGGAATTCAGTAATAACAGTGTGGGAGGTAAGGCTTATTTACACAGACAACGCAAAGCAATTTTATACTATAGGTACCTACCTAATTCCATATAGGATTGGGAATATGAAGAATAAGGAATGGAGTATAGCTACACTGAGTATAGCTCTAGGTCAAACAAAAAATTAATTTTCCAAATCGGTCCATCCGTTTAGGCGCTATCGGGGCACATACAAAAAAAAAACATCCGGACGAATTGTAAACCTCCTCCTTTGGGAAGTCGGTTAAAAATGGATGATAAACGCTAACTGAGGAGTGGACAATTGGACATTATTAAACTTTATACTTTTCTAGGAGCAAACAAACCCATCGCTAAGAGATAGGTAGGTGTATGAAATTTCCTCCCAATGTTTTCCATCATTGTTAGAACGTCCATCTAAAATGTACCTGCTAAAACATTTGCTTTAATTAAGCAAGCCACGTGACGTCACGTCATGAAGGTAGCTTACACAAACGAGAAGAGCTAACTTACCAGACTAGTGTAGGTAGACCTTAAGTCGTAGGGCATAAAGCATGTAGCTTAGGAGGTTTATTTTGGTACTGTAAACAGGTGATGCAACGCCGAGACCAGCACTACTGGGAATTATGTATCTATAACTCTACTCGTTCATAAAGACATAACAATAATATGAAATTCCTTAGAAAACCTAATAATTAGTTAACGGTAGGTAACTGATGTCCGTTTTCACTGACGACGAACAAGGCAATGCTTAGCATAAAGTTCCGTTTCAACAATCGATTTTTAATAGGTTGGTCCTATCCACAAGAGTAGCCTTGTTTTTTGACAGTTTTCCATGGTTTTGTTCATCCAATCTATCACATGTCTCTCTATTGGACAATCCCAATAACCTATCTTCTATCCATAATCTGCAGATTTGAGATTGCTAGTGTCAATTTTGACATAAATCCCATAGCGCAACTGTCAAATTTAACGCGTAATCTGCAGATCACGGATAGAGATAGGTTATTGGGATCGGCCGTATATCACATGCATGAGACTGTCACACTGTCAGTTTAGGGGCACCTATGCACTACGCCCTCCCAAATCGGTGTCGAAACTTTAGGTGATGCCTAACGTCGTTAGTCGTGACTTAAGGGTTAGTGAAACGTATTTTTGCTCTAGGAACTCCTAAATATTTAGCCATTTGATTTAGTCGTGTCCTATGTGAAGTGAAAACTATTTCGGAGTGCCTAAATATTTAG
This sequence comes from Argyresthia albistria, assembly GCA_963457715.1. Classification (NCBI taxonomy): domain Eukaryota; kingdom Metazoa; phylum Arthropoda; class Insecta; order Lepidoptera; family Argyresthiidae; genus Argyresthia; species Argyresthia albistria. The sequence continues at coordinate 7,576,687 of OY735277.1, read as the reverse complement.
GAGTTGCCAAGAGCAAAAACACGTTTCACTAACCCTTAAGTCACGACTAACGACGTTAGGCATGACCTAAAGTTACGAAACCGATTTGGGAGGGCGTATAGTGCTTAGGTGCCCCTAAACTGACACATGTGACAGTCTCATGTGTTAGACAGATTGACGAACAAAACCAAGGATAACTGTCAAAAAACTTGGCTACTCTTAGGATAGGACAAATCGCTTGGTGAAACGGAACTTTATGCTAAGGATTTCCTTAAATTAGGAGTTACTTAGTAAGGCGTTTCCTTGTTCAACGTTATTGAATACGACGCATATTATTAAACACTTTGAAGCATTGCTCACCGCTGATTATCCGGCCCGTAGCAAACACTTATCCGGTTGTTTTTATCATTACCACAACGGGTTTCTAAATTCATCACATGTTATCATCAGTATTTAAACCGGAACTAAAGGCGAGCCCTACCGACAGACCCGCACTATCCGGGTACCCCTCTACCCGGATACCCGGTTACCGGGTAAGACAAGTCGCCCCGACAAATTAACGGATTTGTGCGATATCTCCGCGCCGCAGAGCACTTGACGGATATCTCCTGCCCGCACCCTTGCGACAGAGCCGTGAACATCCTATTTATTTTGGCGCGAGCTGTCGTGACGGTTTTTTGCTAACGAAGTTTTTCTTTAGGTGTTTACAAACTCATTTCATAAACCACTCTATTTTCTGAGACAAAACAAATGAACACTACAATCATGTCCTTTGTGTGGCGGCAGTTGAATTTCCTTTTGAGAATCGGAATCCTAAAAATTAATAATAATGTGATAGTCTTTCTGACATGTCGCAAAAATAGACCGCTCGTAACGATCGCAATCGTATTATCAAGCAAATTCACAATAAAATACTACTTGTTTTTTGATTGAAAGATTAATTAATTTGAAATTAATGCCATTGATATCAGAAATATCTAAAGCTAGATAATTTAAAGTAAAGTTGATGGATAAAGATATCTGTCATTGTTTTTTTGAGTATCAGTCAAACTCTGAGATAGCAGTTGCGTATCTTAAGTGTTAGTTTTAAGTCTGTATTAGAGCGATCGTATATTTTTTCTCTAGGTTGAGGTCATGGGATCAGAACAGATGTGTGTAATTCCTGCCACGCGCCGAGTCTAGAAAGTTTTGGTGCAAAACTGTTTTAAATTCCAGTTTTATACATAATTGTCTAGCAATTCGAGTCTACCCTTAGAAACACATTTAGGTCAGAAACTGAATAATACCATCGTACGCTTTTCATAATTCCTGCACAAAGGCAAACTTCTTGAGGAATAGGCTTGTGGCCTGTCAAGTCAGAATAGATACTTTTTATAAACTGTCAAAACGGAACTTTTGTTCCTGAGTTCTATAAAACAACAACAGAATGACGTCATGTAAAAGTGCCATCAAATGCTATATTTTTTTGCACAAAATTGACTTTATAAAATATATCTGCTGGAAATATACAATTCTGAGAATGTCAAGCCATTTTGTACATAATGCTTCAACTTAAGACTTGTTCCTAGATTTATTGGATTACCTTGGCCACAACACAAGCTTATTCTTTATTGCTGCGGCGATGGGTTGTCCCCAGACATTCAAAGTAGAGTATAGAGTAACTGGTTTAACTTTACGCGTACTGTGCCTCTGCCCTACCCCGTATACGTACTGTGCCTCTGCCCTACCCCGTATACGTACTGTGCCTCTGCCCTAGCCCGTATACGTACTGTGCCTCTGCCCTACCCCGTATACGTACTATGCCTCTGCCCTACCCCGTATACGAAAAGTGTGACGCTATATATCTTCTTACCTTGTTTTTGTTCCTTTTTGTCAGCTCACCTCAAATTAGACACAAGCTCACCTTGTACATGTTTTTAGGAAATAAAGGAACCCTTATACTATAAGATCACTCTGTTGTCCGTCCGTCTATGTCTGTCCGTCTGTGTGTCAAGACCTTTTATATCAAGAACGCGTGGACGTATCAAGCTGAAATTTATATAAATTGTTAAGGTCTGTGGTCGAATATAGCTGTGAAAAAATTAACCTTCTAGGTCAACGCAATCGAACGATACGAACGTTGCTGTAAAATTGTTGGTTTTTCATAGTAATCGCAATGGACCCAAAACCTATAGGGTACTTCTCGTAGGCCTACAATCATGAAATTTGGCACAAAGCAAGGTCTTATAACACAAGTAATGGGAAAAATCTGGAAACTGCAAATTTCTGTCTGTCTACAAAAATACTGAATATGGTTTATATGGATGACATTATACTTTAGTTTTTTATGTGGAAACCTAATTACACGTGTAACGCTCTCCAAGTGTGATCAGAACCTTCGGTGCACGAGTCCTACTCGCACTTGACCGTTTATTTCTACCACAAGCTATCTGTTTACTATGTCATGTAAGCACAATAAAGAAATTATACTTAAAGAGTCCCCTGTCAGTAAAAATGGAGTACCTATTGAACAACCGGCTAAAAGTAGGCAAAGTGGTGCCATTTGCCACCCCGTTTGGGAAAATGCGTGACGCTATGTTTCTTTGTTGTTAATGTCCTCACAAGTCACAAGTAAGATAGGTTTCTAGTATGTAAGATATCATACGCCACAACGTCATGCCGCTAAATCTGTCGGTCGGTAGCCAATAAAACGCAGCGATAAACGAGAAGCGTGCTTCCGGTGACCTTGTGGCGACGTTCACGCCAGTTCTAAATATACACGGCGTGGAATATAGTGACGGAGTCATACGTCAAAACTAATGGAGTGATTGAAGTTTAGTTTATACTCTGCATTATTCAATTGTTCAAAGTTTCCGATAGCTATTTTACACAAACAGAAAGCATATTGGGGCTGTTAGGGGCATAATTTTAAGCAACATTCACTATGAAACCAATTTGATCGGAATAACTTTATTTTTCACTTCTCCATAGGATTTGTGCCGGGCGATCAGCGGATTTGTACGGAGAAGTGAAAAAAAAAAACTGTTACACACCCTGAAAATTCCGGTAACGAAATCTCTGTTGTCTAAAAAACGCCGCCCGCCCCGTCGCCGCCCCGGCCAGCGAGAGCGTAAGGTCAGGAGGTCAATTCTCGTTTCTATAGCAAATTTGTTGAATTCGAGCTTTGTCTTTCAATAGGCGAAGGCCCTTCGCCTATTGAAAAACGAAGCTCCGCCCCTTTGTCGAATACGCATTGAGAGTCGGGTAAGAATCGGCCTCTAGCGTCTTTATCAGAAGCATCGCTTGATTGAGTAAACTATCTTGTGCTTTGTAGAATTAGGATTTTTTAAATCACCAACGTTGTTTTAGAAAAAAAAATGGTTTTCGCAGCTAAAATACACAAGAAAACTATTCCAGGTAATATAACTACATTTAGCACCACCCTACTAATCAAACTCCCGATTCTCGCAGATAAAATCCATTCAAAACCCCCCCTCCGGTGCTCTCAACCATCGGTCCGAAAAATTTAAATAATAAAAGCTCGTTACCACTAGCGTCGGTGTTGCCAACGGAACGTAAATCAGAAGTAATTCACTACCGCCCGTCGAATATTCATGAGGACGGAGTAGCAGGGTTGCCACAGTGCCAATAGTGGATTGATAAGGAAATGCAATATAGTGGTGTACCTAGTCACATCTATATTTTGAATGGAGAATAATTTTAAAGGGATTTTCATAGTGTAACAAAGGATTTTAGTTTAATTAGTGTAGGTAAGTACTAATATTAGAATGTTCATAACATTTGAGGGGTACACCACAGTGTCCCCACCGAGGGGCACAGACCTTTTCCCGGATGCGAGTAAGTTTGAACCATAATCCACCAGGCTGACTCAGTGCGGGTTAGTGGAGGGTTTTATGACTACTACCAAGTAGCGATAGTAGCCAGGACAGGACCTATCAGAAACACGGAACATACGATAATGGTCAGTACTGGGAATCGAACCTGCATATTTTGCGTGAGACGCTAGCATCATCCAAGCAAGCATCCCACAAGACCCTCCGGGCCAGGTTGTACCATTGATGTTAAAAGTGGTACTAGTTTATCCCATTTGTACCATCGATAGTACAAAAGACCACGGAGAGAACGTAATTTTTATACTTACAATTTCCAACAAAATGTCGTGAGGTATTTTAGCAAACTGAAGGATGAAGCTGTACAATACATCGCGAATATGATGGTACCTACTGATTACACAAGTCAGTATTGATGATACAAATGACCACGGAGCGGGGAACGAAAGGCTGTTTTTATACTTACATTTCCAACAAAATGTAGTGAGGTATTTTAGCAAACTGAAGTATTTTAGCAATACAATACATCGCGAATATCACTGTCCCTCACGTTCTTCTACTATACCTAACGACATTTTTTCTGGAAACTGGAAGTATAAAAGCGTCCAAAGCGTCAGCATGATACGACGAAAGCGGTTTTTCTGAGCAGCAGTAGTCTATTTGGCTAAATGCGACAACCCTACCGAAAACCACGTCCATCGGGAGGCGCGACGATAACTGGCCATTGTCGAGTTTTAGTTTCAATGTAACATGTGCGGTGCACATACTATACGGCTGCGGTCCGAACGATTCTGTTTACGCATGCGAATGGGCCGCATGCGCATTAAGAAAAGTATAACCTATAATAAATACCCCTCCATAGACTCGCATTGACCCAGCTTAATAGAGTATGGCTCAATCTTACTCGTATCCAGTTAACAAAACGCAAATATCGTTTGCACGAAACCACACCTCGGACACTCCATAGAACGCTCGTAAAATAATCACCTATTACTACTACATAACCAAATGATGTTTGTATACTTGCAAATGTGTACGTAAACTTTGCTAGGGCTGGTGACGCGGCAAATGCAGCGATATTAAAGTATACGCCTCGTCATTCGTCCAGCGTTCAGCCCTGTCTATTGATCCTTTAAGCAATCGTTTGACGCCAGGGGTGGGGTGAGGTATCTGAATCAGCGCGGGGAAGAGAGTGGCCGTTATGTACGGAGTACTATTATCTCTTCTGTGACGAAACGCTAAGAATATCGTATGCGATTTGACATTTAGTCACGCCTAAGGTAGCGTGACTAAATGTCAAATTGACTAAATGTCACGCCTAAGGTAGCGTGACTAAATGTCAAATCGCATACATTTTGACTTTTAGTTTCGTTTCGTTTTTGTAGCGTTAATTTTGTCTAGGCGGGTCATTCTTCTTTTAAACCTACAATAACTTGTCTCTCATTTCTAAAATCGTGTTTTCAGAGATTTACCTAAGTCAAAAGTAAAACTGATTAGTAACTCGCATCACTGATTGGTCACTTTATTTTCAGTAGCTCCATTTGCTGAGGGTCTGGGCCGTGATTCTCTACACGAATACACGAAGCTATAGCAAAGACACAAACTTCTGGTTATAGGCACATACAGCACCGGCCACAAAGAAACCGGTATTGCTTTTGTCATGCGATTCACGTATAGAATCAGGCCCATAAACAGTGCTAAATGTTCTAATGTAACTCAATGTTATATGTATATATCTGACTCGGTATAACTACTGCCCCGGGGCTTTTAGTCTAACATCTAGATTCTGGACTCTAGCTAGAAAAGCGACGAGCTTGCCTCCACTCCACATACTGTAATAATTAGGAGACGGTGCATGCTGAACTCCATTGTGATATTATAGTTAACTAGCGACCCGCCCCGGCTTCGCACGCTTGCAATGCACGTCGCACTACATTATTCATGTATTATACATTATAAACCTTCCTCTTGAATCACTCAATCTATTTAAAAAAACCGCATCAAAATCCGTTGCGAACTTTTAAAGATCTAAGCATACATAGGGACATACAGCGGGATTAAGCGACTTTGTTTTAAATACTATTTAGTGATATTGATAGTGATGATGACCAAAATCATAAATTTTGAGGAAGCGAGAAATGGATGCCAGAATCTTAGCAAGTGGAGGTCTATAGTCTCTGCCTACCCCTATTCAGGGAAAAAGGCGTAAGCATGTAGGATTCATATTTTTTTACTCGTTTATTTCTCAATTCTTCCTAAGTATTTATTATTTTTGCGTTTCATTTTAGGTTACATCAAAAGCTGACCTCAAAACTCCATGTCAAGGCCACGTCTACCTGCGCGCGCGCAATCCACGCCCACTTTCTCTCAACCAATCAGAGTCAACCGAGCAGTGAGGAGGAGCAGCTTCACCATATTTGGTTGGTTGGCGCCGAGATCGTCAAATTGTCATACAAAACATAACTGTAGATCATGATCAGACATTTGATTTGATCACTACTTTTTCTCGCGCAAGTTACGAACGAAGTTACTTTCATACAACAAAATAATAGTTTATGAAACTGTTGCATAAGGCGCCCGATGTCGCCAAAATTAGCAACTGGATTTTGTGGTGGTTGAAATTTTCAACAATTATAAAAGAAATATGATAAAATAAAGTATGGCGTAAACTGCAACGCGACCATTACTTCCAAAGGAAGAAATTCTAAGTTCTGATTGCCTAGGGCCCGCCCTTAAGTTATTCAGATCTATTGAGACTTAAAGTTCTCGATAGATCCACTCTTAAAACCTAAACAGATCTATTGAATGAGAACAATACTTCTTGCCTTGACGGAGTGGATCTACTGAGGACTTTTTTCTCAGTAGATTCAATTGGATCTATGTCATTGGATCTACTGAGAATAACGGGTCGCTGCGAGAGATAATTGCAAAAAAGAGTGTTTTTTTGCAAATTATACAAAAACCGCTGATGATTTCTAAAATGTAAAACTCAATTTTTTATATTTTGATTACCGATTTTTACACATAAGAACCATACCAGCGTTCCTTGTAAAACTCCTGGAATAACTCGTTTTAGCAAAAAGACAATTATTCGATTTTATTTTCTTAATGTTTTCAAGCAATTTTTAGCCAAGGGACAGTTTTATAACATAATTTTTTTCTGGATTCAGGATATCTCAAACTGCTGGAATAACTTTTTAAAGATGGCATTTTGCTGGACATTCGTCTTGAGAGGTAGGTATAACATGAGTGGGTGAGTGTAGCGCGTAGTTCTGCGGGGTGATTCTGGCGCTAGCGAGATCATGTCCATGGTCGAAATATCGATTTTGAGATACCAAAATCTCTATCAAAAACAAGAAAAAGCTATTCTCACGACTAGCCTTTCGACCAACCGAGATATCTCGACCCGTTTTCGATCGAAATAAATACAAATCAAGATCGTTTTCGACAGATTCAGGCGGTATCAAAACCGATATCTCGACTGGGGAGATGATCTCGATAGCTCCTCACTTTTCTTCACTGGTACAGTTACCGCATTCCGTGGCAGAGTCGCACAAAGCAGTCAATATCATCAATAGGTACTGAACACACACTTGGGCGGCTCACTATTCGTTATAACATCTCGCTCAAACGAACATTTTTAATGAGATATTTTCAAACAGTTTCAGTAGTACGGATTATGATGAGAGCACAAGATTTAGGCCACATAGTAAAGCTTGTTTTGTATTAATAATAATATTTAAATTTTACGGTTCCTTTAGCCAGGATGTCAATAGCAGGGTCCGTTAGTTTTTAACTACCACCATCTGCGATCATGCTCCGATCTGACTGACCGTGTGTATTTTGGTGTTGAACCCGGAACCGTGTTCGTAAGTTTTGCTGATTTTATTATTAGGGGTCGGAATTTAGATAGCTAAAATTATACTGTACTGAAGGTTAACAGGAGAAAATTAACACCCAATCCATATCTCCGATTGTTAATTTAAAAACTTAGTTAAGAATCAGGGCAATGTAGTCTACAACCTTTCACAGAAAACGGCATTTAAATCTGCCTTTTCGTGTCAGCTCTAAACACACACACACACACCCTCACACACCCTCTCACACACACACACCCTCACAAACACACACACACCCTCTCTCACACACACACACACCCTCACACACACACACACACACACCCTTGTTGGTATTCACCCGAATTTGGGGACTGTGACATGTCCCCCGAATGTGAGGGCTATATGAAATTGACGTCTTACAGGTATGTTACCTAAGAAGACATTGGGCTCGACTGTTTTTCATTGACCTAGTCGGTTCGACGTTCTTCTACACACGCTCCTCGCTTCACAAATGCCATAACTTTACTTGTTAACTTCACCCGATATCTGAGGTCCTCCCATATCTGAGGACCGTATCTCAGATTCGGTAACATGTTACGTTTCTAACACACGCGAGACCTCGTATTCGGTTTGCAAACTAATCGACACACACGGTCCTCGGATTCTTTAATAACTTGCGTTTCTAATACACACGAGACCTCGGATTCAGTTTGCGAAATTATTCACACACGTTCTCGGTTTCGAATTTCTTGCGCATCTTACACGGCAAGGACCTCGGATTCTGCAAGAACGGAGCAGCAGACGTGTCACCGTCCAACTCAAAGGAAGGAGCGAGAACGCGCTCTACAAGGTGCAAGCACGCACCGTGAAGAACCTGCAGCTTCTACAGCAGTCAATCCCAGACACGCTGTTGAAGCAAGCACATCTGCGTAACCTGCGGCCAGAAGATGTGTGCTACGAACGAGCACGACCCAGCATCCTGGTGGGGACAGATCACTGGGAAATGATCGTATCCCGTGAGCTGAAGATCGGCGGCCCCAACGAACCGGCTGCTTCCCGCACTCAATTGGGCTGGGTGATACATGGCACCGCACCACGCAAGACTATCATCAGCCGTGAGAACATCTTGCACGTGTTCGTCACGGATCAGAACGAAGATCAGCGCCTTCAAGAACTGGTGGAGGCGCACTTCCGCATCGACGCGCTCGGCATCGCTCACAAACCACGTGTGGGTGATGCAGATCGGCGAGCCATGAACATCGTCGAGAACACCCTGCGGAAGATCGACGGTGGCTACGAAGTCGGACTACCATGGCGGCGTGACGACGTGACCATGCCGTCAAATTACGACACGGCACTTCATCGCCTGCGGAAGATCGAGCAGAAGATGGATGCGGCACCCGACTTCGCCAGAGAATACACCACGCAAATCGAGAACCTACTCAGCAAGGAGTACGCCGTACCATGCGACGGATCGGAGCAGTCGAGTCCGGTCTGCTGGTTCCTCCCACACTTCGCCGTGCAGAACCCAAACAAGCCCGGCAAGACAAGACTGGTATTCGATGCGGCGGCCAGGAGCAAAGGCGTGTGCCTGAACGATCAGCTGCTGGAGGGACCGGACCTGCTACAGTCACTGCAGGGGATCGTGTTCCGGTCCCGGGAGAAACCCATCGCCGTGACCGCAGACATAAAAGAAATGTTTCTTCGAATCAAGATTCGCGCCGAAGATCAGCCGGCTCAACAGTTCCTGTGGAGAGGCGGCGACCGAACGAGTCCACCTCGCCGGTACAAGATGACGAGCATGATCTTTGGCGCAGCGAGCTCACCCTTCATGGCGCATAGCGTGCGCGATCACAACGCACGTGTACACGCGGAGACACACCCACGCGCTTTGAAGGAGATTACGCGCAGCCACTACATGGATGACCTGGTGGCAAGCTTCGAGGATGAAGAGGAAGCACGGCGCACCATTGAAGAAGTGAGAGCAGTTCACGCAGTCGCCGGCTTCACATTGCGAGGCTGGAATACGAGTCATCGAAGCGTGCTGCAAGATGTGCCGCCGGAGCTGTACTCTGCATCATGTCGCAACTCGCTGTGCGACAATATGGAGGCACGGAGAGCGGGGACCGACAAGGAGCCGTCCAGATCGGAAGACGGCCGCGACAAGATGCTCGGGCTCTTCTGGAACGCCGACCAGGACGAGTTGGGCTTCAACACGTCGATGAACCGAGTCCCAGCTGACGTGCGGGACCAGAGAAGAGCTCCCACGAAGAGAGAGGCCCTCAGCGCGGTCATGTCAATCTACGACCCGCTGGGACTGCTGAGCCACTACACCATAAGAGCGAAGATCATCCTGCAGAGTCTCTGGCGTCTCTCGATCACATGGGACGAGCCTATCCCAGAGGAAGAGGCAGAGCTCTTCGCATCATGGCTGCAGCACCTGGAGGAGATCGCCCTCCTACGAATGAAGAGATGCTACACCTTCAAGAAAGAAGATGAAGTGCAACTGCACATCTTATGCGACGCCAGCGAGCAAGCCTTCGCAGCAGTGGCCTACTGGAGGGTCATGCGCCGTGACGGGACCATCGGAGTAACACTGGTCGCAGCCAAAGCCAGGGTCGCGCCACGCCGGACGCAGACGATTCCCCGCCTAGAATTGCAGGCAGCAGTCATTGGGGCCCGACTCGCTGACACCATCAAGAAGGAACACGACATCGAAGTCGCACGAACGTTCTACTGGACCGACTCGTCAACAGTGGTGCAATGGATACGCAACGACGCTCGCCGGTATACACCATTCGTCGCGCACCGACTTGGCGAAATATCAGAGCTCACTCAGGCGAGTGAGTGGCGATGGCTTCCAACTGCAGAGAATGTGGCAGATGACGCTACGAGATTCGCCCACACGCCTGTCAGCAAGAACGACCGGTGGTTCCAAGGACCAGCCTTCCTCCACGAACCCGAGGAACACTGGCCAACTGAACCGACAACCACCGTGGAAGAAAAAGAAGTCCTCCACACAAACGAGGAAGAAAAAGGAGATACTTGGCTACCCGATCCAGCCCGGTTCTCCAAGTACGAGACGCTGGTACGAGCAACGGCGCGAGTACTGGCCTTCGTCGACATATGTCGGCACAGAGCAGCCAACATGGAGCTACGACACATCGTAAAGGCAGAGGAGAAGCTCATTCAGCGAGCACAGGAGGAGAGCTTTGGCGCCGAGATAGCGAAGATCCAGTCCGGTCGCCCCATACCAAGGACGAGTCGTCTGTACAAGCGGGATCCAGTGCTTGAAGACGGCCTGCTCCGAGTAAGAGGTCGCATCGAAGCAGCAACAGCGCCTACGGAGACAAAGAGGCCTGTTATTTTGGATGGGCGACATCGCTTGACAAGACTCCTCGTGCATCGAGAACGCTGCGCCGCTGGACACGCAAACAGGGAACGCGTGACGAACGACCTGCGTCAACGCTACTGGGTCATACACCTACGGCCCACTGTTCGCGCTGTGGAACGGAGCTGCACCTTCTGCCGACTGCGCCGAGGAAGACCACAAGTGCCTGCTACGGGAGACCTTCCCCGAGCCCGCCTGGACCCATTCCACCGCCCGTTCACCAATTGCGGGGTGGACTATTTTGGGCCGATGATGGTGAAGATTGGACGCCGACGAGAAAAGCGGTGGGGGGCACTCTTCACGTGCCTCACCTCACGAGCGGTGCATATCAAACTTGTTGCATCGCTCTCCACCGACTCGGCGATAATGGCGCTGCGACGGATGGCAGCAAGAAGAGGATGGCCGCGCCTCATGATGTCGGACAACGCCACGAACTTCCGAGGGGCCGACCAAGAATTACGAGCCGCCTACGCTGAGTGGGCACCTGCGCTGCGAGACGAGGGACTACTCCACCGAATGGAGTGGCGCTACATCCCTCCAGGCGCACCGAACCAGGGAGGAGCATGGGAGCGGCTGGTGCGCTCAGTGAAAACCGCACTGAGCATCACCCTACGAGAGAAGGCGCCGCCAGAAGAAGTGCTAAGGACCTTACTGACCGAAGTCGAGTTCTGCGTGAACGCCCGTCCGTTGACCCATGTCAGCGTGAGTCATCACGACCCAGAAGCACTCACCCCGAACCATTTCCTGTTGGGGTCATCGACGGGCCTACCGACGACGGGTCCCTGCCAAGAAGACGACCGACGTGCATGGAGAGCAAGCCAGGCGCTCGCTGACCACTTCTGGCAACGCTGGGTCAAGGAGTACCTACCGACCCTGGTACCCCGAGGCGAGCCCAGGAGCGAAGAAGGAGCTCTGCGAGTCGGCGACATCGTGATCATCGTCGACTCTTCTCTACCGCGGAACGTCTGGCCAATGGGAGTCATCGAGCGGACATACCAGGGACCAGACGGCGGGGTGCGGTCGGCTGACGTGCGCAAGAGAACGGGGACATTCCGACGTCCCACCAAGAAGATCGTCGTCCTGATGCAGGAGAACGCTGCGAGCTCGTCGTCCTGACGTCAAGAGGAGGCTGCGCGAGCTACGCCCGGGGGGAGAATGTTGTGGACGCCGTGCCCGCGAGGGAGAGACTGCAAGCCGCGACACCGTCCTGCTCTACCCCGCTAGCGCTGTCTCGCTCGCACTGTGATCGCGTCGCCGCAACTCGTTAGACTAGTTTAGATCTGTATATAAGTAGGAACATTTGTAAGCAAATCGAGTCGCGGCGGTCGCTACTACCTGCCTCGACCGGGACGGTCTCGGCGGGTGTGCGAGGGAGAGAGAGAGCGGTCTCTCACGCGGGCGCGGGCGCGGACGCGGGAGAGGGAAAACTGGTTGCCGGGGTGGCAACGGGGGAGCGCGAGTGGAGACGACCGTACAGCTCGGCAGACAGACAAGACATTTGCACAGCTAGGAACCTCATTCCAAACGAGCAGTTCGGCTTTAGATCCAAACACTCGTGTGTACAACAAGTGCACCGCATAACGGAGCATATACACAGAGGATTTCAAACAACGGCAAAGTCCAAAGATACCGGCGCCATTTTCTTTGACGTAGCGAAAGCATTTGACAAAGTCTGGCACAATGGTCTTATTTATAAACTTTACCGACTCAATCTCCCCGATAGGCTAGTACTCATAATCAAGGACTATCTCTCTGAGCGTAACTTTTGCTATCGAGTAGAAAAATCCATTTCTCAGCCCCATCCCATAGCCGCAGGAGTCCCGCAAGGCTCAGTTCTCGCCCCCACTCTATTCACACTTTACATTCATGATGTCCCCCGCTCTCCGTACGTCGAGCTAGCCCTTTACGCTGACGATACGGCCCTCTATTATACCAGTAGGACGCAGGCGCGCGTTTGCAAAGTTCTCCAGAGAGCAGTAACCGATCTCGGTGAATGGGCTCTCAGATGGAGGATTGAGATGAACCCTGAGAAGAGTGCAGCTGTACTCTTCTCTAGGAAAAGAAATAAACGCAAACCCGCCATCACACTCTTTGACCGACCCATACCCTGGGAGAAAGATGTGAAGTACCTAGGCGTGACATTAGACTCGCGACTAAATTTTCGGAAACACATCAAAACGGTCCGCGACAAAGCAGCCTTCTACTTGAGTAGGCTTCACCCACTCTTGAGAAGTAACAGCAAACTCCCATTGCGCTGCAAAATAAATCTATACAAGACTTGCATTCGTCCGGTCTTCACGTATGCAAGCCCAGTATTCGCTCACTCCTCTAAACCATCTTTAAAAACCCTTCAGACACTCCAAAATAAATTCATGCGCAAAGCCGCGGGTGCCCCGTGGTACGTGCGCAACGTAGACCTCCATAGTGACTTTAGACTCCCCACAGTCAAGCAGTTTATGAAAGAAGCGTCCGAACGCTTCTTTCAAACTGCCTCAGCTCACCCCAACCCTCTTGTCACTCAGGCCATCTCTTACGACCCCTCCCCAGACCTTCAGTCCAAACATATCTACAAAAGACGCCCCAAAGACGTCCTCCTAGAACCCGACGATGATATTACTATAGCTCTCAAGGCAGAACCTCCTCCCCCCTCCCCCGACGCCCCTCAGGCGCGCCAACCCGTCGAAGGCGTTATCCCGGAAGCCCTCCAGCGCCTCCGCTACCAAATTTGGATCCAAAGGGATCGCCGTCTGGATCCGCCAGACGGACAACCTCCCCCTCCCCCGCCCCGCCCCCCCGATCAACACTAGGCAGATAGGCTTAGGATTAGGATTAGGATAGGTTTAACCATTATATAATCATCTCATAGCAGCGGAGGCCATCTGCCCCCTGATATGCCGCTTCCCACTGACTACGAGCCGAGGCCCGCTCGAGTAGCCACAGTCGCTGGGGAAAGCAGGCAGACCCCTCCCATATATATTATCGAAACTTATATATAACTTGTAGGTAGAACGCCCTCTGCGTCTAACCGAGGCCATGGAAACAGTGATGCATACGCGCAACTGCACGCAACAACAGCACACAGGGGTTTTTTTAGTCCGTATGCCACATACGAGTGTTCCGCTCAATGTAGTCTCCGCCTCACGGTGGAGACCTCATCCGGACCTCATTGTGGAGAATCGGACATAGCAGGGAGGTCTGACTCCCGGGCATCTTTAAAAAGATTTTTTTATCCCCTCACACACAAAAAAAAAAAAAAAAAAGCAAATCGAGTCATTCGGGAACGAGAGTTGGAAGTATAAACATCTCAAGAACGAACGGAGTTTTCCTGAATACCCCTGAACCATACAGTCCACAACACCAATAATACAAACACAGTGAATTAAAAAAAACTTAGATCTACAGTTACAATATGTACAAGTACATAAAGGAAGATACAGAAAAGCCTTTGATAAATGTTAAAAAACAGCAGGCACAATAATATATACATTCACAATCCTATCACCCCAACCTCACACTACACTGAAAAAAAAAACATGCGTCTACGTACGATAACATTCGGAACCGTTGGGGACATCCGAGGTCTTCTCTAAAGACCTCAGATTAGACAAAATTAACCTTTCACACACTTTGGACTGGTGGCGCCACGTGGTGGCACAACCCGACATAACATACACAGGTGGCCTCTGCTAACACAATGTGTGTTAGACATTTCGCACGTAATCTGAGGTCCCACGATGTGATTGGTCAGAAAATTGCCAGCTTACCAATCAAAACGCGTGCTTTCAGAATATATATTTGAATCGACGATCTGTGAATCCGAGGACGGCCTCGAATTCGGTCTCGACCGCGTTTTCGGGTCTGGTGGAGCATTGAAGTCCTCACATTCGGGCGGAAGCAAACTCCCTCTCTCTCACACACACACACACACACACACGGACAGACGAACGGTAAAACTTATCACGTCTCCTTATAACCCTCTTTTTTGTCATCAGTGGTTGAAAAATCTTGTATAGGCGATGAATTCCTATACAAGATTTTTCAACCACCGATGCCGAAACCCTTTGTATTTGATTGATCTTATTGCTTTTATAAATTTCCCTTGAAAATTTAACCCTTTACCTTGGGATTTTGGATAAGCCGCATGACTTTGGTGTTGTACTATGGGTAGCACAAACCTAAACCTTAACCCTAAACCAAGCGTCTTGTTTAGAGACGTATTTGTAAAAGTTGTTTGAACCATTCTACTCTTAGTACTTATTCAGAACCAGCAAATCCTGAAGATCAAACAATATTCACACACAAAGAAAAGATGTTTTATTCTCCTATTCACTTATCTATAGAAAAATACTTTTACAAGATTGATGTAATCTGGCCATGAATTTTTGGTTAGTTTTGCGATTTTGAATTAAGTTCTATAAAACTAAGGTGATCTCCTATCTATCAAGAGATTTCTTCTATTAAAACTGCAGTAGACCGATGTGATGTGTAATGGATACTGAAATAGAATCTTCTCCTCTGAAATAAAAATTTGTATTTAGGTAGCTTTTTTACCGATATTTCTGTGTGCCGAGCTGGCTCAAAGACATATATATATTTACAGGAAACGACAGTTGACAATACAGACAAACGTAGGAAGTTTTGAATATCGAATCTGGGACGCACTATTTCTTTGACCAAAGAAAGTTGAGTTAAGTTAAAATTATTATTATTATGAGCCTGTCATATCCCACTGCTGGGCAAAGGCCTCTCTCCCCCTCTTCCACTCCATTCGATCCTGAGCGGTCTCCTTCCAGTCTTTTTAAGTTAAAATACATATCCGGAATTCTAAAAATACACTGTACTACTTAGTTCACAATCAAAGCCACGGCCCATATCCGCCAGTCGTCATACACCACCACTGGTTTATTGAAAAACGCTTCAAAAATATAGTTTGTATTATTTCGGGCGGGCGGGGCGCTACGCTACTCATTATTTTTGCGCTTCGGTGCCTTTTCTTTGACAGAACAATAAATTGGTGAATTGTATTTTTTCTCTTTCCTTTTTTTGTAACTTTGAATAAAGGGCGTCTGATTTTCGAAGGGAACTTTCGTACCGTCGTTTTGTTGTGATGATAATTTTAAATTGACGTGAAAATTTTGAAACGTATTTATTATACAGGGTGTAACAGAAAGGGGTGTACAAGCCGAAAGAAGGTTGTTAGGGACATCATTCTGAGCAACTTTCACAAGACCTGTCGCTTGCAAAACACAGCCTTGCATTTAGGATGGCCTCTGTGGCGCAGCGGTTGTGGCTAAACCTACCATACGAGAGGTCCCGGGTTCGATTCTCGGCTGGGGATACAGAAAACAAAAAAATACCCAGGATGTTTTCATGTTTGTGATGTCGCTGTTTCTCGACACAGGGTACCCTAGTGTGGGGCCAGAAGCAATGTATGTGCCTGTGTAAATGTGCCTTTTTGTTTATAATTGCTAAAACATGTGTAATTTTCCGTATATAAATGCAAAAGATTATTGTCCCACAAATAGGTATCCGCATCCGATAAACATAATTGTAAGTATTCCCTTTCAAAGCATTCTTTCATTCATCTTTGATATACTAAGGCTGGATTTCACCAACACAAAGTTATGAAGAATAACTATCCCGGGGATAACTTGTATGACAAATGACAGTTCAAAATGAGGTGATCTGATCGCCTTAGGCTGGATTTTACGAATGAAAGAGTAACTTTTACTCGAGAGTATCCTCTACTTTTTCATAGACACCAGTGACACCTAGATAGGATCATCTCATTTTGAACTGTCATTTGTCATACAAGTTATCCCCGGGATAGTTATTTTCATATAACTTTTTGTTGGTGAAATCCAGCCTTACTCAGTTACTTTCTAGCTTCTAACAACATGTCCAGTTTAGCTTGATCTCCGCGCTTCTTGTACCACAGTCGAATTTATGACAAATCAGAGGTCTCAGTAATCCAGTCAGCCTTGAAAGTACACAAGAAAAAACTTTTCCAATTATTGAACATCCGAACTCGTGAAAAAGCAAGTCCAATCTACTTTTGTCGATCTTTTGAGCGGCAAAGCAAAAGTACCGAAAGTTATGAATATTTCGCCTTTATATTACGATGTAGCGGAAATGGCAGATCTTTACACGAATGCCTTGTGATTAACGATGTGTTGTTTGTGAGTTATGACGCCGCGAATCTTGTAATACCTACACGCTTGGCAATATCAATAAAATATGGGGGTAAAGTATCTCTCTCCTGTTTCCTCAAAATTTTGCTAGACTACCTTGCACTACCTTGCTTACAGGCCAGTTAAAGGAAGCCAAAGCACAGAACACCCACTGTAGCGTAAGGACAAAAGAGTCCTTGGAACAATATTGACATTAAAAATATAAAAAAAAAATGACATTAAAATTATTTTGACAGTACCAAGACGTCAATGAATGTCTAATTTTTGACGTTGGTACCCACTGTCAAACTAATTTTAATGTCATTTTTTTTCCCTTTTCGGCCAGGAGAATGACAATGGCTCGACTTAGGGGAAGCCAACTAGCAAAAAATTTAACACTTCCAATGCTGAGGGGACGACCTTACAAAACTCTTTACTTACAAACTGTCGCACGCAACGGACAGCTGTCAAACATAAGTTCCGGTTCCGCGAGTTCCGCTTACAACAAAGAGGTTGAACGAAGTAGTTTCAGTGATGCTAGATGCTAGATGCTAGATATGGCTACCAACGCCATCTAGCGAAACTTCCCATACAAAAGTTATTTAGATTTTTTGGCTTTTTCTCTACGTTTTTCCTTATTTTCTTTTTAACTAACCCTCCTCTTAACTGACACAAATAAAACTCAATAGGCATTGTAAACATCGGCTGGGCCAACCACAGGAAAAGTCACAATTCACATGTGCAATTGTGTATAGATTACACAATTACACATAGATAAAATGATGCTATGGGACAGAAGAATGCTTTACAAAGCAATCGCCGAGCTTTTTGAACACAGGACCACTCGAAAGTGACTTTAATTTGATACGCAAAGTTACAAAATTCCGACAAATTTGACGTCAGAAGAAGAAACATATCTCTAATCTCTTATTTGAGATAAGCTTTCCTATGTGTATCCCACCTCCACCCAACCTTATGTCATACCCTAGCCTAAGTAGCAAGAAAAAAGTTTGAAATTTTAGCATAACCTTAGCGTCAGAAAAAATGACAATCCTATGAGATCCTCACCCCTAAATCAGTAAGGTGACAACCTTAAATTCAAAAATCATTTCGAGCTACTCAAGGATGATGAGGCAAATGCGGGGGGGGGGGTGTAATTTGTTTACAATATAGAAATTACGAAATTATATTCCGTACAAAGTTGTCAGCCCACTACCTGACAGACACCAGAGGTACTTTCCACACTTACATAAATAAGACCCGCAAGCGTCGCTACTCCCACAACAGTAATCTACTAAACTGCTACAAACTTCAATATCTCCCCGCGGCATAGCAAATTTATACAAAACCAACCGAAACTCCGCCAACCAAAACCCAACCTAAAACCGTTTAGATAAGGTTACATTTTCATTGGCAAGTCGTTGGGTATAGTCAGACAAGTAGTGGTTCTCTATGGGTTAATGAAATGTTGACACCTGCCTGTTGGCAGTTAAGTTTGGGTTCCGTAACTGATAACAATAATATGCTAATATGTTTGAGAACGACTCAAAATCGCACTTGGAGACCGACGACTAAAACTGTGTTTGTCCGTGATTGTGTTTAGGAATACGTATAAAACTCAGAAATTAAAAAAAAAACCGGCCAAGTGCGAGTCGGACTTGCGCACGAAGGGTTCCGTGCCATTATCTATAAACAATGAATGACAAAGTTATCTTTGCGGTTTTTAATAGGTAAATGTTTATATCTTAAAAACTGCTTATTATATTTTGTTCAAACCAATTTTTATCGAAAGTTTATATCGAGATACACAGCATACCTATATTTTTATAGATTTATCACTCTCTTACTTTAAAAGTTAGAGGGGGGGGACACAATTTTTTCCAGTTTGGATGGGTCTGTCTCTTTAAAGATTGACTTTGAGGAAAAATGGTTTTAGGAACCTCGACTTCATTTTTGAAGACCTATCTATAGACACACAATGTAGGCTTGATGAAAAAAAAAAATTGGTTTCAGTTTCATGTATGGGGAGCCCCCTTAAATTATTTTTTTTTTCAGTTTTTCTATAATAATAGTAAAGCGGTTCATAGAATACATCTACGTACCAAGTTTCAACTGTGTAGTCCTAATAGTTTTGGAATAAAGTTGCTGTGACATACGGACGGACAGACAGACTTGACGAAACTATAAGGGTTCCTTGTTTCTCTACGGAACCCTAAAAAGCTGCCAAGTACGAGTTGGCGTTGAGAGGGTTTCGTACAACAATAATAGGACTAACACCAATACAGTACACCTATACACCGTAAAGTTTTTCATGATTTTGTCAAATTCAGTTTTTCACACAAACTTTGTACCCCAGATTTAGGGGGTTAAAGTTGTGGATTTCTTAGTTTTTATGGGATATGTACCATTGTGCTTGCATTCAAAATTTCAGATTTTTAGGACTTCGGTAAGTACCCTAGAGTTTTTTATGACATGCGAATCGGTCATATTATTGAGCATAACTTTTTCAAAATTAGTCTTAAAAATATTTTAAAAATATATTTAAGATTCTCACACCATGCGCTTCCATTTGATATTTGACCCCCCAAAAGTGGCCCCAATATTCCATATTTATATATTAACATTCCACTTCTGTCTTTGGGTGTCAGATATTGATGTGTATCAATTTTCAGATATTGATAATATGTGAATTGCCTGTGACGGTTAGACAGACAGACGCATGCACGAGTGATCCTATAAGGGTTTCTCCTTCTGAGATACGAAACTCTAATAACCGGTCAAGTGCGAGTCGGACTCGCGCACGAAGGGTTCCGTGCCATTATCTATAAAAAACCGCAAAAAAAATGTATGGGAGCCCCCCCTAAATATTAATTTAATTATTTATTTTTTAAGTAAATAATATACTCAATATATTGTGTACATTTTAAACGTCTACCTGCTACCATTATCAATATCGAGCAAAAATGAGCAAAAAAATCACGTTTGTTGTATGGGAGCTCCCCTTAATATTAAATTTCTTTTGATTTTTAGTATTTTTTGTTATAGCGGCAACAGAAATACATCATCTGTGAAAATTTCAACTGTCTAGCTACCACGGTTCATGAGATACAGCCTGGTGACAGACGGACGGACGGACGGACGGACGGACGGACGGACGGACAGACGGACAGCGAAGTCTCAGTAATAGGGTCCCGTTTGGCACCCTTCGGGTGCGGAACCCTAAAAATTAACAATAAAAAAAATACTACCGACTTATTAATATACCCTCTACTATGTTGTTAATACTTCCTTATTCTGAGACTAGTTACTCTTAGGTTGAACTCAGATTAAGATAATTTTACTCCGAGAGTAGAGTCAGATAGGTGCTTGCTACTCATAATATTCCTTACACCACGTTGATAAATTTGAATTTCCTTAATACTGGCTTATTGTACAGAGCAAAGTGTTACTACTGTTTTAGTGTTTTAGTCTTAGTTTATTAATAAGATGTAAATTAATCAAGACAATGATTACGGACATTAATTGTAAAGAACGTCTTCCAAGTGAATGCCCTATATTCATCCTTGTAGATCTAGATTTATAGATTATGGTGACCTCCTAAGCATAGGTGACATGACACATACAGTGTGAACGGGTCGTCGACTATAGATCACAATGACGTCACAGCAACAGGCTTAACGCCACACGACGAGTCTGTCTGTTTCAACAAGTCACAGTGCAACCTGGAGTTGTAGACGATTCCTGAAGTTTCCAGTTCAGAGGAATATGCGTGTGCGTTGGCTAGGTGAAAAGACGGAAGATGGACCAGATTGGTTACAATCTGTAAGCGCCTGCATCACTTCAAAAGACAAAAACATAAAGCCACTGAATTTCGTATTGATTTATAATACTTTCATTTTTTTTATATATTTATTGCACATATCAGAAAAAAAAACATAAACAATACAGAAAAGGCATGAACAAAGGCAAGCTTATCTCTAAAAGAGATTTCTTCCAGCAAACCCATGATGGACAGGATACATTTTAAAACTCAAAACGGGTAGGCCTATGTGCTAAAGTAAAAAATAAAATATAAATAAATTATATTACTAAACTACTGAATATACTAAATAGGTACCTAAGTACCTACATGAATACATTTTAATCATATTATATATCTTAACATAAATAAACCTAATACATATTTGCGCTGGGCCTGGGTAAATGATTTGATTCATATTCATAATCTTTATTGGCTTTATTGCACATATAAAAGTTAACTAACACATAGAAAATACACATTGATTAGTCTCCTTTAACAGGTATTTCTGGAAAGACATTTACTGCTAATAAAATTAAATACTTTTTAAAAACTGTCAAAACTAATGATTTCTATGAATTACTAACCTAATGACGTCATCATAAAAGGCTATATTTTTTACACAAAATTGGCTTACTTAAAATATAGTGGATAGAAATGTTACTATGCCTATAATAACAAGCCATTTTATACCTACATCATATTGCTCCATTTTACTAGTAAAATACCATATTCTATCTACCCACAATGACTGCAACACGCCTCGTCATGAATCCTAAGCTTTGATTCCCGGACATTTTGATTTATGTACAATTGCGCGTCGCTCGAAGACTCGCTTCCGTAATGTGTGTGCTGTCGAGTGTCATCTCATCAGTCATCACATGTAGTGTATGCTTAACTACACTAACCCCCCAGTTTCTGAAAGAGCAATCATATGTGAAGAACGATTAAACCAAGATAAATTCAAAATAGCGGCATCGTGATTGGCTGATATCAGTTTGACAAGAGTTTGACAAGTTGTCACAGCAAAGGACATCAGCAGAATAATATCTCATCTGACTGACGCGTCTATAAAAACCACCTGTACCAAAGAAAACCATTTATTTTAGTACAATTTTTTATACTACTGTGTGGAAGACGTTACAGGCCACATAAAATATGGAATGGAAATTCAAATGATTTTCTTCGGTATTGTAATGCAAAGGTTAGTGTCAAAGAGTACATTTTTTATTTGACAATCCATCAGATGAAGCTTATTTCTAAACTTCTTTCGTGGTATTCATATATTACCTTTGGTTGTTTCGTTTGAGTTTTTTCTTTGGAAATATTTCCCGATATCTTCATAAAATGGCTTTAAGCAACAAAAACTCTTACATTATTGACCTCGTGAGTAAAAATCTATCTTATATAGTAACTATATTCTTTTGAATAGACGTTACAAATTCACTTGAGATATTCGTTAGTTTGGAGAGTTGCCGGTGTCCTTTTCCTTTCGGATAGCGGGCGTGACCGTACTACCTCATAGGGGAAGCAGTTGCTCACGACAGAAGGAAATACTTACAGCCGTTCACGTCCTTTCTTGGTAGTGCTACCGAACCACAAACTATACTCTATACTCTATCCATGCTTAGAAGCAACTTGACAGCTCAACCTAAAACTTCATATAATCCACTTTTTAAACACTAAGGATGTTACCAAAACAATCGGAAAGAATCGATTTTTTTTATTCAGTTGAACTAAAAGAAGAGTTGTCATCGTCATCACTCTATCCGCACTTAGGGATATAATTAGTTCATTATTAACTATATTGTCTATTCTAATGTGTCTTTTCAAATCTTGTAAAATTATTCCCGAATCACAAATGTTTAAAGGGTGTATCGATTCTTTGGATTAATCGATTTTTATGACCAATAACCCCTGACTAACAGGCTAAGATTGACATCTGTCAAGTTATCTATCATAATAACACTGGCATTTCCACATCCCTTGACAAAGTGAAACGCTAACCGTTGCGAAACGAAACGATAACTTTTTACGTATTACGCTAAGGTGACGTCACGTAGCGATTCCAAATGTCAAATCGCACACATAAAAAGTTATCGTTTCGTTTCGCTATCCTTAGCGTTCAACATTGTCTACAGGCACAGGTTATAAACAGAATGCAAGTTGTTATTCGATGCTGCTCATTTAGTACCAATAAGATAAGCAATTATATCTAACATTAAATTTAGAAGTTTTAAAGGTAAAAGAAAACATCAGGAAGAATCCTTTTGCCTCCATTATGGCGTCGATAGTAGATTAAGTAGTTTTTAGTTTTTGGTTTCAGCTCCATACCGATCAAAACGTCCCCCTCCTCCTCCCCCACGCACACACACGCAAACACACAATTTACTTATGTACCTACTCAATTATTTATTTACAAGTATACACAACACCAAATTACAAGCACACAACCTACACACACGGGACGCACCTTACATAAGTAAGGCACTCATGCAGTTTATTTGGTTATTTTTCTTTCTTTTTCTTTTTTAACCGACTTTCCAAAGGAGGAGGAGGTTTACATTTCGTCCGGATGTTTTTTTTTTATGTATGTGCCCCGATAGCGCCTAGACGGATGGACTGATTTGGAAAATTATTTTTTTGTTTTAAAGGGTTTACCTTCCCATTGGTCCCATTGACACCAAGGCAGGATCTGATGATGGAATCCTGGAGAAATCGAGGGAACTCTTCAAATATAATAGGCAGACCATAGTGATTTTTTTGTTTTTCATAATAACTCGTGCAAATGCACATGGTTAGCATAATATTGTGATGCGGAACTGCTGATGAAGACCACATATGGCCACCAGGACTGCTCAATACTAGGTACAAATACAATGCGTGGCTGATGGGCTGGCAACGCATAGCCTAAACCGGTGGACCTAGAGCCATGAAACTTTTTTCCAGAGGTTCCGTAGTAGCGTGGGGTAGCACTGAGATGGGATTTGGCAAAATTAAGTTCCCAAGGGGGGGGGATAAGGGGTTACAGTTTGTATTAAACTCAATCTAATCAAATAGGGTTTGGGGAATTCGGTTTTTTTTCTAAAGTTGACTCTTTGTTTCAATTATTTTGATTGCATAGGTTGTTTATATAATGAAATCCTCAATTGGCCTCATTAATTGGATCACTTTTTAAGATTACTTGTAAGCACGGCTGTGGGTTTTTGTTGATGTAACAAAATAAAACAGCTGGCAAAGAGTTACAAGCGCCTCTGCCCATGCCTATACAGGGTGTAACAGAAAGGTGTAGTCATATTTTAGGGGGTTGTTAGGGACATCATTCTGAGCAACTTTCACTATAAAACCGATTTGATCAGAGCACCTTTCATTTTCACTTCTCTATACAAATCAGCTGACCACCCGGACCAAAACGTATGGAGCAATGAAAATTAAAGTTGCTCTGATCAAATCGGTTTCATAGTGAAAGTTGTTCAGAATGGTCTCCCTAACAACCCCCTAAAATATGACTACACTCTTCTGTTACATCCTTTACATGGTGAACGGTGATGTATGGGAAAATTATTGCTGAAATGATATAGGCAATATCACTGGAGACTTTATTTCCCTATGTAAATAAGTAAATAGCTGCGGGTTTACAGTACAAAGACGTTGAAGATTATAAATGACAGACTATGATTGCGGTTTCCACTTAGATGGACGGCCCCACATAATACCCGTAATGCCTTCATCTTCGTAACTATGATAACTACGTAAACCTTCACGGCCAAGTACTAATTCTTATGTCAACGTCGTAGTGATCAAAGTCCTACGGCGTTAGCGAAGTTTACCTTCGTCTTGTAATTCTGGAGGGATTCATCGTGTCAATCTTTTGACAACGGAACCCTAATCAATAGACCTGTGTTGTCTTGCCAGATTGGGTAGAGCAAGCATAATATCAAAAAATCGATTAGAGCACATATTACAGTCATAGTTTGTTTCAACTACATAGATTGCCTTGAAATTCTGGAAGAAATCTCTTTTTAGACGCAATCTCGCCTTTGTGTATATTTTATTTTCACTGTGACTGCTTAAATATTTGTTAGTAGGTATAGGAACATTAACTCAAAATTCGACGATCAGACGGAATAATTCTTGTAGTTCTGAAAACTGAAAAATATTAAAAAAAAAAACTGAAAAAATCAACGTTTGCTGACGACGCTATTTTCTGATTCCTTCAACACAGGCAGGGAGCACTTATCCAGTGGAGAGCGCATAGATACATTTTCCTTTGAAACACAACTCACCAATTTACTAATAATAATAATTAAGATACACGTTTATCTTACCTAAATATAAAAACTCTACTAAAAATATGAAACTCTAAAGTAAACTCTTTATCATCGCGACAATCTTTTCCATACTCTTTTGAAAACATTTCCATTTGAAGACAAACTCGAGAAATAACAGAATTAGAACAGATAGCGGAAAGTTGCGCGAACTACACCAGCCTGTGCACGAGCAAACGCTTCCGGCGGGCATGTTGGTCATCAATATGTGTAAATGTAAATGTAATGAAATGACACTCTTGAATACAAGGTTTTGCATGCGTTCAGTTCAGTTTAATAGCTGATTAAGGCGTTCTATTTATATGATATTTACGAACCTTTTTACCCTTGTCTCTGCAAATTTATTTCTTATTATTGTCAGGTACGCTGGTTATGTACCACTTATAAGAAGACTTATTAGCGATTCTTCAGATGAAAAAACTAACAAACATCACTTAGTACAACAAATAACAAAACACAGCGTCACGCCTTTTTCCATACGGGGTAGCAGAGGCACAATTTTCTTGTAAAATGCAAAACAGTATTAAAACAGTAATATAGCTTGTAATAGTTGCGATAACACGTTTTCCAAACAACCATTTTATGAGCGCGGACTCTTAGCTAGACTCGAACATCTTGTAGGTACTCCAGTAGTGACACTGAAATTGATAAAGAAGTTCAACCTAACCTAATTTATACAAGGTGTAAATGAATTAACGCATAAAGAGATTTTTTTTGCTAAGGACATCATTTTCAGCAACATTAATTATGAAACCGATTTGATCAGAGCAACTTTATTTTTCAATTCTCCATACAAATCAGCTGACCCAATCAGGCCAAAATGTACTCGGAAGTGAAATAACTTGTAACTATGGGCTCTCTCAGCCTGAAATAAACGTATTTCATTTATTTTTTATACGATGGTTATTTGGTATTTGTCGCGCCGTGTGTGGAGCGCTAACAAAATGTAGTTGAATAAAACCTCTCTTTAGTTTAAAGTTAAAGGAAACTGGTTCTTCCTTAGAAAACGGGGACTGTACGAGGGTTGGCGGAGATCGCTCCGGGCGATAAGCTTGCCTTTGAACCGTCTATCAGATTCAAAGCGTGAAAAGTTCGGTTTCCACTGAAATTATTTGTTTCGCCAATAGCACTTGAAATGGTTTGAAGTTAGTTATTTATACATAGGTATGAAGTTAGTTATTTATAAGTACGAGCGTACATTAAATAAACGGTCAATTGTGAGCAGGACTCGCGGACCGAGGGTTCCGATTACACTTGGAGAATATTACCTCAAAACTGGTGTACTTAGGTTTCTACATAAAAAAAAATATGATGCATGTCATCCATGTAAAATTGTAAACCATCTAACACATTTTTTCAGAAATATTTTTATCAATATTTCTGCAAAAATATGTTAAATAATATACAACGTGTAACTCTAAGTACACAAAACCTTATAGACCCCAAGTGATTTTTATAACAAGAAAATTATTGTTGAAAGAAAATTAAAAAAAAAACTAAAATTCTAGAAGTTATGAGCAGTTTTCGTTTTCCTAACAATTCTAATAGTTTCTCTTAACGTTCATTGCGAGATCCTTAGTTTGAAAGAGATAACTAATGTAGCGCGCGCGCTTGCTTTGTGGATTGATCTGCCGCTGCTTTCGTTCGACACACTTATTTGAATATCTCGCTGGATCACGGTAAATGATAGAAGCGGCAATAAATATATATGGATAATATTTAAAAAAAAATGATGTAGGTATAGTGATGGAATCGATTATACTCGTCATTCTGAACAACCTATTTTCAGGTTTTGCGTACTTAAAGTTACACGTTGTATAGCGTCACGCCTTTTCCCATATGGGGTGGCAGAGAGAGGCACAACTGTGCCCTCTTTCCGCCAGTGATTCAATACTCTATTTTGCGTATTTGTATTTTGTATTTTATCTATTTATTTGCATCAGCGCACACACACACAGCATAAAACATAGAAGATACTTAGCGCTAAACAAAATAACATATAAATCATACAGACACAGATAATTTGCACTAAGATAGATAGGATATAGGTACCAAAGTACCTATATCGCACTAGAACTGAGCGTGACAGGGGGCTAGCCCATCGCCGCCAGCTATGAAGTAATGAAGGTTTCCTCACGATGTTTTCGGTCACCGTTAGAACGTCAGATATACCGTAATATAGAAATTGTCAGGAGCATTATTTTCGCGCATTCGATATACGATATCTACACCTATATTGAGTGATTTCGTATGGGACTCTGTCAATATAGGTCTCGATATCCGTATATCGAAGGCGCGAGAATCATGCCACAGCACATAATTATATCGAGTGATTTCGTATGGGAATCTGTCAATATAGGTCTATAGATATACGGTCTATAGATATACGGATATCGCCGTATATCGAAGGCGCGAGAATCATGCTCCAGTTTTCGCCACATGATTGTAGGATAACGGGAAGTACCCTATAGCTTTTGAGTCTATTGCGATTACTATGAAAATCCTATGAAACCTAGAAGGTTACAGTTTACTTTCATTCGGTACATAATTTTTCCTTTCACGCCTGGTTTGCTGGAAGAGATCTCTTTTTTGAGATAAGATCGCCTTTGTATATGTGTTTTCTTTTAATGTTACTGTCTAAATTAATGTGTGTAATAAAAAAAAAACATTGACAGATATAGTTCAAACAGTGGCTCCCACACTAGGCCTAGCCTGTTTCGTGGATGCCGTTACCAAATTATAATAACCGGCCAAGTGCGAGTAGGACTCGCGCACCAAGGGCTCCGATCACACTTGGAGAGCGTGACACGTGTAATTAGGTTTCCACATAAAAAACTAATGTGTGATGTCATCCAGGTAAACCAAATGGTTTTTTTTAGAAAGACAGAAATTTGCAGTTTTCAGATTTTTCCCTTTACTTGTGTTATAAGACCTTCCGTCATTCCAAATTTCATGACCCTAGGCCAGCCGGAAGTACCCTATAGGTTTCGATTCCCTTGCGAGTTCCACGCGAGTTTATACAAAATCAGTAAAGTTATGACATAATATCGCAGTATCTTTTGATTGCGTGGACCTAGAAGTTTAATTTTTTCAGAGCTCCAAGGGACCATAGACTTGAGTAATCGATATTAATTTCAACATGATAAAGACGCGTTCCTGAAAAAGAGGTCGTGACAGACGGACGGACGGACAACAAAGGGTTGCTTTTTTTTCCTTTTAAGGATCGTAACCCTAAAAACATGAAGTTTGATAAAGAATTGAGAATTGTTGATTTTTTCACGGCTATACGGGACTATACAGACCTTAGCAATTGATATAATCTTGATACCTCCACGCATTCTCGGTAAAAAATGGTCCTGACAGACAGACGGACAGATGGACGTTTAATATGTCTGAGGGCGTTTAAAAAAAGGTAAGTCTAGCTATAACTTACTCTCTTACACACAGGTCGTATGTTTTACAGCCCGGGTCTCTCAAGAGACGGATAAACAGTCAGATAACTTTTTACACTGTTTGTACGCGTGAAATGTCAAAAGCACCAGATAAACAGACAGATAAACGCTATCTGAGGCATGAGAGAACGGCACACAAATAAAGTTGCTCTCCTATCTCTCTATCGCTACAATATACCCTCTCCACAACAGCCTTAACATAATACTTATGACAAGCTTATAAGCTCGCGAGACAAGCTTTTGATGTCTTTGTGGTCAATAGAAAGCTCCGATCCAAACTTAGATTCAAATACACTCTCATACACGGAATCCTTCACAGCCTCCAGCTATGTTTACCCTTTGCGCCGGCTGTAAGATAACATCAAACTATAATATATGAGATATAAAGCGTAATGTTGAATAAACACAGATGAAGATGATGTAGAGATAGATATTAAAGATATGCTTTTATAAGAGCTGCGTGGTCTAGTGGGTTCACGCTTGCTTCACACATAAGAGATACCAGGTTCGAATCAGGAGGCCATTGTCTACTATTTTTTATACAAAAATGACAATATTTACGTCTACTCTTACCATTCTAATGGGCGAGAATCTCCCCCCAGCAGGGTGGTATGATTCTCGCGTTTTCGATATTCGGATATCGAGTGATTCCCATACAAAATCACTCGATATAATTATGTGCTGTGGCATGATTCTCGCGCCTTCGATATACGGATATCGAGACCTATATTGACAGATTCCCATACAAAATCACTCGATATAGGTGTAGATATCGTATATCGAATGCGCGAGAATCATGCCACTGACCGTTACCAAAAAGGCAAAGTAAAAGGTGACTTATGTAACTTTTAAAGATCGTAACCTTGACCCCAAACAGATAAAACATAGACTATATATATCGAATTGACTGCGTCAGCAGCGGGGGAATGCGGCTCGCCGAACGTTTGTTGTATTCAACAAACGTTCCCATACGCAACCTATATACGATGACGGGCTGCCAGACAGTTTCGCAGCGGCTGACCAATCACAGCTCTCTTACCTCGTCCCCCGCCGCCCGTAAATTGGTGAGTTGTGTTTCAAAGGAAAATGTATCTATGCGCTCTCCACTGGATAAGTTCTCCCTGAGATAAAAGAAGGATAAAAGGCGTAATTTGTATGGAGTTGTAAAACTAAATCCAGGAATAGTGCTAACTATGGTTTTCTAACTGCCGGGCCTAAGTTAACTAACAACATTTTAAAGTTGCCTTGTAAAAAATATAAGACGTTTATTTTTGGATGAATACATTAAACTGGGCGTTCTTACCATGATCACAGAAGAGATAATAGTACTCCGTACAGAACGGCCACTCCCTTCCCCGCGCTGATTCAGATACCGCACCCCACCCCTGGCGTCAAGGGACGGGTTGAAATATCAATAGACGCGGTTGAACGCCTGACGAGTGACCGCGCGTATACGGTGAATAATAACCGGTATGTAATATAATATGGTGAAGTTTTGTGCATTATTTGTGTGTCTGTCGTCAACTAGAAACAGCAAAGACAGGAGATTCTTTCGGTTCCCGACTGATGAAAGAAGGTAAGCAATAGCAACTCTATTGTTGTTCTTTTGAGAAATAAAAATTCTAATACCTTAACTCCCGGAATGTAACTTGGTCAGCGTTTGCTGTGTGTGTCTCGCTCTCTCACAAGGACAGACTTTGTGCAAGACAGAGACAGAGTTATATGTTTGTAGTACTTACTAGCTTACTACGATAATTGATAATAAGTCAGTGTCGTAATATTTTATTTTTAACCGACTTAAAAAAAGGAAAGGTTCTCTTTCATATTTTATTTTCTAAGATACCTAGTACTAAACCTTCCGTAATACATAATTATCAATAAAGTACATTTATAATAGGTATTCATTTCGTGCTATCCGTTGTTGGTGCGATTCAACAACGCGAACGAAGCACTTCGAGTTGAAAAGTAGGTGGGTCAATCAACTATTTTACCCACAATTTGCTGTCCCCGACCATTTATTATTAAAATACGCTAAATGGTTAAATTTACACATTTCACGAATATAACAATAGTATCTAAGCTAGCAGGCACTACGGGGAACTTGATTACGTTCTCGAAGATCTTCGTTTGTGTTTTTTTTTGCTCGCATGGCGCGGTATGGTGTCCTTTGATAGTGTCGTTGAGCTGCAGTCCTCGAAGAACTTTCAGAGAGAGTGCGTGTGTTGACAGAAAAGTGTGGGTTAAGTTGATTGACCCAAGTACGCACGCACTAAGTTTGTCGCGGCGGCGGCGCGCCGCCATTAGCTGGGTCCACATATAGCGAGCTTCGGCCGGGTCTCGCTCGAACCCTGTAGTGGTTTGGTTGTTTTGAATCTCTCAGAGACTAGGTACCTACTTAACATAAAATTCGAATATTGTACAATCCTAACGATGTTTTTACATAGGTAGGTACCTACCTACAGTTCACGCCAAGTGTCTCTTACCTACTTCAGAATAAGTAATAGTAGGTAACAACAACATAACATAGCTTCACGCCTTTTCCCATAAGAGGTGGCAAAGGCACTGTGCCCACTTTTAGACAGTTATTCGATACCTACCTACTCTATTTTTGTAACTTAATGTATGAAGGATCAAAGTGAACATTAACATTTTTTAGGATTTCAATGAGAACCCGACTAGGTACATGTTTAAACGGCAGCGCCCCTACAAAGTCACTTCATAATAATGCAAACGCTTGTGTTCGGGTCGCGCCGTCGTCGTTCGGTTCGCCCGACGCAAATCGCTGCATTTGCCGCGCTACCAGCCCTAGCAATATTTACGCACACATTTGCACGTATACAAACATAATTTAGTCATGTAGTAGTAATAGGTGCTTATTTTACGAGCGTTCTATGGAGTGTCCGAGGTGTGCCATGATGGAATACGTCGTGCGGAGTATAGTATTATTCCAAACTGAGTAAAAGTGGGCACACAGATGTGCCTCTGCCACTTCGTAAGGGGAAAGCCGTGTCGCTATGGTAATATTAAAGATAATGAATCACACAAATGAACAATAGGCTTGTGGCCTGTCAAGTCAAAATAGATACTTTTTATGAACTGTAAAACGGAACTTTTGTTCCTGAGTTCTATGAAATATTAACAGAATGACGTCATGTAAAAGTGCCATCAAATACTGTCTTTTTTTGCACAAAATCGACTTTATAAAATATATCTGCTGGAAATATACAATTCTGAGAATGTCAAGCCATTTTGTACATAATGCTTCAACTTAAGACTTCCTAGATTTATTGGATGGCCACTAGCCTATTGCCATTCCCATCCTCCCCATTATAACATCATCTATAAGTTGTATAACGCGCGTCCCCTCAGAATTGAGAGTTACTATT
Organism: Argyresthia albistria; assembly: GCA_963457715.1. Classification (NCBI taxonomy): domain Eukaryota; kingdom Metazoa; phylum Arthropoda; class Insecta; order Lepidoptera; family Argyresthiidae; genus Argyresthia; species Argyresthia albistria. The sequence goes on along the minus strand of OY735277.1, from coordinate 7,544,513 downwards.
TATTTTCGTCGCGAACACAGAATAGACGCATTAGCTAAGCGCGACACTGTACGAACCCCGGCAGGGTTAGTGCCGCTTCCGCCATCTTTGGATTAGTAAAAGTGCTATATCGTTTTTATTTAAAAAAAATATGTAGTAAAGTTAAGTAAGTAAGCCTAATAATGTCCCCGCAAATTGTAAAATATTATTGTAGTTTAAAAACTAAAAATACCATTTCGAAATCAAGAGGTCTTAACAAGACGAATTAAACCAGTTCAAAGTCAATGGACATGTAAAAATGCCAGGTTTCCGTTTACCACCGTCTAGCTCCATCGATCGTCTGGTAAAGGTAATAAAAACCCCCGCATAAAACAAGTCTTCCAGATTCATCACCAGGTCTCATCATCAGGTCAAACTCATAACACCCCTTTTGCCTTCGTCGGGGGGGGGGGGGGGGGGTTATCGAATGTGCCCGAACTCAGTGGGGTTACAAATAAGCAACCTTGGGTTCCCTCTGCCGCCTTCGAGTTCGATCATCAGAAAACATATTTAGATCCATGATTTTATGACCTCTAGAGGTCGCCATATTTCATTTAGTGTGACCTTTTGTGACCTATAAATAATGAACATTATAGTTGCTTCTCACGAGTCCTCATTTTGGTGCTCCTAAACGGGCCAGGTTTTGCTGCAATATGTGGCCGGCAACTATTGGTGTCCCCTCTTACTTACATGTTAGAAAAAGACACCAATAGTTGCAAGCCACACATTGCAATGAAAATATGGCCGATTTTGGCGCACCTTTTATCAAATCCTGAGAAGTAATTTAGATGTTCCGGGGAACAGAATGAAAATACATACATATGAGTACATACGTACACTGGTCCAAATAATAACTATCCTTTGGCTTTACGATCGTTTGGTAATAAACGCTCGGTTTTCTAAAGGAAAACATTATTATTATTAATTATTTATATGATTTATTTATTTATTTAATAGTTTACAATAAGGCTTACAGTAATTATTTACCAAATCGCGCTTATTGCTAGATAGTTAGTAACAAAAAGCTATCAAGATATCATAAATTATGATATCAAGATATCATAAATAAATAATACAACAAAAAAATACATAAATAAATAACATTGAGTAATTAGAAAGTACATGAATAAAATTATTTTTAATGAAGTTAAAACTTCATTAAAAATAGCTGTGTGTGATTGATAACTGATAACTTGTTAAACTATTGTCAAACCCATATCAGTCACTCACATGCCGCTATTTTGAATTAATCCTTTAATCGCTTGTTATATTTGATTGCTCTTTATCACCCCCTTATTAATAAAAAGTTATAAATACTCCGGTACTAAAATAACTCCCGGATTGACTTTACTCACGGAGTAAAAGTTTTTATTAATAAGGGGGGTAAGTGGAAGTAACCTGTAGAACGTTTTCCTGCTAGCCCCCTGTAGAATAAGTTGCGTTCAGACGGAAATGATTTCAGCAAATATATTATACAGGGTGAGCGAGAAAGCGAGCGGTATGGCTAAAACTTACTCAAATTCTGGTAAAATCCCGTGCGCCTCTGTAAGGCCATAAATGGGCGACATTTCATATTTCATAGTTTCTTTATTACACACAAAAGTTGACTTAATAAAAAGTACATAAAACTGTGAGTAAAGGCGGGCTTATCTCTAAAAGGACATCTCTTCTAGCAAAGCAAGTATACCAAATTACCAAGTACATTTAATTATTTATTTATCTTATTTATTAGACATCATTTAACAGAAAGGCCTTTAAATTGTCTATGAAATGTCGTGTGCACAACTGTGCCTCTGCCACACCGTATGGGAAAAAGCGTGACGCTGTGCTGTTCCACACGATGTCCCCCTGATGACTGACGTTCGGTTTCCGGTAGAAAAATTAGCTGAGAAAATAGTTAAACTCTTGTAAAACTGATTTCAGCTAATTACATTCCGCTATTTTAAATTAATCTGAGATTAATTGACTGATACATTTGATTGCTCTTTCAGAAACTGGGGGTAAGTTTTCCGTTGCACCCTGTATAGTCGCCTTCATCCCTAGACACTGCAGGGATTAGCAAGTTTACGCTCAATTATCGAGGTCGGCGAAGTTTTCTATGGATTTCATTATGAAGACTTGTCTCTTTCTGTACGTGATTTCGACTAGCTATCTATCGCAAATAATCGCAAAATAATATAAATTAAAGAAGTTATAATTATTGATTATAAAACATTTATGTACACATGTTCATTGCGATCTCTGTGCCGCACGCAAGCTTGGGTTCGATTCGCGACTGGCGATACAGAAAACAAAAAAAAGTGGCCATGTGCGAGTCAGACTCGCATATGAAGGGTTCCGTAGTAGCATCATAAATCATAATACACCTGATCACCTAGCCCAAATATCAATATCATTCTTCAGCAGCAAATAATTACTGTTTTAATAGTGTTTCTATGAATGACAAAGTTATACATTTGCTTTATAGAGGTTTTGGTTTATCTTAAAAACTGCTTATTTTATTGTAACCAATTTTCGTTGAAAGTGTGTATCAAGATACACAGCATGTAATTTATTTTTTATTTTTCACTCTCTTACTTTAAAAGTTAGGTACATTAGTTTTTACACATTTTTTTCCTTTTTGGAAGGGTCTGTCTCTTTAACGATTAACTTTGAGGAAAAATGGTTTCAGGAACCTCAACGTAATTTTTAAAGACCTATCTATACATAGAGAGACATACCAAACATACATATAGGATTGATAAAAAATAAATGGTTTCAGTTCCATCTATGTGGAGCTCCGCCTTTATCTTTTTTTTTGTATTAAAATCGTGAAGTGGTTCACAAAACACATCTACATACAATTAGATGATGATTCGATTGTACAATATTTATCGAATAACATAACGCCATTCCTTTTTCCATGCGAGGTGGCAGAGAATCGCATGACAAGGAGCTAGCCGATCGCCATAATATTTTATTGTTACACGTTACAGCTACAGATAAATAAATCGGCTAGAAGGGGCAATAAAGTTAAACGGTTATATACAACGATAAAACGTTTGAGGGCAGATCGTGGCGTTGATTCCGCTAGTAAAATAACGATTTAGTGACATTGATACCACGACGACGTTACCGTTACCCATAGGTTTTTTTTTATTTAGTATCTGGACAATCCTTTTCAGGGTTCCGTACCCGAAGGGTGCCAAACGGGACCCTATTACCAAGCCTCCGCTGTCAATGTTGTAATTTTCACAGAATGTGTCCTATCTGTTGCTGCTTTAGCAGCAATTACTGAAATACGCTCGCCTTTGTACATGTTTTTTCTAGTATTAAGTGTCTGTATTAAGTTTTCTGTGCAATAAAGTATAAAAGTGTAAAGTGTAAATACACGAAAATAAGCTGCCTAGTGCAAGTTTGACTCGCGTTTAGAGGGTTTCGTACAACAGTATTAGGATTTACAACAACAAAATACCCTAAAAGTAACCTAAAATTCAGTTTTTCATACAAACTTAAGATTTAAGGGGTTACGGGGTACTAGATTTCGGAGATATCGGGATTCGAGTGCAAACATGTGCTTGTATACCCAGACTTTTTGGAATTTGGTAAGTCCGTCCGTAGAGGTGTTGATGACATGCGAATCAGTCATATTATTGAGCACAACTTTTTCAAATTAAGTCTAAAAAATATTTCAAATATATATATATGACCTTCGCTTTCAAAAGCACACCGCTCGAACGACCGAACAATGGCGAACAATTCTATATAAGATTTGTCGGCGAACCAGTTAAGATCCTCACACCATGCGCTTTCATTTAATATGTCACACGGCATTTTGATTTTTTTAAATTTTATTTTTCTCAGTTGGCCCCCCAAAAGTGGCCCCCATATTCCAAATTTATATATTTACATTGCACCTCTGTCTTTGGGCCACAGATATTGATATGACATGTATCTACCAGTTTTCAACTTCATCGGTCCAATTTGTTCTAAGTAAATTGCCTATGACAGACTGATGGACGGACGCAAGAGTGATCCTTTAATATAAGGGTTTCTCCTTCTGAGATACGAAACCCTAAAATTAAGAGTGCTTAGAGCGCCTGTCATTTTTTGGATAGCAAAATTACGGGACAATGTTTGAAGATATTCATGTAGTAACAGTTACTGTTAGGCATTTGTTTCTCGTTAGATCGATTTATTTTTTATAATTTATTGTGTGGAAAACCCATTTAATAAGCAATATTCATGGAAACAAAATAAGATACATAAGGATCGTATAAATACCGCAGGCAGCTCAAGTTGTCTCAGCTATGTCATGTTGACAGTTTCACTATATCACATCTGTCGATTTACGTGCTTGAGTGAGCTCTCAGAGCTGACAGCGATTTATTAATATAGGTTTAAACTGCAAAAACGACAGAAAAAAACTCAGTTGGCTGCTGTCGATGTGACTCATTGTCAACGAGTTGTAATTTTTAAGAGGAATTGGTCCCCAGTAATAAATACCTCTAAGTACGCCCCTTCGGAAGCATTTGTCTTGCGGAATCGAATTCTCTAGATTTAAGTCTTTGCTTTTAAGGGTGCATCGGATCTGATGATATGGCCCTCTGGTAGTTGGTTTGGTCGGTTAGTCACTATAGTGACTTGAAATCGAAAATCAGTTTTGAGATGGACATACATTAACCAACCCGCAACTCAGGCAGTCAACGGATTTTGATTGCTGTCTCTAAATTCCAATGGATCTGACATCGCTAATTAGGAATTCATAGACTGCAATAGAAATATATTGCATGCCTTCGTTGCGTGTTGGTTCGTGTACATCCAGTACGCGCAGGCTATTCGTGTGTAAGAGCTCTATCTAAGCTCTAAGGGGACTTACTCCAACCTTTTTAGCGACTCAGATCCGCAGCTTAAGTACATCACCGTGGCAATAATTTTCAATCGACTACTTTATTTTATCCAGTACCAGGAGTTACAAATACAAATACAAATTCAAAATCCTTTATTTACTAAAAAAGTTTTTTACATAATGGTTACTTATGGTCTCCAGTTGTTTTAAAACGGTCAGGTATGTTTTTGGATTAGATAAGTGCCTAATCAACATCTCTCAAAAGGTTGGAGTAAGGCTGCAGGTCAAACGCCCATGTCCCGAGCCGGACCCCACTCGAGGCATTATGGCTTACTTTCCTTGCCTCTATCTCGGCTCGCGTTCGACGATATTTACGATTCAAAATGGCGACGTTTGAATTTAACGCGGGAATCTGAGACGTCGGTCGTCGATGGCGGTTGGTTAGAGGACCTAATACACTGCGCCTTTGGGGCCTTGTGAAAGGGAGCCTTTTCCCCTAATTAGGGATGCTCGTTATTACACTACACCTAATTAGGCGTTAGGCGCCTAATTAGGGGCCTTACTCAGTCAAAGAGTGAGCTTGTCGCGCACCGAATGAGGCGCCTTGGCAAGGGAGCAAGGGAAAAAGGCGGACCGGGTTCCTTTTTTAACCCTAATTAGGGAAACTTATTCCCTTTTGCTTGTTACATTGGCTATAATGAGGCAGAAAGTGCACTCATTTAGCGCATTGTAATAGCCCTTTGAGGAGTTTTCCTTGTCATCTGCAATGTCATAAGTGGATTTGGCAGATTGGTGAAGTGGGGTAAAAATGGTCTTAGTTAAACACACGAAGGGTTCCGTACCACGTCAAAGAAAAATGTCTTGTATGGCTTTTAATTTAATTATATTGCGTGATAATCATTGTGTGTTGAAAACGGATGTGGCATCAGAATACACATTTTGTGAAAACAGACGGTGACGGACAGACACACAGACAGATAGCGGAGGCTTAGTTAGAGAGTTCCGTTTGGCACCTTTCGGATACCTCACGGATACCTACAGAATCCTAACTTTCGGGAACTTTTCAAAGACCATTAAAAAGTAAAAAAAACTAGTACCAAACGACTCGATAGGTGGCGCAGCCTGCGCAAGCGGTGAAATTACCCAGATTTATTTCCCCTGTTCCACATATCCAAAGACATCAATGAAACTTTTTATTTCACTTCTAATCTGGGTAATTTTTTGACACCGCTTGCGCAGGCTGCGCTACCTATCAAGTCGTTTGGTACTATCTTTTTTTTAAACTCCTCATTAGGAAGTATAAAAAATACCAGTTCCTAATATGGTACGCTTTTCAGATTTAGGTGTTCTTTATTACGAATGTTACCTAAAATTATAGTGTCAAGCTTTTTCCCATACGTTTCTACACGTTTATCCGGTGATTTATTATTCGATTTTGTGTGACTATTCAAATACTAACTCATGCATCATGCAGCTTTCATATTAGCAACCTATTCTTACTCCACACCGCACTATGAGTAAGACAAATAGACAATGTAGCTCGTACGAACTCGACCTATCACTACTTGATTATATTACCTAATTATTTCCGTCTTTACTACTAAATACGAATAAAGTAACGTAGATAGTTAGCAACTAATTAGTTTATGTAAACTTGTAATTTGGCCAGGACTCCACGTGACAGGTTAAACCTAGTGTGGGGTCCACAAGCAACTTGTATATTTAAACTCAATCAGTTGAATAAAGATTTTGTATTTGTATTTGTATTTTGTATATCTGTGTGTTTAAACGTTTAGTTCTATGCCTTTCGTTCGGATGCACCTACCTACACAAAATATAATTTTACCACCACCCGCAAATATCTTGGAGTTGACTGAGTACTGACGTGTTACGCTCCTGCCCATAAATGCACGTGAATTAAGTGATTTTGTGCCTGAACTGATCCAGAAAGCCCGTGTTCCGTGTGTTTCCCTAATACCTCGTGCCCTGAACTGGAGAAAACCCAAGAAGACGGATTGCAGGTGACAAATTGACTTTGACCTACTTTTTCTCCCAAATATTTGGTAGCACAGAGCGTGGTTAGATTCCCTCTTTTATTAGATTTCCCCCCTTGTTTTTAATTTGCGGGTTAATTGCCTACATATTTTGTTATTTTCCCCCTTTAGTTAAATCGCCTATTAAATATATTTATCTGTTGTTAGTGTGCATCCGATAGTTGTAATTTGTCAAATTACATGCGGTTTCCTAGTGCCTAGTACATAAATACAGTTGCCCAAAGCCCTAAACCAGTTAGTGTAAACTTAATTGGAGAGATTTGTGATCATTATATAGCCCAAATATCAAAATAATTGTGCATTTCGGTAGCCTTGCGAATCCTAACCTTATTATTACACGTCACATTCCATTGCGCGGCCGGCCGGTGAGGCGGCCATTGACCTTGATTGATGACAGCTGGCTGTGCTTGCTTACCTACTCGTTAAGACTGTGACCTATATTCTAGACTGTTTCGTTCCTAAGTTTTAGTGAACTGTGTAAATATCTGTGTGTGAGTTATTTGTTGAGATAAAATTAACGATTACCTATATACGTTCCTAACTAAATTGTCATAATGTCGACTAGTAATGATGATACTGTGAAACAACAGTTATTCGTTGAGACTTCGGTCTACCGCGGTGCGAATGGTACTTTTCGATTCGTGACTGAATGGCTGCGAAACACTCGTCAGTTGATGGAGGGTGCCCCTTCAGATAAGTTGCTTACGAGACTGAGCGATTTGGAGGATAATTATAGCCAATTAAAAGATGCGTGTAAGATACTCCTTGGTGGTTTAGATCCAACTGTTGATAAAACTGAGTATAAGGAGGTCCTCACTGGCATGAAATCCATGCAAATTGCGGTAGATGACCTGCGCGTTAAATACTGCGAACTATGTCCCCGACCCCAAAGAAATGAAGATCCATCGGCCTTTAGTACCCCAAACCGAGACAATAACCCAGTGTCGTTCAGTTCCCCTAATCTCAGCTATAGATTGCCTGACTTGCCCGTGCCCAAATTCAATGGAAACCCGGATGCGTGGATAAGTTTTATAGACCAGTTTGATAGTGTGATTGACTCCCAACCTAGACTCATGCCTGCTGTTAAACTTCAGCATTTGATAGGTGCCCTATCGGACGAGCCTAGACGTTTGTTGCAGCATTTAAGAATTGAAGCGGGTAATTACGAGGTTGCTCGCGACCTGTTGAAACGTAGGTATCATAATACCCGCGTCTTGGCCGACACCTACATTACCCAAATATTGAACCTGCCCGAGATAAACGTGAAATTGGCTGGTTTGCGCGCTAGTTTCCTTAATCCACTATTGACCGCCTATCGCTGCTTGGACCGATTGGCCTTACCTGTCCAACATTGGTCATACATGTTGGTACACATTTGTATGTCGAAGTTGCCCACAGAGTTAAAATCCCGATTTGAGCGACGTTATGGTGGAGATGCAAAAGACCTGCCCAAGTTTGATGAACTAATAACCTTCTTGGAGGACGAATGTCGTCATCATGATAATGTAGGAAACGCAGTGTTAGTTGACGCAATCCCGAACCGACCTAGTGTGCGACCCCCTTTACCTAGACGTGTACATGTGGCCGAGGTCCCTCCTGTGCGTAGTGAATGGCCCACCTGTTTCCTGTGCAATAGTGGGAATCATTTTTTGAGAGAATGTGAGGAATTTAGACGTATGAACCCACGTGATCGTTCCAATTTTGTGAAAGTTACCGGCCTTTGCTACCGGTGTATGGACAAGCACCCGATAGCTTCATGTAGGCGGGATTACAGATGTGCTACATGCCACCGTAGTTCCCATCACACAATGTTGTGCTTCAATGACCCCCGCAACCCCGAGTACCCCCCTAAGCCTAGAAATAATGTGTCCTTCCGCGAGCCAACACCCCCGCCCCCGCGTTCCCCCTCACCGCGCAATAGTCCCCGTGGCAGTCGCTCGGGCGTGGGCCGCAGTGCCCATCACTATACAGACTCCCGTGAGTATCGCGGCCGTAGAGCTTCCCCCCAAAGTGGCGCATCGCGCTTTCAGCGCTCACCATCTCCTTGTGACCGCCGTCGTGTGTACCGTACCCCCTCACCCCCTTCGCGTAGAGACGATGCCCATAGCCGTTATAATGGTGAGAGTCCCGTGCACAGAGACTATGCTGCTGCAGCCTCGTACAGTAGAGATGAACCCCAAACCCAATAACTAGAACGTGCACCCCATACCTGCCCAACTCGTACCTTTATTCCCGATAGTTGTTTTGTGCTCCTCCCCACTGCTGTTATTCATGTGAAAACCCCTTCTGGTTATTTTGTAGAGGCACGCGCATTGTGTGATACTGGTGCCCAGGGCTGCCTAATAACCACCGATTTAGCAGTAGAACGTATGAATTTCCCTTTGACCCCCACCTCCCTTCCTGCCTTGCGTGGCATCGGTAATGTTCCCTCGCTAGAGACCCGCGGTTCCATGTCCCTTACCTTTAAACCTGTGAATCGTTCCTACCCTGAAGTCACAACCGCGGCATTGGTTGTAGACGTGATTGCTGGTACTAACCCTGAAGTCGAGCTCCCTACATGGGTAGTTAACTCTACATCCCACCTACCTCTTGCGGACCCCTACTTTTACAAACCTGGCCCTATCGATGTTTTACTTGGTGCTGACGTCTTTGGTGTCATCCTTAATATGGATAATTCCTTGTGTGACCCTGGTGGTTTAACAGCTCTTTCAACTATTTTTGGATATACAATATCAGGCCCTATTTCAGGTAACTTTGAGACAGTAGACCCGCCAATGACAGGTATATCCTTATCCCGAATTGTTGAGAAATTTTGGAAGGTTGAAGAAACTCCTCAACCACCTCCTATTAACCCTTTAGATGTAGAGTGTGAGTCAATATTTAAAAGTACAACCTCCCGTCACCTTGATGGTCGATTTGTGGTGCGGCTTCCTTTCCTACTCGACCGACCCAAGCTAGGTGATTCCAGAACTGCGGCTGAAAAACGATTCATTAATTTAGAAAAGAGACTGCACGCCAACCCTTCCCTTCTTGAAAAATATAGAGCCTTTATGAGAGAGTACCTCGAATTAAATCACATGAGTGTGTCTTCCTGTGATGTGTCAAAATCTGAGCACTATTATATTCCCCATCATTGTGTGTTTAAAGCCTCCGGTGATACCTCCAAAATACGCGTTGTGTTTGATGGTAGTAGCCCAACCTCGTCTGGAATTTCCCTTAATCAGTGTCTACATAAAGGCCCAAAGTTACAGAGAGATATTAGACAGATATCAAAATGATGTTTCGAATGACTTGGACCCATCCTGATGATCGTCGATATCAACTTATTCTCTGGCGTGACTCTCCTTCTGATCCCCTTCTTACCTACGAGTTGAATACCACTACGTATGGTCTCCGTTCTAGCCCCTTTATTGCCATACGTTCCCTCCTTGAGCTCGCTGAACAAGAGCGCGCTACCTTCCCCCGAGCAGCGGCTGTGTTAGAGTCTGATATTTATGTAGATGACTGCCTTACTGGAGCTCAGTCCCTAGAGGAAGCTAGTACCCTAAAAACTGAGTTAGAATCTCTTATGTCATTAGGCGGATACGAGCTGAGAAAGTGGATTAGTAACAAACCAGAGCTCCTGAGTAACCTCCCACCTGAACACCTCCAATTACCCCACTCATTTGAAGACTGTGATAATCCCCAAACCATAGCAGTGTTAGGAGTCCAATATAACCCTACGATTGATGCCTTTACCTTTCGATCTTCTTATAAACCTGAGTCAGTAATCACTAAGAGAAAAGTCCTTTCGTTGATAGCCCGAATGTATGATCCCTGTGGGTGGATTGCGCCCGTTGTATTTAAAGCCAAGGGCTTTATACAACGTCTATGGTTGTCTGGCCTTACCTGGGACGAGCCCCTTAATTCAGATCTTGCCAAGGAGTGGGCTTCCTTCACCCAAGACCTTGTACATGTCCCTAAATTAGAGATTCCCAGACGTGTTTTTCCCAGTGGTGCTGTTACCTATACCCTTCATGGATTTTGTGACGCTTCCGAAGCGGGATATGCCGCAGCCGTTTATTTAAGATGTGTCGATTCCCATGGTGTCTGCTCCGTCCACCTTCTAATGGCTAAAAGTAAAGTTGCCCCTGTCCGTACTCGCCTCACAATTCCAAAATTGGAATTGCTAGGAGCTTCGCTCCTTAAAATTAGTTCAACACGTTGTTTTCTGTCTTCAGAAGTCAATCGTGTTGGATGCAATATATAGTTGGACGGACAGTAGAATTGTCCTAGCATGGATAAAAACCGCTCCTCATACCTTGCAAACCTTCGAAGCAAATCGTGTGTCCCAGATTTTAAATGTAGAGTTTCCCTTTGAGTGGCGTCATGTACCTGGTCAGTTAAACCCGAGTGATTGTGCTTCCCGTGGCCTTACTGTTTCCGCCCTTATTAATCATTCCCTGTGGTGGTCCCCTGAATGGTTAAAATTGCCTCCTGGTTCCTGGCCCCAAATGAATAATATTGTTCCCCCTTCTCTTCCCGGTCTCCGCTGCTTGGTAACCACATTGTCATCCCCTTCTCCGGAACCAGAGTTCTTGTTAGAGCGATATAGTTCCTTTAGTAAGTTGATAAGCGTGATGAGCTATGTTCGTAGGTTTATCAATAACTGTCGATTTCGTGATTCCCGTGTCTCTACACCCTTCCTTACATGTGCAGAGCGGAAAGACGCTCTTCTAACCTTGGTTGAAATTTCCCAGCGGAGTTCTTTCCCCGAAGAGATAGCCTCGTTAAGACGTGGTCAGTTGATCCGTACCTCCCTAAGAAGTCTTAACCCCTTTATTGACGAGAAAGGCCTTATTAGAGTAGGAGGACGCCTACGAAATTCCGATCTTCCCTTTGAAGCTAGACACCCTCTCCTTCTACCCAGAAACGGTAACTTCGTAAAGCTTCTCATTTCCCATTATCATATTGTAAACTGTCATGTAGGTGCTAATGCTCTACAAGCCATCCTAAGCCGACATTTCTGGATACTTTGTGCACGTAGAGCCATACAATATGTCATCTTCAGATGTTCCCCTTGCTATCGCCTTAAAGCGGCAACTTCCCAACCCCCTATGGGCGATCTGCCCAGAGATAGAGTCACCGCGGTACGACCCTTTGATGGCGTAGGTTCTGATTTTTGCGGTCCTTTTTATACTAAAGTGCAGGCCTATCGCAATAAGAAAATAGTGAAATCCTACCTGTGTGTCTTTGTATGTTTGTCTACAAAGGCAGTTCATTTTGAATGTGTTACTGACCTTACCACTGAGAATTTTATAGCCTGTTTTTCCCGTTTTGTGAGTCGGCGAGGAGTCCCGAGTCTAATCCGAACCGATAACGGCAGAAACTATGTGGGTGCGAATAATTACCTCAAGGAGTTGTACAGTTTCGTAGAGCAACACAAGAACATTATTGGTTCCGAGTTATCGAAACAAAACATTGAATGGGTATTTGATCCTCCAGTTTGTCCTCATTGGGGTGGTATTTTCGAAGCCGCAGTCAAGTCCGCCAAGACCCATCTCAAACGTGTAGTCGGTGAAACTCCCCTTACATTTGAAGAGTTGACGACTGTCTTTACAAAGATAGAGGCAGTACTCAATTCCCGCCCTCTTTGCCCCGTGTCGTCGCGAGACCCTAATAATCTTGAGATTTTAACCCCTGGTCATTTCCTTATTGGCCAGCCTTTAAATGCGTTGCCTGAGTATCCCTTCACTGAGGTAAAAGTTAACAGGCTGTCGAGATACCAGCTTTTACAACAAATAACTCAACATTTTTGGACCCGTTGGAGCTCTGAGTATCTTTCTACCCTCCAAGCCAGACACAAGTGGACGAACCCAATGAACCCACCAGTAGTTGATGAGTTGGTCCTCATAAAGGATGACAACCTACCCCCACTGCAATGGCGTCGCGGTAGAGTTCTGAAGCTATACCCTGGCCAGGATGGTGTAGTGCGTGTAGTTGATGTTCGCACCTCCACTGGCACCCTCAAGCGGTCCCTTAACAAGTTGGTACGCCTCCCTATAGATTAGTTTTATGTAGAGCCAAGCTCCTTTAAGATTAGAATAAGAGTTTTGATGTAGAGATTCTATGTAGAGTTTTGAGTTATTTCCTTTTAGACATAAGTTTTTGTAGAGCTTATTTTCCTTGCTTTTTTTAACGTAAACATTTAACATGTTTAGGGCGGGGCCTGTGTTTAAACGTTTAGTTCTATGCCTTTCGTTCGGATGCACCTACCTACACAAAATATAATTTTACCACCACCCGCAAATATCTTGGAGTTGACTGAGTACTGACGTGTTACGCTCCTGCCCATAAATGCACGTGAATTAAGTGATTTTGTGCCTGAACTGATCCAGAAAGCCCGTGTTCCGTGTGTTTCCCTAATACCTCGTGCCCTGAACTGGAGAAAACCCAAGAAGACGGATTGCAGGTGACAAATTGACTTTGACCTACTTTTTCTCCCAAACACTGTGTAAACTGTTTGTGTTGTCTATCAGAATTTTTGTTATTATTTTATAGCAACAAACAAAACAATAATTTAAAAAATATTTGAAGATAGTGGCTTTGTCGCCGCGTTTGGAAAATTGCGTGATGTTATGTTATAAGGACCTACCTCTTTTTATCAACCAATCGTTTAATTATAGTTTAAGTCTTTAATCTCTGCCTTGCCTCCTTTACATTGAAAAATCGGTCAAGTGCGGGTCGGAATCGCACACGAAGGGTAAAGTACTATCGTATAACAAAACTTAGGCACTCAAAACAATAGAACAAAAAAATAGATAAAAAAAGATTATGCTCTCACGAGGATTTAAACATACCCGAGCTGAGCTACCTCAACGATGTAGGTTGACGCGAAATATACCATCATATTGAAATGCGTGGGTGTATCAAAACAAGTCTTTAGTATGGGGACCCCCTTTAATTTGTAATATCCCGTATTTCAATATTTGTTGTTATTGCGGCAACAGATATACACATTCCGTAAAAATTTTAACTTTCTAGCTATTTCGTGCTGTAGGACCCGATGACGGGCAGACGGACGGACAGACGGACAGATTGACAGCGTGGGCTTAGTAATAGGGTTCCGTTTGGCACCGTTTGGGTACGGTACCCTAAAAAGTCATGAGTACCAACCTAAAATTATAAAAATCGTTAAATTGGCAAAACATTATAAAATTGTGTTGGTCCAACCACTAAGTTCCACTACAGCACCAGTAGTTTCCAGGAATCATTTATGCACGTCCGTCAAACTCAAAGAGCGTTCGCATAGAATATTCATCGCGTTTGATGGGTATATCATGTTGGGGCTGATGCGGCATCGGCCAGTAATGAATCCTATCTTTTACCATTGTCTATTGTTGCTCTATCACTCTTTTCAACCAACTTCAAAAAAAGGAGGAGGTTCTCAATTCGACCCGTATGTTTTTTTTTTCTTTTTCTATGTTTGTTACGCGATAACTCCGCCAATTATGAACCGATTTGAACAAATCTTTTTTCGGCGTATAGGTAATACCTCAAGGGTGGTCCCATTGACACCAGGTCAGGATCTGATGATGGGATCCTGGAGAAATCGAGAGAACTCTTCAAATATTACAGGCAGATCTATAGTGATTTTTGTGTTTTTCATAATAACTCGTGCAAATGCACATGGTAAGCATAATATTGTGATGCGAAACTGCTGATGAAGACCACATATTGCCACCAGAACTGCTCCATACTAGGTACAAATACAATGCGTGGCTGACGGGCAAGCAACGCATAGCCTAAACCGGTGGACCTAGAGCTATGAAACTTTGTACAGGGGTTCCTTAGTAGCGTGGGGTAGCACTGATATAGGATTTGACAAAATTAATTCCCCAAGGGGGGGGATAAGGGGTTACAGTTAGTATTAAACTCAATCTAATCAAATAGGGTTTGTGGAAGTCGGTTTTTTCTAAAGTTTACTTTTTGTTTCAATTATAGAATTATTTGCGTTGCGTGCCATGTGAGGCCATGTCTGATCCTGAAATGTATTTTTATCGAATTCCGTGTTATATTATAATTTAAACTAGACTTTACATACCAAGCTTTTATGAAAAAAAAACGTACACATTGTAGAAAAATAGGGTGTCTAAAATAAAGAAGGTGGTACAAGCAAATGTAGGTACCTAGCCGTGAAGTATAATTTGTTGCAGGATCGGTGAATTGTCAATTCTGTTTGCATTATTTTAAAACACTCACTTGTCTTTACTTATGATAATAAAATGTAGATGTTATGTAATCTCCTCATAATAACCCCCTTAAAATATTACTGAGCACATATTGTTGTTCACGTTATTTCCTTCCTTTATTGGAGCATACAGCCTCATACACACACCCTCACATACACACACATACATGAGGCTCTATTGTCACGAGCAATCAGCGGTAATGTCGCTATTCATTATAAGAGCACGTATTCTGGTTCAGGGAAACCTTATACAGGGTTATTTTTGGACCCCTAGCCAAAATTTACTATTATTTTAGGGACATCATTCTGAGCAACCTTCACTAAGAAACCGGTTTGATCAGAGCAACTTTATTATTCACTTCTCCATACAAATCAGCTGACCCAATCAGGCCAAAATGTACTGGGAAGTGAAAAATAAAGTTCCTCTAATCAAATCAGTTTCTTAGTGAAATTTTGCCTAGGGGTTCAAAACTATCTAACCCTGTGTATGTGGGTTCAAAACTACCTAACTATGTGAGGGTGTGTAAGTGAGTGTGTGTGTGTGTGTGTGCGTGTAATGATGAATAAGGATGCACTGGAACACCCGTATATTTATACTCAGAATAAAAATAAACATTAACATTAAAATGCAGGCATATACATTGCTTCTGGCTCTGGCCCCACAATATGAAACCCTGGTGTCGTGGGAACCAGAAACAGCGACATCACAAACTTGAGACCTCTCGCATAGGCAAAGCCACAACCGCTGCGCCATAGTAAAACCTACTAACTATATCCCACCAAACCCGAATACCGTACCCCAGTGTGTGGTCCGATCACGGACAATCTCGGCATATTAGCGAAAAGGGTCCCCATCTCTATCGCCCTGTCGGGGGAATCTGCGGTAATTTTGAGAGATCCTTCATTACTGCCTACCCCCTGTGTCGTGAGGAACTGAGGTGTTGATTGATAGAGATGTGACAACAATAATATTCCGTTGAAACTTATACAGTTATTCCGTGCTTATGTCGTAGCCACATCGTCGAATTAACCATATCATGATATGGCTAAACGTGAAATGTCATAAAACGACGAAATCTTGTAGGGCAAAGACTGCGGTAGCTTAAGGTGAAGACTAATGTGTGTGAGCGTAGCGAATAGTCTTCGTGTAAGTTTGACATGTGTAACATAAAAAACATCACGTGGAGCTGAATAACAATGCTTTTAAAAATACATGTTTTCATTAAAACCGGCCATATCATGAAATGACTGGCCATATCGTGATATATCCAAATTTGACTATATGACACTTTTATACTTACCATGAATCAGGTCATGGTGACCATTTTGTTTGAAGCCCAAACGGTAGAATGTATATAAATAAAATCATTGGATTTATCTCAGTTTTGAAAGTAACATGGACTATATAATAATATACATACACATAATTATGTTAGTAAAAAATCAATAAGTTGTGTTAGATCGAATAATTAACTTTTTTGTGCATCTTTAAGTTTGTAAATATATTAGAAGTTCAGGTTTCTACCAATACAAATGTTTTACAATCAATAAGAATAAAACAAAATATTTAACATGCAGTCTGATTAGTTTTTTAATAACTCCACTTAAACATCATCTCATCTTGTCTCTTCCATACTACACATAACATTAAATTCAATTAAATTAACAAACTTAATAAAGAAGTATCTAATAAGTTTGTAAATTTAAGAGATACTCCGTATCACACATATTCCCTAATACTAACTACACTGCCTCAGATTTTGCTTTTACCCGCAACAACACCTTTCCTATCTTCATCTCACCTTACTATCGTATCTTATTGGATACGGTCTGATCTTTTCCTCCCATTTGTAGCCAGCTAATAGGTTATTAGGATAAAGAGAACGGACCACACCCCTATCTTGGTTTCCGGGAGTGTTATTGCGATTTGAGCCAAAGATAATGGTTTTGTTAACACTAACACGTTATTAGATTATTAAGGCTAGGGAATCCGGTCGTGGAACTTAGAATTTCATAATCTAACTTACATTTTAGAGGAATAGGAATTTGAATGAGGTAAGTCACCAAGTTAAAAACAAAAAAAAACGACTGTAAGACGTATTGCTGCGTCCCGCTCGGTATGCAAATAGCTGGATCCACAATTGCACACCAAACGATCGCCAGTGGCTGGAGCGCGCCCCATAGGATCAGTGGATCAGCTGGAGCGTGTTGGAACAGCCATCGGGATCAGGAAATTGTATCTGGATCGGACAAGTGTGATGCGCGATCCATGGTCCACGATCCTGGATCGCGGATCGCGGGATCGTTGGCCCAAGATTGATCTTTTGCTGTATATAGATCCAGCTAATGTCGTCTAGCACGGAAACGAAATCTGTCTCCCGACAGTGAGTCCACACGTTTCACAAATATAAACGAATATACCTACGATTCTAAATTTCTAACAGCCAGAATTTTCCTCGTGAAAATGACTAAAAACACCGCAAAGTCATCGAAAGGCTGGATGTATAATGAGATGCAGGTAAACACTAAATACAGTTAATTTCCTGAAGAAACCCCAACAACGGACCGATTCCTGATTTCCAAAAAATGGGGCCAAACTACTGCGTCACAAAGAAAGAATTTTTGAAATCCTTTCGTAGTAACACCAAAAAATATACAACCGAACTGAGATCCCCTACTTTTTTTAAGTGGATGCATAGAAGACTGACTGAGCAACCGAGCAACCTAACCTAGTAATATTTATCGAATAACATAGCGTCACGCCTTTTCCTATATGGCGAGGCAGAGGCATAATTACGCCCATTTTTGGCTAGTTTTTAAATAAAGATATAAAATAATTAGCTGCTAAGATACCGACAAATACACGCTATAGTACTTATTAAACAGAAACATTTACATACAGTCATAGTACATTGCTGCTGCCCCCATCAGAGACTATTTATCCAATTGACTGTGCCTGCGGGGGAATACGGCTCGCCAAACGTTTGTTTTAGGTTTTATTCAACAAACGTTCGCATATGCAACCTATGTACGATGACGGGCCACCACCCGCCAGACAGGTTCGCATCGCAGCGGCTGACCAATCACAGCTCTCTTACCTCGTCCCCCGCCGCCCGTAAAGGAAAATGTGTCTATGCGCTCTCCACTGGATAAGTGCTCCCTGGCCCCCACACTAGGATACCATGTGTTGTGGGAACCAGAAACAGCAGACATCACAAACATCACGAGCCACAGAGGTCGTCAACTATATAACGTTACGTCATACATAACACAATAGTTCTAATGAATCTAACAAAAATGCACTTTTAAAATCAAATAGATAGATAGATAGATGGATAATCCATTTAACAAATCAAATCGCAATCACAAGCCAATATCCTAATCAGTTATAGTATGCTTGAGACAAACGGCGCAAACCCGACAATTTCTAACCCGACGATTTCATTGAAACATTGTTAATATGAATATTGAACATCCTGTTGTCGCGAGAGGAACTGTGTTAACAGTGCGACTAGGGAGGTTTTTCTTATAGTGACATTTCATACACATAATTTCACCTTCCCTGGAACCCAATTCACAACCTAAGTAGGTATGTTGTTTGTGGCTAACCACAGCTATTCATATTTCGAAATTGAGGAAAGTCGGATTCGACCTGAGAAGTCCGTTAGGATCAATTCAAAAACGCACCTCGCGCCACAAACCAAAATTTCTTCCTGATAAAGTTCTGCTACGTTTGTTCGTAAAAAACAAATAAATTTGGTATTCAAAGCTCTAAATGGGTATGTATGACCCAACACTTTTTGGATCTGGAAGATGTTCTGGAGCATGCAGTGGGGATGAAGTATTCCGTCGCCAAAGTTACTATGTGGATGCGGCTTGGTAAATACAAGAGATCGGACTCATACTGATATACAAAAAATCGAACTTTTAGGCGTATTTTGAACCCCCATAAAAGTCAAACTACTGGACCAATTTTAGTATTTCTTTTTGTCATCGATGCTAAATGTTGTCTTCTTTGATTTAGTTACACACGGTTTTTACAAGTATGGACTGTTTTTGAATGAAACGTGAAAAACTGGAAAAGAGGTTTTTGAATTAGGGGTTAGTTGACCGCAGACCTTCGATCGTGGACGGACACAAGAAGAAGAAGAAGCACACTTCAAGGGAGACAAAACTTCACTAACGATATCTATCCATGATCAGCAGATTTCTAGTCTCAATTTAGACATAAATCGCATAGCGCAACTGTCGAATGCAACGTGGTACCTGTAGATCTCATTGTATATTTTTGTCAACAACACTGTAATTTTCTGACTATTTTGTATTGTAAATTAAGTAAGTACTTGCCTGTAAATCTTGACATTATTATATTATTTGACATTTATTTCCATTTTAATTATTATAAAGGATTTAAAATTATTATTATTATCTTATAGATTTATGTTAGTTGGGTACCTACTCAATTTAAATTTAGGTGTATGATACAAATATATTATGTTAATAATTTGCATGCCCAGCGACGGCTTAATGTGTGAGTCTATTAAATATTTAAGAACCCATGTATATAACCACATTAAAAGCAAATAAATGAATATGAATATGAACGCGTGATCAGGCAAATCACGGATAGAGATAAGTTATTAATATAGGCCGTTAGTAAGCAAAGTTTATCTCCAATCGTCACTCGTTGCAGTGTAACTATTACAGAACGCATCTAGCAGATAACAATGCGGTGACAAAACGCGCCGCCGTTTGATTTCCGAAGCTATACAAGAGGTAAACGGATCACTGGTCTAGTGATGGGATTGGATTGGATATCGATAACATTTGCGTGCAATCATAATCGAAATCCTTCAAGTCTGATTGTGTAGGTAGAAAATAACAGGCAAACGTAGACTCTGGCAAGGAAACATCACAAAATAAAAGGCCCGGTGGGCCAAACTAAATTCAATCTGGTAATATTACGTCAGTGACGCGGATGCTGTCACCGGGCGGGCCTTTTATTTTGTGAAGAGTTTAGGTGGAATGGTACATTGTTTATTTGTAGCCACGTTTGCATGACAAGGTAAAAGCCAAATGCCGTAGCATTTGCTCATTCAAGCGAATCAGTTGAGGATCCTAATCTACCATCAACCTAAGCCTTTAGGTTGTGGTTACCCCTAATTATCGATAAAGTGTCAACACTACATCAGTCAACTTATCGACAGCACTAACACCTTGCCTCATCTCTCTACATCCCTATATTTCATTTCCTGCACGCTGTCAGCATCACATCGGAATCAAAGCCTCATTACTTTATTTCACACAGATAAATAGACTTGTAACATGAACAAACGCGAGGTTATTGTTAAAAAGTTACATCTTCCAGCGAAGTAAAGTAAATATTGAAGTCGGGCTAGGATAGCCTTCAAATAGATTTTCTAAATCATTCTCCCGAACTCATTATTTCATAACCATTTTCTTTGCTGTTTCGGCCCAGTGATATCATCAATTTATGTATCCTGATATTTGTTTTTATTTTAATTCTAAGTCAACGTACTTTCAAACTTTTAAAAACCCTGGTTCCCATATCCAATCGATTTGGCCCTCACTCAACTCAAAATCAAATGCATATTTACTCTTTCTTAACAATTTTTGGCAACTTTGGGCCGAGATAGTTACTTCTATCTTGTCAGATGTATTGTCAAACTTTTAAATAGCCCATAAAAGGCAACATTTGTAACATTCCCATAACATTGTAACTCTACCGTAACCATCTGTAACACAGTAAGTAACTCGTGCCCCGTGCTCACAACTACACCCAGCTATTTCAGCCCGCGAATAAAACGAACAAGACTCGACAAGACGGGAACTTCGGCCAAGTTCGGCGGAGTTCGGTGAAGTTCGGTGGAGTTCGGCGAAGTTCGGCGAAGCCTTCAACCATAGATTGATGGTGAGATCACTCGTTAGCAAAACGTTCGACTTTGCTACTGTGGGTGAAGTTTCTACTGTTCCATTTATCGGAGATACTGAATATGAAATGTAATACAGGTTAACTATGCAATGGACCGATTCTAGAGCATTTAAAACTAAACTGTTTGAATAAGTCACCGAGTTAAAAAAATAAATTAAATCCGACTTTGAGTCTCACCGCTCAGGATGCGAATGAAGGGGGAGTTTCTTGCCCTTCTTTGCTCCATCCCTAAACCCACAACTTCCGAACGGGCGGTAGTATACAAAAATATTAATATTATATTGACGTTGACTAAATAATCTGTATGATTTTATGGTCAATATTTTTTTTAACTTTAACTTGAACTTGTTTTGTACGTACCTACAAAAACCTCGCTCCGCTAAGCCGTTTCCACCAGAGCTATACTGAACGAGCCAAGGTAAATGAAGCGATTCTATTGGTTCTTGAAAGACACATCCCTCGCTACGCATCATCATCACCATTGGTCCAGGAGATTCTTGGGGCGGTTTGTTTGTATAATTAATAAAAAAATAATAAAAATAAATAAATAAATAAGTTAACATCTTTCACCGCTGCGTAGCAGATTGTTTTGGCTACGAGACCGTGCTACGAGTATTTCGTAACGATACTCCTGTGATACTCAACCGAAGTTCAGCGGCTGTTTTTACGTTCCGACGATTCGGCTGATATGACACACCATAAGTGCCGAACTTACCTAGTAGTTACCTTACTTAGTTGCCGCTGAACTTACGCCCGAACGACGTTACGCTGTACGCTATCACGCAACGTAATTTCGGCATTATGTGTCGTCGTCAGTAATTCAAATAGCATTGCAGATTGCAGGCGTAATTATGCCGAACTTCGGTCGCGTTGTGACATACCAACTTTAGTTTTAACTTTTTGTTCTGTAAATAGTTTTGATTGAATTAGTATAGCCACAGATTACTAAATAGTTACTACGTAACAGATACTTCACTCAGTAGGAAATTTCCAATACCTACTGCTATAATAGCCTACTCCGTCGCGTCAGCAACCGCTGCATGCTAAAATGTGCCTAAATGCTCAAGCGTACAGTTGTGATCGCCTCGCACCGCGCGATCTCACACTAATCGCAGGGCTGGCAGACATCGCAGGTACTCGTACGATACGAACACAGTTCAAAACGTGCGTGCGCTTGGCTTGCGACAACCATACTGACGTTGGGCGCCGGGCCATAGCCGGGCGCTCCGAGAGCTCGGGCGGGCGGTAGGTAATTATAGCGCGCGAGTACATTCAGTGACGGAGGCCTGGTATAGCTGGCTATCTGTGCTACCTGTAGCTTTAGTTTTTTTAGGCTCGTTCGTTATACAAGCCTGGCACAGGCGTCAGATTCTTATTTTGTTTTTCCCTGGAGCTCAGTTTTTCTTTGATCTCCTCAGCGAATGCTCGTCCCTGGGCTCTTGTACAGTTTGTATGCATAAGCTCTATGTATAGTTTTACCTACCTAAAATGGTAAATACCAATAGCTGTATAGAATCCGGTGTAATTTGACCCCTAACTTGGGTACGTATTTTTCTAGTTCTTTTTTATGCCTAGTTTCTGTCTGTGTATATCTGTGTTTTTCTATATCACTCCTGTCTCTACAGCTACAAGTTCCGTCTGCAATGTCTCTGATAGCTAGGTGCCTACACGGCTCTCCCACCTCGGCGAGTCTGGACGGAGACACTGAGAATGCGTATGTACATTAAATAGGTAATTTGCAGATTACCTGTATCGATCCATTAAAGTGCGAAATACTTAAATAGCTTTTTCTCAGTCACTTGCCCGGACAAGGTATTTTCCATGCCATTGCTCCGATTACGATTTTAAAATATTCTCTCTAAAAAGAAATTTCTTCCATCCAGAAATGAGTGAACTCAGCCAATACTCTACCCAATAACAAAAGAAAGACTTGACAAGAACAAAACTAAAACCTAACCTATCTATTGGCTTACAGACCTGAATGTCACGCCACTGACCTTAGCCCCCTTGACATAAAGACTAGATTCGCTCAACTAATTACTGGCTTGTACCTTAAGAAGACAGGAAACTCTTACACGGGTAGTTTACCGCCGAGATAAAGTAAGTTGTTAGTGTGGTTTGAACCTTTTTTCTTTCTTGGGTTCCGTAGTTGAGAAGGAACCCGACAAAAAGTTAAACTTAGTTTTGTAATTTCAAGTTAGGTACTCTTTGTGTAATAAAATTAGAGGAATTCGTAATTCACTGACTGGCTTTGGCGTGACAGGTGCCTAGCTTATCGCCAAAGTTTTACCTCTTTATTAATCTGTGGTTTTATTAGAGCACTACCTCTCTCTTTCGTAAAAATTATTGTATGTAGGTACAAATGTAAAAAGAATGTAGTTTATCGTATGTGTTTGATTTATTTATTTTTTTGTATTAAAAGGTTAATGTATTTTTTCTAGGTAAACTACTTTGTCTATGTGCTGTGCACTGCCTACCCTTTCATTATATTTTTTTCCTATCGCGCCTGGTTTGTTGGTAGAAATCTCTCTTTAAAGATAAGCTCGCCTTTATACATGTTTTTTTCTTTGTAACTGTTTAAATAATTATGTGAATTGAAGTTTTAGATATAAGGATGGTTCTTTGCGTTCTCCATCACCTAACGGAATGGCATTTCTTACGTCGTCTCATACTATATCTGTTAAAATTTCACGTTTGATTTATTTCAACTCGCTGCTACGCTCACAAGTGTAGCGCTAGTGTAAATACGAATTATCAACTATAATAAAACTATATTACTGAAACTATTATTATTCTTCTTTAAGGGGGTTGAATGCCTGCACATGGCCCACATGTGCGGGGCCTTTGTGCATGTCCCCTTCTCCCACTTCCTTATTTCAGCCAACCCAACTCCTGCACAAGCTGGAGTAGGAGGCCTGGGTGTTCAAGGAGCTCATGGGTCGATGATGCTTCTCCCAGAATCGCCAATCTGGTTTCAATTGTGGATGGACATGCCAGCAACATGTGCTCGACTATCTCCTCCACTTCCATGCAACCCCTGCATAGGGGGCTGTCGGTTGCACCTGTAATTGTCAAGTGTTTGTTTAGTGTACAATGGCCTGTTATAAGGCCTGTTAGTATTTTTATTTTGCTGCGTGGCTGAAACTATATTGTACCACCTTTGTATAACCATATCTATCGCAAATAAAAGTCTTTATCTTTGTCTTTATCTTTATCAACCGAGTTTTTAGAATGCACAGCGGATTCAGATTCGAGCTCCAAAGTTACAGTTTACAGAATCTCACGGCAGAACCCACCCACCGAACATTACTTTCACACTTAACCGTCTTAATTCCTCTCCCCGCACACACGGTGGTCCTATGAGAGAGTTTCTTCTAGATTCGTACAACACCGGCGGAACTTTGCTAGAATGCCTTCTGTGTGAAAACGGACTTTTTTTTTTCTTTTATTCTTGTTTGGTATGTGGTTGCATGTACGTACGTTGTAAGTGAGCGGTTTTTTTAATAGGACCATATTTCAAAAAGTCTCTTTTTCTGCAACTTTTAAGAAATTTCTATTCAGAATCTCTTCTCACCCATATGGAGAAAAAAAGCTTATGAGATCTTCCAGCAAACCAAGGACCAATGAAAGACGTGTCGCTTTTGTTTTCAACCGACTTCAAAAAAAGGAGGAGGTTCTCAATTCGACCCGTATGTTTTTTTTTTATTTTTTTTTTCTATGTTTGTTACGCGATTGCTCCGCCAATTATGAACCGATTTGAACAAATCTTTTTTCGGCGTATAGGTAATACCTCAAGGGTGGTCCCATTGACACCAGGTCAGGATCTGATGATGGGATCCTGGAGAAATCGAGAGAACTCTTCAAATATTATAGGCAGACCTATAGTGATTTTTGTGTTTTTCATAATAACTCGTGCAAATGCACATGGTAAGCATAATATTGTGATGCGGAACTGCTGATGAAGACCACATATGGCCACCAGATCTGCTCAATACTAGGTACAAATACAATGCGTGGCTGACGGGCAGGCAACGCATAGCCTAAACCGGTGGACCTAGAGCCATGAAACTTTGTACAGGGGTTCCTTAGTCGCGTGGGGTAGCACTGATATAGCATTTGACAAAATTAATTCCCCAAGGGAGGGGGGGATAAGGGGTTACAGTTAGTATTAAACTCAATCTAATCAAATAGGGTTTGTGGAAGTCGGTTTTTTCTAAAGTTTACTTTCTGTTTCAATTATGAGTGTTCGTTAAGGTATGATTCCGAGATTAAATGAAATGAAATTAAATAATTTATGTTTGCAAAGCAAACGCCACACGCAGCACAATTCAGCACATCCCAAGATATCACCGACACAGTACCGTATCTCATTGGCTATTGGTTTAGGTTCAGTGCCCCGTTAGAGCATGTTGTGTGTACTCAGGTCACACTCATCAAGCTAATACCTTACGAGTAGGCATAGTGGGGCCGAGTCTAGAGAGAGAGCGTCGCGTACAAACACAAGTATACCTTGTGCAGATACATTTTAAGAATAACAAAAGAAATAAATGAAACTGTATAATAAGTGATTGACATCGCCAAACCTGCACCAGTGGATAGGATGGCCCATAGGAATGCAAATATATGGCGTAATGAAGAGGAAGCCTTTGGGTGTTGGAGGCTATATAGATAGACCAGGTATAAGTAAGTTATAATAAGTATTTTTAATTTCTAAAGGAAAAGTATCGTGAAAATGGTTGAAAATCACTGTTGTACAGAAACTGGAGTAGACACATATTTAACAGATCAAAATAGTGTTCCGAGTCAGTAGAAATGAACCCTAAACTATCGTGCTACGAATCACCAACGATCGATGGATATCATACTTCCATTTTTAACCGACTTCCCAAAGGAGGAGTTTTACAATTCGTCCGGATATTTTTTTATGTATGTGCCCCGATAGCGCTAGACAGATGGACCGATTTGGAATATTTTTTTTTTGTTTCAAAGGGTTTACCTCCCCATTGGTCCCATTGACACCAGGTCAGGATCTGATTATGGGATCCTGGAGAAATCGAGGGAACTCTTCAAATATTATAGGCAGACCTATAGTGATTTTTGTGTTTTTCATAATAACTCGTGCAAATGCACATGGTAAGCATAATATTGTGATGCGGAACTGCTGATGAAGACCACATATAGCCACCAGAACTGCTCAATACTAGGTACAAATACAATGCGTGGCTGACGGGCAGGCAACGCATAGCCTAAACCGGTGGACCTAGAGATCCATGATATACAGAGGTTCCTTAGTAGCGTGGGGTAGCACTGAGATGGGATTTGACAAAATTAAGTCCCCAAGGGGGGAGGGGGGGGATAAGGGGTTACAGTTTGTATTAAACTCAATCTAATCAAATATGGTTTGTGGAAGTTGGTTTTTTCTAAAGTTTACTTTTGACGTGACAACGTCTTATAAATTGGTTTGCCGGGTGACACTTCAAGAAACTGCGTTACGCTCCGCTCACGTTATGCGCTCACAATGAGAGCGAGTGAGAGGCACGCGTCCCTTCCACTCGGGCATGGTTAGCCCGCCTAAGAGCGAGAGAGACAGACATAAAAAGTGAAAGGCACGCGTCCCTTCCACTAATTCTTTGTATAAATAAATGTTTTAAATTGTTACTATTATTTCATCCTTCTTCCTACTATACGAATGAATATTCACATTAAAATTATTTTACCACTCAAAGTCGTTGTCACGTAAAACTTTCGCCCGTATACCGACTTTACAGGCAACCAATTTTTTTTGTTTCAATTATCGATGCACAATTATTTGTATCTATATTTCCATCCAACTCTGTGGCAACAGTATTGCCTGCCAGTCGATTTCACAATACTTGTCAACCCTCCCCGATTTTACATTAGTCGACGGATTGGATTATATTATATGTCGATAATAGGATCAAGTATGTAATTCGAGAGTTTCCATGTTAGTAATAAACCAATAGTCTGTTTTTTATGGCTTCAAAAGTCGAATGCACAGAATGCTGCTCAAAATTAGTGACGCTTAAATATGATTGAAGCTGTTTGAATCCCGAGTGAGAGAAATTAAAGTAAACGTAAAAACAGAGAGAGAGAGACAACCCTTAGTTTCACGGGCCGCTTCAGACGAGGATAGAGTTACGCGACAGAAAGAGAGGCAACTTTTAGGCAAGTAATCGAAGTGCGGGCGCCGCGCTACACAGCATGAATTGTACTTTGTTGCGTTATAGCAAGGGTCGCTTTTTAGTTGAACGATTATGTACAGTGTCCAATCTGTTCCTAACTCTTTATTAATCTGTGCATAGAACAACTTATTTTTTTCTGGCGTCTGGCGGCCATTAGTCTTCATACATAACCATACATTTGACAACATTAATACAACCGCCCCGCTGCTGAACGCCCCGGTATTTTTGCATCATATCATAGCCTGCAGAATGACCGTAGCAGCACCATAACATCTTGATAAACTCCCGCGACAGATAAGCGACGTCATCAACTAATGCCTTTCCTTAATTATGTCCTCCACTGTACATATTCGGTCGACAAAGAGGTGTTAGGATGGAGATGCCATGGTTGCGCTCACCCATAAAGGGCCTTTTATAAATCACGAATAGCATGTATAATAGTATGTATTATACATAGAGTGGCAGCAAGGGAGCAAAGTTTCCAAATAAAATGGCCCCGCCGACAAGCGAAATAGGTACCCATTATCTCGCCCGTCCAAAGTACACGGCCCGCGATTTTCAATACACCCACATCAAGTTCAAGTTCACTCGACGGCGGCGGTGACCTTAAGGATATTTTTCGTTTAATTTAATTGTTTTTAGTAGTAAGTTAATTGTATATAAATATAATATATAGTTCAAGTTCAAGTTCAAAATTTTTAATTGACCATAAAATCATATACAGGTTACTTAGTCAACGTCAATATAATATTAATATTTTTGTATACTACCGCCCGTTCGAAAGTTGTGGGCTTAGGGATGGAGCAAAGAAAGGCAAGAAACTCCCCCGTACCGCTTTTGAAATGTCACAGACTTAAAAATACAATGTTATGTATTTCTACTTAAGTCTAAGGAAATACACCGAGGAAAGACGTACTGACTCAATTCATCGCCCCTCTTTGGATTTCTGTGCGCTGAGATTTATTATTTAGCGTTTGGTCGCTGTCGTCAACGTCACAACTCATAAAGGTGGCAGTTTTAGCAGCCATTTGATAGCCTCTTCGTCAGCGGAGTGGTAAAGAGCATGCAGTTTTGTCATCTAAATATTCTTTTACACTGTAATAAGACTTCTTCAATAGGCCGTTTTCAACCGACTTCAAAAAAAGGAGGAGGTTCTCAATTCGACCCGTATGTTTTTTTTCTATGTTTGTTACGCGATAACTCCGCCAATTATGAACCGATTTGAACAAATCTTTTTTCGGCGTATAGATAATACATCAAGGGTGGTCCCATTAAAATTTAATAAAAAAAAAACAACCCCCAAGGGTGGAAAATTGGGGATGAACTTTTTTATACGCAATATCTCCGCCGATTATAAACCAATTTGAACGATTATTTTTTTGTTGAATAGGTATTATCAAAAGGGTGGTTTCATGCGAATTTGAAGACAATATTTCACCCCCAAGGGTGGAAAATTGGGGATGAACTTTTTTATACGCAATATCTCCGCCGATTATGAACCAATTTGAACGATTATTTTTTTGTTGAATAGGTATTATCAAAAGGGTGGTTTCATGCGAATTTGAAGAAAATATTTCAGCCCCAAGGGTAGAATTTTAGGGGTGTACCCTTTTCTCATGAAGGACATGAAGTCGGTTTTTTCAAGTTTTTAACTTGGCGAATTATATTTATTGACATAGTTTTTGAACCTCCATTCTGGTAGGTCCGTTGCTTCATTAGGTATTTTATTATAAAACTAACACTTACTCCCGACCGACACTTTCAAACAAAAAAGTTTTTTTTTTTTAAATCTGTTCATAAGTACCAGTTTCGACGTAACACAAAAAGAGTGAGCAACCTTAATGAGTCTGAACGCGGGCATAGCAATCTTATTTATATTTCTAGTGCTAATAATACTATGATTATGACCTAAGGTCTTATATAAACCTATGTTTTTTCTGGTGTACATGATATTGATATATCGATATCAAAACCTATGAAAAAACATAACTATGGAAAGTGAAATGGATGAACTACTGCTTTTGAGTGGATAAGGAATTTTGGGCCCTTGGGAGCGATCGATACACTATTGCTAATAGTGTTTCATAAGAGACTTACTGAGGACGCTCTAGTGTAATTGTGATAGAATTTTTCTAAGTGTGAAATAACGTTATTTACGGGAGCTTCATAACACCGACATCTGTAGCGATTGGGTAGCACCTGTCACCCAAAATGGAGTCTTGAGTAACTGTCTGAAACTACCACAGAAATAGAAACTACACTATGTTATCCTATATAGGAAAAGGACGGAGTTCATTCGGAAAGCGCTTCCGGTCGTTATTATTCTGTGGTAGAAGAAAACATGTGGTTTTCCTCTTAGATTAGAGATGTACGGAAAATGTATTAAAAGGAAATTAAAGAGACGTATGCCTTTACGTATATTATATCCCAACAAAACATGCATATGCATATACAAAAACGCCAGTCTCGCAGCCTGCGCAGTTTATTCTACCGTAAAAAGTTGTGAGATCTAATTTTAAACCAAGTCGGTTAATTTAACCCGTATCTGTGTATGGTAGAATCTTTCCAACAACTTTATTATCGTATACTGTTAAGTACCTACCTAATTAGTTAACTAATAACATTTATAGTGATCGGATCAATATAAGACATCTTTATTTCTTCAATAATAATTAGAATGACTTGGCTATCGCACGTAGAAAAGTTGTCGACTATAGGACCGTGTGTGCAACGTAATGTACCTATTGCTCTCGCTCCGAAATAATTCGTTGTTTTCTTATTAGTTAAGTTTATCTTTATTTAGAGATATGTTGTGTTGAGTAATAATATTCATTTGTGCTCTGGGTGCTATAGAGTGGTCAGTTGAGCGCGATTGCCAAGTCATTCTAATTATTATTGAAGAAATAAAGATGTCTTATATTGATCCGATCACTATAAATGTTATTAGTTAACTAATTAGGTAGGTACTTAACAGTATACGATAATAAAGTTGTTGGAAAGATTCTACCATACACAGATACGGGTTAAATTAACCGACTTGGTTTAAAATTAGATCTCACAACTTTTTACGGTAGAATAAACTGCGCAGGCTGCGAGACTGGCGTTTTTGTATATGCATATGCATGTTTTGTTGGGATCTCATTTCTTTTTGTAAGTAACTTTCCTTTTTTAACCGACTTCCCAAAGGAGGAGGTTTACAATTCGTCCGTATGTTTGTTTTTTTTTTTTTTTAACCGACTTCCCAAAGGAGGAGGTTTACAATTCGTCCGTATGTTTGTTTTTTTTTTTTTTTTTTTATGTCTACACCCCGATAGCGCCTAAACGGATGGACCGATTTGGAAAATTAATTTTTTGTTTGAAAGGGTTTACCTTCCCATTGGTCCCATTGACACCAGGTCAGGATCTGATGATGGGATCCTGGAGAAATCGAGGGAACTCTTCAAATATTATAGGCAGACCTATAGTGATTTTTGTGTTTTTCATAATAACTCGTGCAAATGCACATGGTAAGCATAATATTGTGATGCGGAACTGCTGATGAAGACCACATATGGCCACCAGATCTGCTCAATACTAGGTACAAATACAATGCATGGCTGACGGGCAGGCAACGCATAGCCTAAACCGGTGGACGTAGAGCCATGAAACTTTGTACAGGGGTTCCTTAGTAGCGTGGGGTAGCACTGATATGGGATTTGACAATATTAATTCCCCAGGGGGGGGGGGGGGGGATAAGGGGTTACAGTTTGTATTAAACTCGATCTAATCAAATAGGGTTTGTGGAAGTCGGTTTTTTCTAAAGTTTACTTTTTGTTTCAATTATTTCTTTTCGGGTACTATTTCTTGTGCGTTAGCTACCGACTTTCTCAAAGCCCACTCCCTATCTCTATGGGCTCTTCTCTGTGGCTTTGATGTTACGATTTGTGACAAGTCTGGGCGGTGAATTATATAAATATAAATCTTACCTCAAACCAAACCATACCGCGATTCAGGAAATGCACACCTACACTCAGAGAAAAATCGGCTGACAAAGCGACAATAAATGCTTTGTTAGAAATTTAATTGTTACCACACGTAAGTGCATCGTCGCTGCAGCTATAGGCCCATAGTGCCTGTGACATCTTTTTTATTGTTGAATTTTTTTTTTTATTTCCGCTAAAGACACGTAGATACGGTAACTATGTTAAAAATATTTAAACGGGATTAACTACGGCACGTTGCCAACTTATCACCTATTATGAAGTGATGTTGTAGCAAAGTTTAATCTATCAAAATAGGCGTTGTTACTATGGCTAGTTGTGTTATTGATACGGCTAAGTGTGTTTTTGATGCGGCAGTAGCTCAAAGTACTTGTTCGTCGCAAGCGCAAACCTTTTCTCTGACTCTGCCAGTTTCAACGTGAATTTCGTGCAAAGAACACCTGTGTTTGTGCTCGTGCCGTCGTCGTGCGTGAAGAAATATGGATTTGCAGAAAATTTAAGCACCAAGCAGTCATCAGCTAATTTGTATGGAGAAGTGGAAAATAAAGATGCTCCGATCAAATCGGTTTCACAGTAAAAGTTGTCAGGATAATGTCTCCTACTCCCCAAAAAGTGTTTTCACTTGATACACCAAACACTCGGTATTAAATATTTTGTTCTTTGTTGTAATCCTAGTGTGACTCGAGTAGAGATTAATATACCATACTTTTGATAGAAATGTCTTCGTTTTTTCTTTTAGGATTCTCAAATACCGCTATCCTCTTTATCATATCTTGTGCTACCCGAGTAATGTAACATTGTAGGTTTTGATCCCTTCACTTTGTAAATGGTACACTGAAAAAATTATATATTCCCCGAAGCTTCTGTGCCTTTATTATTAGAGGTATGCGTACTTTGACCGGAGTTCTCTATGTATGCACCATACGCATGTATGGTGTTTGGTGTACAAAATAAGCATATTTCAGGGTACGCATGCTCCTGGAATAATAGGCAGTAGCTTCGTGGAGTATATAATTTTTGTTCATGGTGTACCATTAACAAAGTGCAGGTATCCAGATCAACAATGTTACTTTGCTAGAGTAGCAAAATACTTTGTCATCGGAACAAAGCAGATTTGATACTGTAGCTAAGGGAAATTAGACGTAGGGACAATATACTTTTGATGTGATAGTTAAAGGAATTTGTCATGGGAACAAAAGGACATGAAATCCTATTGTGACATGAACAATTTTAGCATTGTAATTTCAACAGTTGTTTTATTGCTGTTACATCAATGTTGGTAAATTTGTTGCATTAGCAATTGAAGAGTAACAATAAAAACGTTGTCTTCATTACTATGCACCTTTGACGACTGTCCAGCATCAAAGCTTTTTTGTAGCAATGGCAATATTTTTTTGAGAGTGTAGCGACATCTAATGGGGAATAGCGATATTAGACAATATTGTAACCGCTTTATTAGGGTTCCGTACCCGAAGGGTGCCAAACGGGACCCTATTACTGAGACTTCGCTGTCCGTCTGTCCGTCCGTCCGTCCGTCTGTCACCAAGCTGTATCTCATGAACCGTGGTAGCTAGACAGTTGAAATTTTCACAGATGATGTATTTCTGTTCCCGCTATAACAACAAATACTAAAAATCAAAAGAAATTTAATATTAAGGGGGGCTCCCATACAACAAACGTGATTTTTTTTGCTCAATTTTGCTCGATATTGATAATGGTAGCAGGTAGACGCTTAAAGTGTTCACAATATATTGAGTATATTATTTATTTAAAAAATAAATAATTAAATTAAAATTAAATTAATATTTAGGGGGGCTCCCATACATTTTTTTTGCGGTTTTTTATAGATAATGGCACGGAACCCTTCGTGCGCGAGTCCGACTCGCACTTGGCCGGTTATTTAAATCATAGCTGGAACCAAACCATACCGCGATTCAAGATACACATAGCGACTAGCGACATCTAATGGGGAATAGCGATGAATCGAAGTAGTCGTGTACTGAGCTTATTGATAATTAATATATTATGAAATTGGGGCTAAAATTGCGCAATGTTTGAGTTTTCCTTGGCTTTGCAGGCTAAACTCTAACCATGCTCAAAATTTTAAGCTTGTGGGTTCGCTAGAAGTAACCTTTAGAGTTTTCATGATCGTGAATCAGTGAGTCAGTGAGTGTCAAAATTGAGGAACTTTGAATTGCTGTACCTTCAACTCTACTGGTTCAAATTTATTGAAATTTTGAGAATATGTCTTATGACATGGTGCCTTTTAGCCGCCGGGAATTCAGGTTTCTATCTTTATCCACAACGGAGTAACAGGTAGGTCAAATATGCTCTGAATGGCTTCCTGTAAAGGATGTTACTGCTGCGCCCGTATGTTTTGCTTTTTGCTCGACTTGGCTTGGGGGCGCTACCGCGCCCCCAGATTTATATATATGTTTGTTTGTGGCGTCTTGGTTAAAGTAAGAAAATGGGTTTACTTTTGACAGTCTAAAAATTAACCCATTTTTACTAACATCATTTAATTAGCGTCATTTTCAATAACCTATACATAGAAAATACCTCATTACCTACTCAAAATAATATGTTTACAGCCTCAACAATGTACATAATATTGTAATATTTTAAGTAGGGAATGCCCCAATATAATTTTTTCTTGTTATTTTAGGATGGTACCTAATCAAATATTGGTTGTAATATTGTTTGGCCATGGTTTTCAAACTATTAAACATCTGCAAAATTATTTCTTAAATATTATGTCTGCAGTAAATAACTGTCATAAGTTTAATGAAGAAAGGAACAGAGTTTAGACATTAATTAAACTGTACATTTGTGTCTTCTAACTTAAAGTCAAGAGATTTCTACGAGACGAGATGTCCTATTGGGTACCTAATCCTTCGAATGGGTAAAAGGTAGAACATGCCGTGCGAACGCAGCCTTAGAACGATACATGTCACGTGGGCACACGCCTTAAACTGAGCGGCAAACCAATTATGATAGACATAAACCTACATAGGCAAATCCAATTTACCTAAGCTTTGAATTTTAGGGTTACTTTGAAACGAAAAAGGAAACCTTAAAAAGAGTGAAGTGATCCTTCGTTTTCCGTCTGTCCGTGTGCCAGTCTGTCAAGACACTTTTTCTTAGTAACGCGTAGAGGTATCAATTTGGAATGATTTATCAATTACTCTGATACGTCCCTTGGAGCAGGACCAAAAAAAAAAGCAAACTTCTAGATGAACGCATTCAAGTGTCAAGATGCTGCAAAGCTGAATTTGCTTGATTATACTCACAAGGGAATCAAAAGGTACTTCCCGTTGAACTAGAATTATACATATTGATTGGCGCGAAGCAAGGTATTATAGCATAAGTTCAAAGTTCAAAGTTCAACTTTTTTATTGACCATAAAATCATATATATTACTTAGCACGCTGGGTAGCGTAAGGACAAAAGAGTCCTTGGAACAATATTGACATTAAAATTATAAAAAAAAATGACATTAAAATTATTTTGACAGTGGGTACCAAGACGTCAATGAATGTCTAATTTTTGACGTTGGTACCCACTGTCAAACTAATTTTAAAGTTTTTTTTTTTACAAAAAAAATAAAAAAAATGGCTCGCGCCAACCGGTTAGTCAACGTCAATATAATATTAATATTTTTATATACTACCGCCCGTTCGGAAGTTGTGGGCTTAGGGATAGAGCAAAGAAGGGCAAGAAACTACCTCGTACCTCTTTTAAAATATCAGAGCCTTAAAAATACAATGTTATGTATTTCTACTTAAGTCTAAGGAATACACCGAGGAGAGACGTACTGACTCTTTGGATTTCTGTGCGCTGAGATGGTAAAGACCATGCAGTTTTGTCATCTAAATATTATTTTACACTGTAATAAGACTTCTTCAATAGGCCGTTTTTGACATAGTTTTTGAACCTCCATTCTGGTAGATCCGTTGCTTCATTAGGTATTTTATTATAAAAACTAACACATACTCCCATAAAGAGTGAGCAACCTTACTGAGTCTGAACGCGGGCATAGCAATCTTATTTCTATTTCTAGTGCTAATACTATGATTATGACCTAAAGTCTTACCTATGTTTTTTCTGGTGTACATGATATTTTCATAAATGTATTGGTACAGGTAACAGGTAAGTATATTGATATTTTTGAATTTGTCCCTTAGTGATTGCCTAGCATTTAGTTGAAAGATAGCCCGAATGGGCCTTTTTTGTAAGACAAATATTGTGTTTATATCTGCCGCTCTCCCCCAAAGCAGTATTCCGTAAGACATAATACTATGGAAATAACTAAAGTAAACCAATCTGGCAGTTCCTACATCTGTGATGTGTCTGATTTGCCTGACCGCATAAGCAGCTGAGCTAAGTCTTCGTGAGAGACTAGTTATATGAGGACCCCATTGAAGTTTCGAGTCTATAGTGATTCCAAGGAAAATTGTTTCTTCAACGAGGTCTAGTCTTTCCGTTCCTATGCTTACAATCGTTTCCACCTGTCGCAAATTCGGTAAACAGAATTTGATACATTTTGTCTTCTTCGAGTTTAATAAAAGGTTGTTTACATTAAACCAACAAAACACATGAGAGAGCGTACTATTTAGATCGTCTAGAATTTCTTCTTGTCTTTTCACCTTAAAGATAATGGATGTGTCATCAGCAAATAGTACAATCTGAGTCATTTTCTCCACCATATACGGCAGGTCATTCACGTAAACTAAGAAAAGGAACGGACCCAGAATAGAGCCTTGGGGGACACCAATATTCATAATGCGTTCCGGTTGACTTATTTCTATTTATATCTACTTTTAGTACTCTGTCTCCAAGATATGAGTACTCTGTCTCCAAGATATGATTATGTAAATTAAACAAACAAAAATTACGCATTACAGGAACCCTCGATGCACGAGTTTGACTCGCACTTGGCTGGTTAATTGATCGATTTGTAGCCCATACCATTAATGTGTTTCGACACTTCTATTTTTATGTATCGTACGATTGAAAGTCGATAAAATGCTGATTAGAGATAAATGCTGGTTAGAAACCCGGTATTTCCATATCAAATACCATATTCTCAGAAAAAAATATTATTTACTGTCGTACACTCGTACATAAAAATTATAAACTTACATAGCATCAATGGTTGAAAAATATCAAGAGAAAACGGCTAGCACGAAAACAACCGGCTCCACCACCTAACGCCGAATTTGCTTGTGATCGCTGTGGCAAGCAGTGCAGATCCCGAATCGGTCTGTTCACTCACAAAGAGAAAATGTGACTCCCAGAACACACAGCATCTGTAATAAACATCTGAAAAGATGATAATTGAAACAAAAAGTAAACTTTAGAAAAAACCGACTTCCACAAACCCTATTTGATTAGATTGAGTTTAATACAAACTGTAACCCCTTATCCCCCCCCCCCCCTTGGGGAGTTATTTTTGTCAATCCCATATCAGTGCTACCCCACGCTACTAAGGAACCCCTGTACAAAGTTTCATGGCTCTAGGTCCACCGGTTTAGGCTATGCGTTGCCTGCGCGTCAGCCACGCATT
Source organism: Argyresthia albistria (assembly GCA_963457715.1). Lineage (NCBI taxonomy): Eukaryota > Metazoa > Arthropoda > Insecta > Lepidoptera > Argyresthiidae > Argyresthia > Argyresthia albistria. The sequence continues at coordinate 7,507,681 of OY735277.1, read as the reverse complement.
GTATTTGTACCTAGTATTGAGCAGATCTGGTGGCCATATGTGGTCTTCATCAGCAGCACAATATTATGCTTACCATGTGCATTTGCACGAGTTATTATAAAAAACACAAAAATCACTATAGGTCTGCCTATAATATTTGAAGAGTTCCCTCGATTTCTCCAGGATCCCATCATCAGATCCTGACCTGGTGTCAATGGGACCAATGGGAAGGTAAACCCTTTCAAACAAAAAAATAATTTCTAAATCGGTCCACCCGTTTAGGCGCTATCGGGGAACATACATAAAAAAAAAAAAACATCCGGACGAATTGTAAACCTCCTCCTTTGGGAAGTCGGTTAAAAAGGCCAATGATGAGCATCATGCCTTTTCTCATCCGGAATGGCAGATGCACAATCTTTGTGCCCACTTTCTGCTAGTTATTCATTACTCCATTTTGAGACAGGGGGTTAGCCTATCGCTAGGTTTTGATTAAAATGGTAACACTGATTTCGAGTGCTTCAAAAATGCATAATTAGAGGACCACTAGAAAATAAGTTCAACCACGATTTACTTTCGAGCGCGAATTCAAGATTTAGGTATTTCCTGCACTGAATGCAAGTAAAAATATTTTTTGATTACTAAAGTCGGTCCAGAGTCTGAGCAAAGGTGAGCCTCTCTGGGAGACATTAATGGGCTACAAGTTGGGCCATCCGTATGCATACCTATATATTTTGACTAGACAGTCAAACACATTTATCATCTACGAGGCTTAGAACCTCCACTGTTGTACAGTTGTATTATGCAGTAGGGTTCCGCAGAAACGGCTCTAGAAGCGGGTTCCGTCTCGTGTCAGAGTCGCTGCGGAGGTCTACTAATTGCATTTCGTAATTGCACGAGCTAGGCTTGTTCCTAAACAGGTAGGGAAATTGAGACGCACTGCGAATTATGTAATTGTATCCTTAATCATAAATAAGTCAGTAACAGTTACAATTTAGCAGAATAAGGTTAAGACGACGCCCTAGGCAAAAGCAGCCTTTTGCAAAACACAAATCGCTCGGAATGACGAGTATTATTGCTGTACGTTTTTTCATTAGTGTCAGCGTGATCTGGCTTTCCCATAAACGTAATTTTATTAATTTTGCTTGATAGAAAAGTTGCCAGAAAATCTGTCCGTCACGATGTTTTATTTTACAATTTCACACCGCATCTGAATTTGTGTTATTGTTTTATCTAATCATTATAAAAGTGGCACAGTATGTTCCTCAGTTAGACTTGCTTAGCTTGGCTTTAACCTTTTTTAATTTAATTTCCTCTAAAAAATAAGTTAGGGCTAAATTCTAAGTTCTGATTGCCTAGGGCCCGCCCTTAAAAGCAGTAGGTTAGGTAAAAATAAACATGCAGTTTTCCAACAATATTGATATAAGTGACGTGTAGAGAAGGCGCCAGCTCTACGCAACTTAATGCAACGAAACTGCAACGAACGAAAACAGATCTTTAATTCCTCATTGTACATCAAGCGTTATTTTCACCTGTCACTGCATGCCAAAAGATCATTGTAAACCTGTTCATAATATGTTCACGATCACGTCTCTTGCTCGGCCTTGCCTTTCTACGACTCCCCTGGAGTAGTCTCAAAAGACCTCCACTTGCTAAAATCCTGTCAGTTGGTTTACTGGTATAATTTTCTATTATAAGGTAACTAGCCTAACCTAACCTAAAAAAACGAGCGAGCTTACGAGGCTAAGCTCGCTCGTTTTATTAGGTTTCCGTACCCATACTGGACCCTATTACTAAGCCTCCGTTGTCCGTCTGTCTGTCCGTCAGTGAGCTATATCGCACGAAACGTAATAGCTAGAAGTTGAAACTTTCACAGAATATGTAGAAATATCTGTTGCCACTCCAGCAACAACTACATGAAAACTACTACATACTACATACACGAAAAAAAATAAGGGTGTTTAGAATTAATTAGTACCTGCTGTCCAACGATCTTTTGGCGTGCGGTGACAGATAGAATCTAACGATTTTTGACAGGATCATTGCATGTGGTTGCGTAGAATTAACGCCCCCGTGTAAACGTCACTCACACACCAAATGATCGTTGGACAGTTAATTTTAAAATTTTATAACAGGGCCTGGCAAATCTACTAATAACAACTAATATATATCAGGCACTGGTACCTTGTACGATGGTGCGGAACCCTTCACGTGATAGTCCGACTCGCACTTGACCAATCTTCAAATTTTATCTATCCATAACTACGCCGATGGGCAAGCTCCCTGTTACGCAAAATGGAGTATTTAGTTACTAACTAAACGCAAAAAGGGGAAGCCACTGCACGCTAAACTTATGCACAACTCTGCCACTGCCACCCCGTATTTAAAAGACGCCAGGTTCACTTCAAACAAATCAGCGAGAACAGCCGCACACACACAGCTACATTGCATTCCGTATAAGCACGCGCCGCCACACGCACACATTGCCGAATCTCGCGTCCTTCGCTTGCTACGAGACAGGGCTATGCAAGCAATGCATGCGACGAGTCAACATCACTCGTCCGGCGGCGCGGTCCAACCCGCGGCGCTAAGCGACAACCCTAGCCGTTTGAGTAAGAGTAGGTAGTTATCATGCGAACAGGGGCCTAGTGAACTTACTATTTCTTATTTATACTATGACGTGACGCTCGCTATGTGACGAGATCCGTGGTCTAGTGGGTTTCATGCTTGCTTCTCAAGCAGGATATGCAGGTTCGAATCCCGCGCTGACCATGCATGTACCAATGACATAAATCATTTATCTTATTTATATTATACGGATGTTCTAACGATGATGGAAAACATCGTGAGGAAACCTTCATCACTCCATAGTTGCGGCGATGGGCGTGCCCCCTGTCACCCAAAATGAAGAATTAAATTAAACCTCTGCCACCCCGTACGGGAAACGGCGTGACTCTATGATATGTTATGCATTTGTGATGCTATGTTTGTTTGGTGAGTACCAGGATGACAGAGCTAGATAAGAGGTGCAGCAACTAGGAAGCGCCCTATACCTGGTCCGATGGTACATCTCATTACCAGGAGTTCGTAGATGTGAAAGGTCCTGGCGTAGTTGCATTGTTACAGTGAATCATCACGCCGTGTCTTGTGTGGGGTAGACAGGTATGTAGGTCACATGTGAGAGTACTGTTCAGGATTATTGTTTTACTTACTGAAGTTAATAGCTTTATTTATTAGGTTTATTAAAATAAATTCTTGTATAATTTGTCTTTGTTGTTACATTCCAACAACACTCCTCCCTCGCACTTTATGAAGAAGTTCTCATACTTACACACAGGGTGGAAAAAATCTATAGGCCCTGGGGGGAAATAACTTTTAATCCTTAAGAAAGCTCAAACAAAATTGAATTCAAAGATATTCTAAAATAAGCTTGTCTGTCTACCCTGGGAATCGAACGCAAATAAGCTGTCAATTGCGAGTTGGACTCGCGTTGAGAGGGTTTCGTAAAACAATAATAGGATTAAAACCAACAAAATAACCTAAAATTCAGCTTTTCATACAAACTTTGCACCCCAGGTTTTGTGGGTTAGGGGGTCAAAGTTGTAGATTTCGGAGTTTTTATGGGATATGGGTGCAAACAAGTACTTGCATACCAAATTTCAGATTTTTATTACTTCGGGAAGAACCCTAGAGGTTTTGATGACATAAAAAAACACATTTAAGATCCTCACACCATGCACTTTCATTTGATATGTCACACAACATATTTTTTTATTTAATTTTACTTTTATCATTTGGCCCCCCCAAAAGTCCCTTACATTCCATATTAGTATATTTACATTGCACCTCTGTCTTTGGGTCACAGATATTGATATTTGTACCAATTTTCAACTTCATCGGTCCAACTGAGTAAATTGCCTGTGATGGACGGACGGACGGACGGACGGACAGACGCACGAGTGATCCTATAAGGGTTTCTCCTTCTGAGATACGAAACCCTAAAAATGAACACTCGCTACCTATTTATTTTTGTGTGAACAAACAATTGGGAGGCCTTGGCCCTCTTCTGCTGTTTTCTTGAGGAATGTTTCTCATAATTTGATCCTGTATTTGTGAGAACTTTTGACTCTCTTCGACTTTGGTCGTTGTCACATTTTGTTTCATCTTCAGCCTCTACAGTCCAGACGACAAGCCGTGAGAAAAGCGTTTGTGTGAGTCCTACCATCCATCGACTTCGACGAAATGTAAAGTGCGTCTATTTAAAGGCCACATATTTTAAACCGATACCGTTCTGATGCACTTACATCACAACACGACAGACAAATAAATGTAAATCGGGCTTCAGTTTAGCCTGTGTAGTGTACTCTCGTCAAGCATCCTAACCCCCGACTGTGTGCACACAATTTAATTCTCATGTCCCGTCGTCGTCTTGCCTATACCAAAGCTGTGACACGCGATCCGAACTTATAACTCTGGTTAGATCATGAATAATGTAACTTACATGATGTCGCCAACTTTTGCTAATTTAACATTGACTTAACTCTGTTCTGAAATTACTAATTAACATAGCAGGTTCAGAATTCCGCGATAAGTGCTCCTATAATTAAACATTCGAAGTTAACCCTTAATTGGACCAAATAATTATAGATCACGCAGTGTTCGGCCAATTACACTGTCGAAAACAGTGCCGTCTCACTCCATACAAAAAAGTGCCCCCACCTTTAACCCAACTCCAGCATTCTTGGTAGTATTTGTAATTTGTAAAAAAATTGATTATCTATTAATCAATCAATTTTACTTTTATCATTTGGCCCCCCCAAAAGTCCCTTACATTCCATATTAGTATATTTACATTGCACCTCTGTCTTTGGGTCACAGATATTGATATTTGTACCAATTTTCAACTTCATCGGTCCAACTGAGTAAATTGCCTGTGATGGACGGACGGACGGACGGACGGACAGACGCACGAGTGATCCTATAAGGGTTTCTCCTTCTGAGATACGAAACCCTAAAAATGAACACTCGCTACCTATTTATTTTTGTGTGAACAAACAATTGGGAGGCCTTGGCCCTCTTCTGCTGTTTTCTTGAGGAATGTTTCTCATAATTTGATCCTGTATTTGTGAGAACTTTTGACTCTTTTCGACTTTGGTCGTTGTCACGTTTTGTTTAATCTTCAGCCTCTACAGTCCAGACGACAAGCCGTGAGAAAAGCGTTTGTGTGAGTCCTACCATCCATCGACTTCGACGAAATGTAAAGTGCGTCTATTTAAAGGCCACATACTTTAAACCGATACCGTTCTGATGCACTTACATCACAACACGACAGACAAATAAATGTAAATCGGGCTTCAGTTTAGCCTGTGTAGTGTACTCTCGTCAAGCATCCTAACCCCCGACTGTGTGCACACAATTTAATTCTCATGTCCCGTCGTCGTCTTGCCTATACCAAAGCTGTGACACGCGATCCGAACTTATAACTCTGGTTAGATCATGAATAATGTAACTTACATGATGTCGCCAACTTTTGCTAATTTAACATTGACTTAACTCTGTTCTGAAATTACTAATTAACATAGCAAGTTCAGAATTCCGCGATAAGTGCTCCTATAATTAAACATTCGAAGTTAACCCTTAATTGGACCAAATAATTATAGATCACGCAGTGTTCGGCCAATTACACTGTCGAAAACAGTGCCGTCTCACTCCATACAAAAAAGTGCCCCCACCTTTAACCCAACTCCAGCATTCTTGGTAGTATTTGTAATTTGTAAAAAAATTGATTATCTATTAATCAATCAATCTTTATTTGAGCAACAGTCTGTCAAGCATAAGTCGAGGATTGAGGCAAAGCCAAACGGAAACAGGGAATAATTGAAGTCTGCCTCCACTCAATCAACCCATCCGGTCTCGTTAACCGACAGTGGACAGGACCCTGGATCATAGAACCAAATGGACTTTTCATGTGTTGGTTTCATGTCTATGCAAAAAAATCTGTAATTTTCGGCGAGGGGAGGTACTAAAGATGGGTGATAGAAAACGCTAGAGGAATCCGCCGTGCGGTCCTAAGCAGACAGAGGTTTCGACAGTGCAGATAGAAGTTCAACTTCAAGTTCAAAATTTTACTGACCATAAAATCATACATATTACTTAGTCATCGTACGTTCTTAGAGCTTTTGGAGTCAGAACGACACAAGGATTTTCTGTCCTTCAAACTTCGGGTGACAGCGGACCTCAAGACCATGACCAAAGATTACTGGCCGAAGGTTATTTGTCTACCGACGCTATAGGGATGCGAGACCGAAGAACAAAATCCACAACAAGTCCAACAAGATAGTTTTTTTTTGCCCTTATAATATTCTCCCACAGTGATCCAACGTACGACCTACGTCCTTTCTTCCACGTACCTACGTTGGATCACTGTGGGAGGAAGCGTGGAAAAATGACGTGTTCTAAGTTAGAACATGTCATTTTTTCACGCCTCTTATCTACGTTCATTCTTCCACGTTCGTTGGATCACTGTGAGAGAAAAAGTGCAAAAAAACTCCCGCAGATAAATTATTTGATATATTTTTTAAACAGAACAGATAGCCTTAGCATGATTAGCCTGACAAGGGCTTTGTCGTGAGAAAGTGAGGGACAGAGATATGAGGTTTGAATAGCTCTGTCCCTCACCAACTCGCGACAAAGCTTGGCATGCTAATGCTACTGGTTTTGCGTGATAGATAAGTCTGGTTGGATGGATGGTCTCAGGCAGGACCTGGGAGGTTACGCCGCGACAGGATTCCGATAATTTCCGATTCGGTGAAAGCTGAGTCCGATCTCTGAACCATGTGCCCGATGAATAAGGTTCAGTCAAACGATTCACTAAACTTATGCGAAATAAACACAGATTAAAACACTAAGGCGTACTATTTCGTACGCAGAATTAGACTTATCCAGAGCACAGAAGAGATAATAGTACTCCGTACAGAACGGCCACTCTCTTCCCCGCGCTGATTCAGATACCGCACTCCACCCCTGGCGTCTAAGAATTGGTTAAAGGATCAATAGACAGGGCTGAACGCCAGACGAGCGACGACGACGACGACGCGTATACTTTAATATCGCTGCATTTGCCGCGCCACCAGCCATATCAAAGTTTACGCACACATTTGCACGTATACAAACATCATTTGGTTAAGTGGTAGTAATAGGTGATTATTTTACGAGCGTTCTATGGAGTGTCCGAGGTGTGTCCAGAGTTAACTTTGACAACTCCATACAAATTCGGGACAATTTTGTATGTAGTTGTTTTTGACTTTGTACTCTTTTTAAGGCATTTTTGAGTATTACTTATGCATTCGTATGCCCGTCCAAAGTCCACGGCCCGCGATTTTCATTCTACCCACATCGAGATAAAGTTCAAAACCTATGAAAAAACATTACTATGTGAAAGTGGAATGGATAAACCAGCGGACCTTTGAGTGGCTATATCCATAAACCCATGCTCGAGGCACTGAAGAGTCGGTCCCAATTATCTGCTTCTTATCGGAATTCATTACGATTATTGGCAGGAATTAGGATTGGGCCACGCCATCCGCGTCGGAATATTACTTAATTCTTTATAAATATTAATGTTATTTGCAAAAATAAACATAATTAACACTGCTACTTACATCTAAGACTTAAAGTAAACTAAAAATTTTGCCCAGATCGCTGGAACCGTTACTGATGCGTTGAGCGAGGTAGGTGCCAGCTCTGCGGTCCCTTGATGCTTCGACGAGCCGCTTGGAGATGTCTTTGAAGACTCGTCGGGCGTCAGGGCCCCACGGCGGCCGTGGCACGGCCCGACGGTCTCGAAGCCAAACGGCACAAAAAGGTGGTCGTCGCCAAGTGCGGTGTATTTGCGCCGTTTGAGATCCTAATTAATCAGCACAGACTCGAAGCTGAAACCATCTTGTACTGGTACCCTATGACACGTTATGATAAACCGCTCTCAGCTCTACGAGTTGACTCAGCTATTTTATTTATGACCTCTGTGGCATTGTGGTTGTGGTGTGTTGTGGTGTACTTACCAAGCGAGATGTCTCGGGTTTGAATCCCGGCCCGGAAAGAAGACAAAAATACTCAAACATAGTTAAATTTAAAATCTACATTACTGACACTAGTGCTGTTTTTCAACAAAGTCTCTGCTGCATATGAAGATGAGTTTAGACGCTCTGTTGTGAGTAGTGGTAGATTGGTAGAGAATGTTTCGAAAGCTCGAGCTACCTAGCCAGCGTTGGTTTTATGTACGTCATCACCTATCTTGAAGCAGAAATCATTGTCCCTAGGTATAACTCTGCCAGTCTCACGGTTTATAATTAGCCAAACGGTTATAATTTTATAGAATTTGGTTTTTTTTTTCCATTAATATGTAAAGTTTTTTCAGTTTTGCAAACCAACTTGAAAGTTTTGGAATATTGTCTAACATAATCTTGATTTTTTTATCAAAAAGTTCAAGGTACATACAGTCAAACAAGATAACTCTGCTTTTACGAATTCCGAATGTAGCCAAGTCATTGAATATAGATTTACCGTTGTTATCTCGAACTTTCTTTAATTTAAAAACTTTATCGTATTATTTTTTAATGATGTTAAAAAAGTCTAAATTTTGTTTGGGCTCTGTTCGCTAAAGTCCGGGACTGGCAAATTTACATCTAGGTTTTTTACATCTGTTTTCTCTTCACGTTCATTTGAATCGCCATCTCTCTGGCCCCACGCGCCCGTCATAGTGCGGACAAATTGATTTTGCCAAGTAAATGATTCGAACAATCCAAATGAATCTAAACGAATAAGGAGACTCCGAAAGCCGCCACTTAAAAGTTGGACCCCAATCTTGTCCGAATTTGGAGAAGAGATTTAATTGCCTCAAAGGAAATGGCTACTTTGTCATTTACATATTTTAGCTGCGGGTGGGTGTAGAGGGGACGGAAAGGTCACGTCAAGTCGTGTCATGCCTTTTCCTATATGGGTAGTTAGAGGCACAGTAGTGTCCCAATATAATCTAGAAGATTTTTGGGGTTCCGATCCTTTAAAAGAAAAAAAGGAACCCAGGATCACTTTGTGTCAAGACCTTCTACATAAAGAACGCGTGGACGTATCAAGCTGAAATTTATATTAATTATTAAAGTCTGTGGTCGCCTTATAAGTCAAGCTATGAGCATTGAACTACTATTAGAGCTCGTCTAACCTGAAATGACGCGCCCCACTCCTTGGTTTTGTATGACAAGTAAATACAAAACCAAGGAGTGGGCCGCGTCATTTCAGCTTAGACGAGCTCTACTAGCGTACGTAGTAATGGTAGCTTAATGGCTATGAGCGGGCTGTGACTTCTCTTTCTTGCATAGGGAGTTGGGGTAACAATAGAGGTAATAGGATGCCAAAGAAACGCGGTGAAAACTGTATTGTACTTGACTCAACTTAAACATAGCTTCATCTACCAACGCGGTTAACAGGAACCCATAAACGTTATTCTAGAATCGATTTGTCGCCGGCAATAAAATATTTTACATCCGCCGTATCGTAATGTCAAACGCCATTTTGAAGAGTTGCGGAAATGTGCTAAAGTGTTTGAGGTTTTTATTTTGTGTTAGCATCAGCCTAATGTCGATATGATGGTATGGATTTTGCGATTACTTACATTCGTATACCTATATCTATACTTAAATAAACATCAAAACTTGATTTCCGGAAAAGATTTCTTATTAGTAAATAATGGATTGTGTTGTGGTTTAGGAACATCTTTATTATTTTAAACCATAGAGTTTTCCTTTCAAGTAAATTCGCATTGCTTTTTATGAAAATTCGAAAAATGTGACTTTAGAGGTTCTATCATACGCAAAAACAGTAGTTTATGAAACTGTTGCATAATGAGGGGTATTAAAACACGAGTGCGTGTTTAAAAACCGAGCCGTAGGAGTGGTTTTTAATAGTATCCCACGAGAGTTTTAATACCTAGTTATGTGCAGTATCATGCACTACTTTATCTACTCTCATACTTAAGTGTCTCTCTTACAAAAATCAAAGTTAAAACACAACAATATTTCCAGATAAATCAGTGCTTAGACACAACCAACAAAACGTTGTCTAGTCACGTTGACGTTTTGTTGCCGTCAAAACCCAGCATATCACAGCGCATGCGCGGAGCATGGGCCACAGTATCAAACCTCAGATCAATGGATCAATGAACCTCTTTGTTTAATTCTTCCTGCCTCCAAGTACTTATCAAACACTGAGTGGCTGTTTGGTTGTCAACTATAGCTAAACAAAAACAACTTTCCAACGATACAAACTATCAACACCTTGGCTGTACAGTTTCAAGACCCTTGTCTTTCCCAAAAAAAGTAGAACTGTATCATTATGGAAAAAAAGTTTAATAATAACATTATTTTTGTTCAGGAAGTAGTGTTATTATTAAAAAAAATTAGATCACTGTATTTCGATTATAAAGTACTTCATTATGAATTCGACTTCAAGTTTGTAATTCGAACTTTATGACATGAGAGTAGATAAAGTTTCTTATTTATTTTTATATTTTTTTACACCTTTTCAATGATTTTTTGGCTTACGGTGAAAGGAAACTAACGCTTTTTGACAGGTTCGTTCCATTAAGTTGCGTAGAACTGGCGCCCCCTGTAAACGTCACTCATGTGCCAAAAGATCGTTGGAAGACATTTGGATCGTGTCTGTTTGAAAAAACCCAAAAACTCGTACAAAGTTCTGCTTCGTGATTCCTCCTCGAACGCATGTCACTCCATTTCTAATCGAGGCAAACCTTTTAAAAATGAAAGCTAGACAAGACCTGCATTTTTCTACGTTGCTGTTTGAGGTTATACGGTCTATGAGACCCTCATATCTGTACGATAAACTTACCTTACTCAATGCCCCGTCACAAAGGTGCAGCTTTCCGTAGTAGTTTTAAGAAAAAAAAAACATGTATAAAACATACCTTCTATCCTAAGTACCTAATTAAAAAACATCAATGTATTTTTATCATTATAAAAAAATTAAAAAACAAAAGTTACTAAGCATAGAAATTATGTTCGACCTTTCTGCATCAACAACTCAACAACTTGTTCCTACTTAGCTTTGTATAGCTTAGAAGTTAATTTAAGTTAATTATGAAGTGCGACTCCCGACCCACAGAACCATAACATACTTAACATTTGGTTTTGTGGGATGTATGTGTGTGTAGCCTATACGATTTTAATGCAATACACATCTATTCTATTCTAATCTATAACATCTCACCTCCTCTTTTGTCTCTGTTAGTAAGGATGGTTTTAGAAGTGCCTACCGGAAATACACTTAACAATGCAGCAAAAGGCCGAGGAAGCAGCACGCTCCTAACATAAGTAGCAACTGACTTATTGTGTCGTGTATTTTAGTTTTTTATTTATTCTAATTAAAATCCAGTTAAATCCCCATCACTTCCCAATAAAACATTTTGTGTAGCAATTATTATTTAATTTGTATTACATTTACAAATGATATTTTCTCAATTTCAATTTCCCAATTAAAATATTCGAATAATAACAATACTGACATCCCATTTATTTATTTTTTAATCACTATTATCCAATTTGTAAAATTTTAATGCAATTATTCGTTTTAAATATTTTATTACGTTCCATTTTAAATATGAATTTAATTTAATATTATTAATTAATACTAATGTATGTATATTCTTGTAATGTGTATCTACTTACAAATACAAATACAAATTCATTTACTTGAGCATACTGTTGTCTCGTTCGTCGGCCCTGGCAGAATACCAGCCTCACAGATTCGTCTGTGACATTGCTGAGTCGGGGCCATTTCATTGTCGCGGTACATTCACAATACCACATAGTGAACCTTACCGTACCTAATTGTTTATTGTTCAAACTGATTATTTATTTGTAAATTGTTTTATATTGTGTTTTTTTTTTTCAATGTTAATTCAGGTTTTATTCAGTTTTTTTTAAGTCTGTTTGTGTACTATTTTCAATGAATAAATTAATTTATCTATCTAACTATCATTTCTTAACACGCTTTTTTATGATATTTGTTATGTTGTTTTATTTTACGTGTAATAAAAGTAATACACGAAATGCAATACTTACCTGTTCTTATTTCAGATGAACCTTCTTATCAAGATAAGTATTTTGATTTCAATATCTCTCATCAACTTGGTTCATTCAAATCCAACTGAAAAAAGCAATCAAACAAAGCTGGTAGAGGAGTTGGAGAAAGAGAAAAATGATCTTTATCATCAAATCAATGAAGCTATAGATGAAAGTGTCAAGTCATTTAGGACGACTAATGATTCTGATGCGTTGATGAACATACAACAGGTTAGTGACTGAAGGTATGCTAGTGCAGGACCAGAGAAACATACAACAGGTTAGTGACTGAAGGTATGCTAGTGCAGGACCAGAGAAACATACAACAGGTTAGTGACTGAAGGAATGCTAGTGCAGGACCAGAGAAACATACAACAGGTTAGTAACTGAAGGTATGCTAGTGCAGGACCAGAGAAACATACAACAGGTTAGTGACTGAAGGTATGCTAGTGCAGGACCAGAGAAACATACAACAGGTTAGTGACTGAAGGTATGCTAGTGCAGGACCAGAGTAACATACAACAGGTTAGTGACTGAAGGTATGCTAGTGCAGGACCAGAGAAACATACAACAGGTTAGTAACTGAAGGTATGCTAGTGCAGGACCAGAGAAACATACAACAGGTTAGTGACTGAAGGTATGCTAGTGCAGGACCAGAGAAACATACAACAGGTTAGTGACTCAAGGTATGCTAGTGCAGGACCAGAGAAACATACAACAGGTTAGTGACTGAAGGTATGCTAGTGCAGGGCCAGAGAAAATGCATTTAAATAATACAAATGTCTCAAAAACTGGCTGACTGTCGACCAGACTATTGTTAGACAACCAATTTATGACCTAATATTAAAATAACAGCCTTTATAAAACTGTTAAAATTTTGGTCCCTGAGCTCTGGGACTATTAGCTTAAATGCCGGATAGTCGTGATTAGCAGTGAAATTCATTATTCATAATTCATAATTCTTTATTGCACGGAAAACAATGTGATACAGTCTAGCGTGGCGTAGCGTCATAATCAGCGTGGTGCAAGACGATATGTAATTTTTTTCGCTAATTCAATTTAAACTACAATTCTGCGCTAATCAGCTACTTACATCGTGGTTTGGGCGATTAAACTCAATTTAGTGGCTGTCAAAATACCATGTGATATTTGCCATGGTTACCAACTGACTTGACGTTTGCTGTGCTGACATCTCAAGACAAAACGAACATGCTTTCTCGCTCTGTTTTGTATCTTTTGTCTCTGTCTCACTCACAAATCACAGAGTAAACCGGAAGTCACTCGAATCATTCATTCTTCTGGAAAATATGAATTAAAAAGAAGTGTTGCAAGCGAAAGGCTTATTACGATTAAGCTAATTGTGATGAGGGAGTTAATTGAAATTAGTAAAACACGATATTAGCACAACTAAGCGGATTTTCTAGCAAGTGACCCTAAGAACACCAGATTCTCAATTTCAAAAGATCTAATCGTAATCTTTGTCCTACGGGACAGACAGACAGCTGTCTAGCTCTGTCCCGTAGATACTCCCGGATTAACTTTACTCCTGGAGGCCAAAGTATGACTTTATTAATAAAATTAAGGGGGACTTTTATTAATAATTGTTTTGATAAGGTTTGTAGTAAATAAGATAAAGCGCTCCACATTCCTTTAAATTAATGCATTTCAAATCCAACAGATGGAAATATTAAAAGAACGCGTAAAAGATTTAAACGAGTACAAAATTAAAGTTCAAAGACGACAAGGTGAGAACGATTCCATCGTTACTCCAACACAAGAAATCGAAGTAACTGAAGCGGATGACGAAACTAAGAATAAACAATTTGAAAACAGAGCAGTTATTTTATCATCAAAAGAACAAAAAGTTAACTACGATAAAAGGAAACATGTTAAAAAAAGATTACGAGATGGCTTTGACTTCTTAACCATCAATCTGAACGACACTGAATCGCAGAAAAAAATTAAAAACGAAAAAAAATCTGAGGAAAGGTTTGAGAATAGAATCTTAGTTCAGAAGAAGCTGGACAGTTGGCTAGAAATGAGAGAGTTGCAGAAGATGCAGAAGAAAGAAAGATTACGACTGATGAGGCTCAATCATGAGAGATGTCTGCGGTTCGGAACTAGACGTAAGGGGCGTAAGTACCCCTGTTGTAGAAAGTGCTGTAAGCAGTCTTACTTGGGATGTTTGTAGACATAGTAATAATGAGAATTTGTTTTGGCGGGTTGGTTAAAAATTTGTAAAGCCGGCTCAGCAGATACAGTTCATTATTATAATCTATAGAGGAAAGACAATGATTAAACCTTCAAACAAAAATTTACTCTTTTTATAACACCCTAAGTCGTGTTGAACTAAATAACATCGCGCAACAAATCTGGGAATAGTAACGCCCACATCTAGTCTTCAATCATTATAAAACTTAGTATGTGTATGTAGTTCAGATGACAATACACTATAACTATGGTATCATCGAGCTGGTCTGATGACGAAGCTTGAAGAATAGAATAGAATTGTTTATTAGTCTTCAATAAAATACAAGCAACTTAATACTAAAGACCCACAAAACTGTCTATGCACAGTTTGTCTGTGGGATCTGAGTCTCGGTTAATACAGTATAAACTGAAGGGTAATTGAGGTATTATATTATATTTAAGGTAGACTATTCAAAAGATATCTTTTCAGTTTAATTTTAAATTTAACTAGGTAAGGCTCCTGTCGTACATCTTTAGGCAGAGAATTTAAGAGGTACGGTACTCTTTTTAGGTTTCCGTAGAAAAACAAGGAACCCTTATAGTTTCGTCAAGTCTGTCTGTCCGTCCGTCCGTCCGTCCGTCCGTCCGTATGTCACAGCAACTTTATGTCACAGAACGTCTAGCGGCGGCTCCGACGAGGATGTCGGCCGGTACGTCGCAGGCATGCGCGTCATGCGGCGACGTCTACTCCGATAATGGAGTCAGATGTGCGGCCAGAAGGGTCACTTTTTTTTTGTTCTTTATGTCAAAGTGGCATGTGTAAACCGGGGAATCCGGTAATGTAAGCGTTGTTCGGGCTATTAAAGCTAAAGCAAGGCATCATGGTACGATGCCAGAGCGGCAACCTGACGACGACGTGGTGATAGCGAGGGACGCAGCCGAGGGCGCCGCCACGGGCACGCCGCCGCCGCGCCGCACGCGTGGGGTGGTGCATGCAGACCAACCGCGCTCATATTTTGTAAAGGTCTGTGCAAAGCAGGCAGTGTGCTTGTATTTTTCTTAAGTTGTTAATACGGTATTGGCCTCATTTTGGAAGTAGTTTTAAAATAAAAGTTATTACATTTTAAGCGCACTTCATTAACTTTTCCGGGATATCTTCTGTAGTTTCAATATAAATTAATAATATAGGTGAATTTGAAAAAAAAGCGCCAAAAACGCTGTATTTCTAATGGCGCCCGTCACATGACTCGCGTGACGTCACATGCTCGTGAGTGAACGCCCGCTTCATCCTGATTCAATGAACGTGACGCCGTTACAAGTTTTCGTACTGACTTACTACCGACAAATTCCGACAGAGGCGCTATTCTTTCTGGCCTCAAAACAGTGAGAAGCTTAGTACGTGAAAGCCTATCCTTTGTATACATAATATCGATGATTACATAAAGGCTCAAGAAATTAATAATAGCGTCATACTTAACATCAACATTATGTTGTGTTTAAATCTAGACTTCTCGCATACAAATATATCAAATACAATAAATAAAATGCGAATTAAATAAACCTGTCTGTTATCCATACAATAAAAACGCAGTCAGTAGAATAGAAAGTCCCGCGATAAGAAATCGCGAGTCTCCAAGACCCGTCATATTATTCCTAACCCATTCCTATTATTGCCTCATCGGAATATCTTTCTTTGCGAGCAGCCATCTTTATTTTTATTTCAGCACTCATGGAACCGAATCTGGCCGTTGATTCTAGTATCAGATCTGCATTACTCTTATAGTGAACTGTTGCAATGCTGTCAGTGGCCATAATGGATATTTTGATGTACCTTCAATGTATGGATTTTGTACCTTCCATTCATATAGCATTTCAAACATTCATAGCATTCCAAACATTTTCATTGAGCGTACAGTGAGAATCGAACTGTTTTCCGAGGCGTCGTAACTGAACGTTTTTATTAATATACTTACTTAGTTTAAAATAGAACCAAGGGTAAAAATTTAGTTAGGTTTGATTGACACACTTTTTGTCTAAGGTTATTTTGAAAGCAGAATGCAGAAATAATAAAGAAATTTTAGACGATGAAAGTAAAATTAAAATTCAAAATTAATCGTTTATTTGAGATACATACATGATATTCACATGACATGATCCATAGAAAAAATAAACAGTTTTTAATGTAACAGTGTTTGTTGTTCAGAACAATAACTAAGTTTACTCACATGGTATTCACATGACATGATCAATAATAATATTAGTGGTGAAACCAAACGCCTTTGACATCTGTCATCCTAGCTGTCACTCTGCATCAGCTATCTTGCTGTAAAACCTCGTGTTCCACATCATCATTCTTTTGAATATAACCTACCTACGTGAAATACAGTCCAATCTTTTATTGAAGACCACACCAGGATCCCTACTCTACGAGGAAGGACTGGTCCCAACAATTAGTTTTTAATGTAACAAAATGTTTGTTTGTTACCTGTGGATGATGCTGTGGGCTCCACAGTATAACACTTTTTATTTTTGTAGTTGTTTTTCGTCCCAAATAAATAAAATAATAAAAAAAAAAAAACATTAACTAAGTTTTAAATATGGGTACTGCTATAGAAAACAACAGTGTCCATTACGCTTTAGGTGCACTCTTAGCCAGAAATTTGACATAGGGCTATCCACCTCAAAAGCGAGTATACAGGACGCCTAGACAAAGTTAATAACGCTACGAAAACGAATAGAAACGAAAACTCAAAATGTATGCGATGTGACATCTGACGCTAGCGTAGCGTGACTAATTGTCAAATAGCATACATATTCTTAGCGTTTCGTGCAAACGATAATAGCGTTTTGCTTCTTGTCTAGGGAGGCTGATGACGCTAAAAACTGCCGAATAATCAGGCTTGTATGGAGAAGATTCTTTTTCGCAAGATAGCGTAAAATAATCGTCAATCTTGCTTCAGCGTACATGGTGGAGGCGCTACAGTAGCGCGGTAATCCCAACAACATCCTCAGCGCATTGTTGTATTGGACATTGGACGCTTGTTGTAAGTACATTGTCAGGCAATTGTCAGGCGAACTGTATTTACAAATAGTACAATTGTCACTCTGGTGATACGACAGGGTTTTTATATGAGACAGTATTTTTTTTCGCTCTGGGATTGTATTGTGAGGGTTTTAAGTTCAATGGATGTCTGGTCGCGATTCTTTGTTGATTGTGTTGTTTTTTAGGGGTCTGTGTCTTTCCCGCCGGTCCTTTATAAAGTCATTTAAAAACAACCTTATTTAGTAATAATTTCCTTTGTGTCAGACGTGTCTATGGCTACTTTGTTTGGGTATTTTTAAACATCATAGGTTTTCGTGGACTTCAGCCATTTTATTAAATACATGTTAAGATCTACATTTTATTTTCGTAGTGAAGAGGTGGCACACCAGCAAGGGATCTAGTAAAAAGTAGTTTTATTTCTGCCACAGAAAATATACCATACACGCAAGAAGTCTATTATTACGGTTCCTTGGCCGAAGGGTGCCAAACATGACCGTTTTATCTGATCTGGCATGAGAAGTCACGTGACTTTTCGTTTCGAAATGTCAAATCGCATACATTTACCAGGGAGCACTTATCCAGTGGAGAGCGCATAGATACATTTTCCTTTGAAACACAACTCACGACGACGACGAGGTAAGAGAGCTGTGATTGGTCAGCCGCTGCGAAACTGTCTGGCGGCCCGTCATCGTGCAAAGGTTGCGCATGCGAACGTTTGCTAAATACAACAAACGTTTGGCAAGCCGCATACCCGCGCAGGAGCAGTCAATTGGACATATGTATAGTCTCTGACATTTACAAAGCGTTGCGCGGGTGATTTTAGCGAATGGTATCTTGCGTACGGGCACTGCAGTCACAGATTACTAAATAGTTACTACGTAACAGATACTTCACTCAGTAGGAAATTTCCAATACCTACTGCTATAATAGCCCACTCCGTCGCGTCAGCAACCGCTGCATGCTAAAATGTGACTAAATGCTCAAGCGTACAGTTGTGATTGCCTCGCACCGCGCGATCTCACACTAATCGCAGGGCTGCCTCGCATCGCAGATACTCATACGATACGAACACAGTTCAAAACGTGCGTGCGCTTGGCTTGCGACAACCATACTTTACCATACTGACTTGGCCATAGCCGGGCTGCCCGAGAGCTCGGGCGGGCGGCAGGTAATTATAGCGCGCGAGTACATTCAGTGACGGAGGCCTGCTGCAGTGCAGTCAATAGCTCAATGAACCGTATAAAGAACAACCCACCGCATTACAAGCTGTAAGCTGCTCGGTAATGTAACACGCCGGTACAGAAGACCCACAGTTGCCGTGTTGAGGGTTAAACTAATTCACGGAGTGATTGACGAGATTACGACGAAAGGTAAATAACATTTGTTGTTGATTGCAATTAAAATAACTGCGTATGGTTCCTTTTCCATTTTGGTCCTTCATACATATCGTTCGTCGAACGTCTTCGACATCGGGATTTCTCTAAAGATATGACAGCCTCATGACCGGTTATTCTCCTTGTTCCTGTCTGCAGTGTGTAACAGAAAGGTGTATTCACATTTTAGGAATTCACATGAAAATTAAAGTTGCTCTGATGAAATAGCTTTATTAGTGAAAGTTGCCCAGAATGATGTCCCTAACAAACCCCTAAAATATGACTTCACCCTTCTGTTACACCCTGTAGAGAAGTGAAAATTAAAGTTGCTCTGATGAAATAGCTTTCTTAGTGAAAGTTGCTCAGAATGATGTCCCTAACAACCCCCTAAAATGTGACTACACCTTTCTGTTACACCCTGTAGAGATGATGTTGATTTAACACCCACTGTAGCGTAAGGACAAAAGAGTCCTTGGAACAATATTGACATTAAAATTATTAAAAAAAAAATGGCATTAAAATTATTTTGACAGTGGGTACCAAGACGTCAATGAATGTCTAATTTTTGACGTTGGTACCCACTGTCAAACTAATTTTAATGTCAATATTTTTCCCTTTTCGGCCAGGAGAATGACAATGGCTCGACTTAGGGGGTTGTGACGCATATTTTCTGTCTAGTGCCTACGATGCCACAGCCATTTCGTCTGCGAAAGTTTTTTTTCCTATTTTTATTTCAATGTAACCACGTGTACCACCACAACGGCTCCTAAGCCAATTGAGTGAACTTATTCCGTGCGGAACCCTAAGCATACCCTGAAGATTTCGTTATCAGAAATTGAGTCATCTGCCTCCTAACACAGACAGGCATTGCAGCAACCTAAGTATTAACACGTCTATAAAGCAATGAAATATAGTTCTTATTTAAAAAGACGTAAGGAGGAAACGTCTAGACATTTCCTGCGCGAAATACTGAACTGGCTTTCTCGGAACGAGTTATTATAAGCCTTGTGGTGGAAGGAATAAGAATGGAGCTCTGAAATAGTTCGAATCAAAGCACTCTGATTAAATTGTCTTCTGTTATCGGAAGGGGTTTTTCTGTGCGAATCCTTTTTTAACCCGCGACGCAAAAGATTGTATTTATTACTGCTTGTTAAAGGAACTCGTAAAATAAGGTACAAGAATACCTTTTTAGCCGACACTTCACAAAAGGAGGAGGTTTACAATCCGTCGGGATATTTAATTTTATGTTGATGTATGTGCCCCGATTGCGCCTAGACGGATGGACAGATTTGGAAAATGTTTTTTTTTGTTTGAAAGGATTTACCTTCCACTTCGGTCCCATGAGACCAGGTTGGGATCTGATGATGGGATCCTGGAGAAATCGAGAGAACTCTTCAAATATTATAGGCAGACCTATAGTGATTTTTGTGTTTTTTTATAATAACTTGTGCATTTACTCATGGTAAGCATAATATTGTGATGCAGAACTGAATGAGGAAGACAACACATGGCCACCAGTACTGTTCAATACTAGGTACAAATACAATGCGTGGCTGACGGGCAGGCAACGCATACATAGCCTAAACCGGTGCACCTAGAGCCATGAAGCTTTGTACAGAGGTTCCTTTCCTTACTAGCGTGGGGTAGCACTGAGATGGGATTTGACAAAATTAATTCCCCAAGGGGGGGGGGATAGGGGCTTACAGTTTGTATTAAACTGTTTTACTTTTTATTTCATCATAAATCAGCAGCTCTTCAGTTTTTAGTCTTTTCGACAAGATCCCAATACGACAAGAATATAAAATAGGTACGATTCGGGATTAAACGTAAACTCTTTTTTTTTTAAATATTACCTAAATCTAGCCTTCGACTGAACCTACGAGTTCAATCAGAAATAAACGCCTTAAAATGTATGTTTTCGGTAGTAAAATAAAGAAATTACGAAATTACGAAGAAATTTTTTACAACAAAAGTTGCGAAATTACGAGGAAACATATTATTTTTGAGGTAACATTACAACTACTTCAAGTAACTTGTTGTATGTTGTACTGTAACCTCACTAAAATAGAATATGTTTCTTCGTAATTTCTGTATTGTAAGTATATAGTACACAAATTCATTATTACTTTATTGCATAGGTACTTGAGATAACAAGAAGTACATAAAAAGTGTACAAAGGCGAGCTTATCTCTAGTAAGAGTTCTCTTCCAACAAACCAAGTTCTGATGAGAGAGAACATATAAAAAATTCAGATCGCTGACCTTGAAGCACGAATATAGATCTTGACTGAACTATAAACATTAAGTGAGATTTTATGTGTTTGTGTGTTATTCAATAAATATTCTGCATATATTTGTCCTGAAAAGGACATCAACATTATGAACAATCCTCAACAACAACCATTCCTTTTCGTACTGTATTTTCTTTTTTTAAAAGGAAAAAGAAAAAACTTCCAACTCTCGGCAATACATCAAAATAAACCGTTACACACGGAAAATAAAGAGTTATTGGGGGAATAAATACAAGTTAGAATCGTAATTGCTATATCTACGTTTAAAATTGCCTTTTTGTCGTGTTTTGTTTCGGTTGCATTCAAGAGGGTATTTATTCTTAACCCTCGACGGCCATAAGAGGGGGGGGGTGTCATAATAAGTTTAAAGTGTCTGTCGGCATTTATGTAAGTATGTCTATCAACCTTCAATAATTGAAACAAAAAGTAAACTTTAGAAAAAACCGACTTCCACAAACCCTATTTGATTAGATTGAGTTTAATACAAACTGTAACCCCTTACCCCCCCCCCCCCTTGGGGAATTAATTTTGTCAGATCCCAATCAGTGCTACCCTACGCTACTAAGGAACCCCTGTACAAAGTTTCATGGCTCTAGGTCCACCGGTTTAGGCTATGCGTTGCCTGCCCGTCAGCCACGCATTGTATTTGTACCTAGTATTGAGCAGATCTGGTGGCCATATGTGGTCTTCATCAGCAGTTCCGCATCACAATATTATGCTTACCATGTGCATTTGCACGAGTTATTATGAAAAACACAAAAATCACTATAGGTCTGCCTATAATATTTGAAGAGTTCCCTCGATTTCTCCAGGATCCCATCATCAGATCCTGACCTGGTGTCAATGGGACCAATGTGAAGGTAAACCCTTTCAAACAAAAAAATAATTTTCCAAATCGGTCCATCCGTTTAGGCGCTATCGGGGTGCAGACATAAAAAAAAACATCCGGACGAATTGTAAACCTCCTCCTTTGGGAAGTCGGTTAAAAAAAGAGTTGCTCTGATCAAATTGGTTTCATACCAAAAGTTGTAAAAAAACGTAAGTATTAAAAAATAACGACTTTCCAAACGCCCACACTCTTCTGTTTCAACCTTTAGTTCTTTTATTTTATTTTGATTAAAAGAGCCAAAGAATTTGACCCTAAGGGCCCGGTAAATACGTATAAAGGACAGGAATCCAAAAGCATTACTCATTAGAATTATTTTGAAATATAATGTGTTGCTAATTGGGACAGGAAATGTAATCTGTCATTTTCGTTCAGGGCTACAGTGCATCTACCTACCTTTTTGTGTTTGTTTTGTCGGTCCTTATGAACATTTTTATGCACAATGTACTGCGGGGAAATGTCCTACGTTTTAGAAAATCGGTTCAACCATCTTCACCAATGGAGTTCGACCCTTTAACGTGAAAAATCTGAATTCAAACACTAAAAATACAGGCATTTAATTAGCTGACCATATTTAGAGGGTTGACAGTACCCATTTGTGAACAACATTGCCCAAAAACACTAACTTGTAATTAAAATTCATCAGATGCAAATCGGTTTTTTTCGGACCACACGGATCCATATTGCACAAAAAAAATGCTATAGCACATTAGAATGCACCACGAAATTAACATTTGAAATAAAATAGTAATTAGATGATAAAATATTTTTCATTTGCGACTATTATGATATTCTTCTTAATAGCACATAAACTTTGCTGCCCTGTCTAGGCTTGCTGAAAGAGATCTATAGACATAAGCTCGCTTTTGTTTATAAAACTTATAAATTGTTACATGATACTAGAGAATAAGAATTTGAAAGAATATATTTAAAACTACCGGCAAAACGGCCGCATCTCCTCTGTATCACCAAAAAGCCATTTCCTTCATCAATTGATTTGCAAAAAACAGTCGTCATTATTTTTCGTTTATTCCCTTAGTGGGAGCGGGGCGGAAGGTCTTGCTTCTCTGTCTATTGTTGTCAGTTCAATGCCTGGGTGAGGCGGAAATTGAGTAATAGGAGGAAAGCTGCTGTTTGTACGGGCCTGCCCCTACTTATTGTTATGACTTGAGCATTTTTAGAGACTTTTCTGAATAAGGTTTGCTTTTCGTTTCAACGTTTTTTTTTAAATATCGTTACCGTTAGCAATAGCATTACTTATATAGCGCAGGCACATAGAGAATAGAGATTGATTCGTTTTTTATATTTTTTTATTTTGGGTGGTAGAGGCACAGTTGATGACACCTGTCAAAAATAGTGACATCTGTCAAAAATAGTGAAAGTGGTCAAAAAAGTGACAGCTGTCAATAAAAGTGAAAGTTATCAAAAAGTGACACCTGTCAAAAGTAGTCTCACCTGTTCAAAACATAACACTTGTCAAAAATAGTGACACCGCAGCCTGTCAAAAATAATGACACATCTCAAAAACATAAAAAATTATGTACAGTTGTGCCTCTGCCACCCCACCTTAGAAAATGGATGAAGTGCTTGTTATATGTATATTAGAAAATATTTTTATCTTATTTTAAGATGACCTTATTCTGAATGGTGCCTAACGTTCCTAACTCTTTATTAATCTGTGCCTAACGTTATGAATTCGTGTCCAGGGCATACCAGTGAACTTGTGAGTTCACTGGGATTCCCTGGGGTATCGGGCTGGCTGGGGCATCATGGTGAACCTACTTTACCCACGTCTAGCCAGATAAGGCGTGGACAGACGATGACGCGCCCGCACCGCGCCCGCAAAGCCGCTCTCTCACCGCCTTGCTATGAGCTTACATACGATTGTGTCTTATTGCTCATTACTCGTATGTCTTATATTATATCGGATGGTTTTCACCGCGCCCACAAATCAGCTGACCCACTCAGGCCAAAATGTACTGGGAAGTGAAAAATAAAGTTGCTCTGATCAAATCGGTTTCATAATGAAAGTTGCCCCAGAATGATGTCCCTAACAAAGTCGTTTCTCATTTTGCGTTAATTCATTTACACTGTACGGTGCACTGCCTCTGCCACCGTAGCGTTAGGTAGTTATAATTGAGGTCACACGGGTTGCCTGCTTTACCTATCAATCATAAATAATAATTATTACCAGTTCACGTACGGACAGCAAGCACACCGTGTGGCTCATATCAATATCATTTTATCATTTAATTAACCGTGTGTTTAAATATAGTTCTTGATCAATACAAGACTTTAAACATAACTATCGATTTTATCATTTATCAATCAATATCAAGAGTGCACGGCCCGAAGCCGTACATACACATTGCCGAAAGCTTGGCTTTATATATCGTAGATTATGTTATTTTTTTTAGCAATTAACATAGTTTTAATGGACACTTCAAAGTGTTAAGTCCGAAGTCTCAGTGCCCAATAAAAATAAGGTTTTATCTTCCATTTGTATTGCGGAAATGAAGTCGCGGGACCAAAGGGCGTAAAATGTCTGTTTGTTGACTTCATAAAATACCGCATTGCATATTCAATTTGTCTGCTTTTGTAGTGTACCTGCCATTTGTGTACCTTGCAAAATACTAATGTGTACTTGCATTCTAATGTGCTATAGCATTTTTTTTGTAACATTAAACTTGTGCAATATGGATCAGAGTGGTCCGAAACAAACCGATTTGCATCTGATGAATTTTAATTACAAGTTAGTGTTTCTTGGGCAATGTTGTTCACAAATGGGTACTGTCAACCCCCTAAATACTAACGAAACTATCTTAGATAAATTATCTAAGATAGTTATCTTTATAATTATAAATTATCCAATCTAGTTTTTTTTATACTTTATTGCACAAAATAACACATTTTACAATTGAAAGTGGACAACACATGACAAAGGCGAGCTTATCTCTATTAAGAGATTTCTTCCAGCAAACCTAGGATGGGCAGGAAATAATTTAATAACAGGTAGACCCATGTGCACAACATTAAATAAGATAAAACAATAAACTACTTAACAATACGTACATAAATACCAGACTAGTTGAATAATCTAAGCAAAAGATTGTATACATTTCAGAGATTGATCATAATCCTTGTTAATTTCTATCATCTTTAACCGAATAACAACACATTAATAGTTAATCCTTACATCAGTGATTCCAGCATCGTCCCATATTTACTCTCTGCACAATTTGCGGCCGCCCGCCCTAACTCGTTTAACCTTATCAAGTTTGAATTATAGAAACAATTGTTTTATGAATAAACAATGCAATAAACAAAGGGTGTTCAGATTATTCAGAATTTAGAATTTATCGCCAGCGACCCTCTGTCTGGGCACAATGGGGACCTATTGTTCTGCTCCAGATATTTATTAACGCGATTCATCATTGCAATCGCCGTTTTTTTTAATTCTGTAAAGTGTGTTTATCAAATAAGTTCACAACGGTCCACTGCTTCTTGGCATAAAACAAACTAAATGAAATATTTCGTTCAAGTTCAGGATCATCCAGGGACCACTTATCCAGAGGAGAGCGCATAGTAGATACATTTTCCTTTGAAACACAACTGACCAATTAACGGGCGGCGGGGGACGAGCTAAGAGAGCTATGATTGGTCAGCCGCTGCGAAACTGTCTGGCGGCCCTAGGTTGCGTATGCGAACGTTTGTTGAATACAACAAACGTTTTGCGAGCCGCATTCCCCCGCAGGCGCAGTCAATTGGATATATTAAAGTCTCTGGGATCATCTTTACTTATACAATATACAATTATACATGCCTATGACACTTATAACTTTTCATGTATTTGCTCCAGTCGTTTATTGAAACGATCGTATTTAGTGTTGTCACAGATTAATAAAGAGTGTGTTGTTTAAATTGAGTTTGTTAAAAAAATATTTGATAATACCGGTTGTAACAAAAAGGTGTAGTAATATTTTGCATTTAGGTTGGGTTATTTAAAACATTCTGACTGAATAACTTTTACTATGAAGGTTATTTAAAACATTCTGACTGAATAACTTTTACTATGAAGGTTATTTAAAACATTCTGACTGAATAACTTTTACTATGAAACCGAATACATCAGAGCTACTTTATTTTGCATTTTTTTGTATGTCTAGACATAGGTAACATACATTTCGTTATGAATTTTAATTAACCAAACACTTGAAATCTCCCTGTACCAGCAAAACGCACGCAACCACTATTTATTTACCTACCTATTCCAATTCGAATCCAGTCAGTCATTGTTATTTCTTCCTAGCTCCCCTACAACCTCTACCGCCTAGTCAATAGGGTTTGTGGCTGAATTGTTTGGATCAAGTAGTGCTAAGAGTACTACGTCAATTAGGGATGTAGTGTACTTGATTCGCTTTTGTCTCCTGCGTTGTTCTGTTCGCCTGGTACTCGTGTGAGGGGTTTCAATCAATGCGGTCGGATAACATTAGCGGGGAATTAATCAAAAGCCTTTTTCATTATGTATTTGAGAAATGATGTATTCTATGATTATATTTCCAACGATCTTTGGGCACACAGTGACAGCTGGAACTAACGCTTGATAAGTGGTTCGTTGCTTTATGTTGCGTAAAAATGGTAAAACTAGCGCCCCAATGTAAAGATCGTCGGAAGACTGAACAAAATTATTATTTTTTTACCTGGGTGGGGGGCACCGGGTCAAAGCCTCCCCTATCTTAGAACACTCATTTGTATCTTGTGCTACGGGCCCTACGCTGACCAGCCCCCTTATACGCTAATCACTGAGTTAGCGAATAAGGGGGCTGAGCCCGTAGAAAATGTTACTAACGCTACGAGAACGAGACGATAACTCAAAATGTATGCGATTTGACATTTGGGGACGCTAGCGTAGCGTGACCAAACGTCAAATCGCATACATATTCTTAGCGTTTCGTGCGAACGATAATAGCGTTTTGCATCTTGTCTACGGGGGCTGCTGTTACGCCGTAGCGACTACGAGTATTTGTACGTTACGCACGACTATTGACCTTCGAGGAAATCTATGTCTTTTATTGGAACTCGCATATCAAAGGCCACGACTCTATTATGGGTCAAAGTGGCTTAAAATTTAATATTACTTATTAATATTGCTATTGTTTTTGTTTTTGTTTGTTACTATTGCTATTCGACTACCGTTACGAGACGTGAAGACGAATGAAGAATGACGAATTTAACACAATATAAGTTGTTAGATGAAACCCTCCTGCAAAATGTCAGCTTCTTAAGTCATTCAAACTTCAAACCCCTTATTTTGCTAAATAAGGAACCCCTGTACAACCTTTCATAATGAATCTGTGGCTGTGCCTTGTGTTAGTCATTTTGACTGAGGTAACCATGGTCATTATTAACATAGGTAAGTAATATAATACACCATCATTAATTAAGAATTCGAATTGAATTAGTCTCGTTTTGGGGCACCAGGTCAGATGATCTGTATTTGCAATTTCACAAATCCACTGCTAAACAAATAACATCGAAACGCTTGCTGAGGTTTGTTTGAATTGTAGAATATCCCAAATATTGCCGGTGTGTTCGAAACCACGGCCTCATTAGTGATTTAGAGAATTTTCATAATAAAATATGATACAAATGTTATATTAATTTTACTGCAGTACAGTTGGACTGTAATTTACGTTAGAATTAATGATATCTAAAGTCTCGTTGGGCTAAGAGAACCACAGACTGGCTCCCAGTAAATGCAAAGAGAAAGCGTGGCCGACCCAGGAAGAGATGGAGTGATGAGTTGGCTCTATGGGATAAAGAGTGGAAGGAGACCGCTCAGGATCGAATGGAGTGGAAGAGGGGGAGAGAGGCCTATGCCCAGCAGTGGGATATTACAGGCTCATAAAAAAAAAAAGTGTCCTTAATTTAGCAGTCAGTGAACTTAGCAGATCATTGTCCAGCAGATCAAAAATTTGTTACACGCTTACTTGTCATGTAGACAATGCAAATTCATCCTTAGTGTTGAACTGCTGACCATATGGTCAGATACCAACGCGATAAGTACCTATGGTCAGATACCAACGCGGTAAGTACCTATGGTCAGATACCAACGCGATAAGTACCTATGGTCAGATACCAACGCGATAAGTACCTATGGTCAGATACCAACGCGATAAGTACCTATGGTCAGATACCAACGCGATAAGTACCTATGGTCAGATACCAACGCGATAAGTACCTATGGTCAGATACCAACGCGATAAGTACCTATGGTCAGATACCAACGCGATAAGTACCTATGGTCAGATACCAACGCGATAAGTACCTATGGTCAGATAACAACGCGATAAGTACCTATGGTCAGATACCAACGCGATAAGTACCTATGGTCAGATACCAACGCGATAAGTACCTATGGTCAGATACCAACGCGATAAGTACCTATGGTCAGATACCAACGCGATAAGTACCTATGGTCAGATACCAACGCGATAAGTACCTATGGTCAGATACCAACGCGGTAAGTACCTATGGTCAGATACCAACGCGATAAGTACCTATGGTCAGATACCAACGCGATAAGTACCTATGGTCAGATACCAACGCGATAAGTACCTATGGTCAGATACCAACGCGATAAGTACCTATGGTCAGATACCAACGCGATAAGTACCTATGGTCAGATACCAACGCGATAAGTACCTATGGTCAGATACCAACGCTATAAGTACCTATGGTCAGATACCAACGCGATAAGTACCTATGTAAAGGACGACCTCTGTGTTGCACTTGCAGTAGAGAGATGAGAAGTGATTATCTCATCATTCCAGCTGGTTGTACTAGAGGTATGTACAACATATAAACCAACAAAAGCTATAAGCCAAGGTTTGCATGATTATACATAAAACATGGTATTGTGCAGCAGGTAGTGTGAAAAAACTAGTATGGAAACTCGAAAACCGAAGCAAAGTCCAAGAGCAACTCCTAACACATAGCGGGAACCAAACAACATCTTTTAATTGGAGTTCCGTAGTCATCGACAAATTGATTTCATTACTATGCCTCCACGTCCACTATGTCAATACAGCCAGAGTAAAACCACCTTTGAATCTATTGATTTATGCTTGAAGTTTGGTATGACGTTGGTATAACGAATCTTCAGTTTGTTGAATGGAGCTTTGAAACTCGTGTTGTTTTTAACCGACTAGACTTCCCAAAGGAGGAGGTTTACAATTCGTCCGGATGTTTGTTTTTTTTTTATTTTTTTTTATGTATGTGCCTCGATAGCGCCTAAACGGATGGACCGATTTGGAAAATTATTTTTTTTGTTTGAAAGGGTTTACTTTCCCATTGGTCCCATTGCCACCAGGTCAGGATCTGATGATGGGATCCTGGAGAAATCGAGGGAACTCTTCAAATATTATAGGCAGACCTATAGTGATTTTTGTGTTTTTCATAATAACTCGTGCAAATGCACATGGTAAGCATAATATTGTGATGCGGAACTGCTGATGAAGACCACATATGGCCACCAGATCTGCTCAATACTAGGTACAAATACAATGCGTGGCTGACGGGCAGGCAACGCATAGCCTAAACCGGTGGACCTAGAGCCATGACACTTTGTACAGGGGTTCCTTAGTAGCGTGGGGTAGCACTGATATGAGATTTGACAAAATTAATTCCCCAAGGGGGGGGGATAAGGGGTTACAGTTTGTATTAAACTCAATCTAATCAAATAGGGTTTGTGGAAGTCGGTTTTTTCTGAAGTTTACTTTTTGTTTCAATTTTTCTTGCATCAGATTTGAACGGTGTAGTTTCTATTTATTTACATTCTGAAGTAAATATGTACCTACCTAACGTTAGCCTTAGAAACACACCCTTATTAATAAAAAGTTTTACTCCGGGACTTAAGTTAATCCGGTATTAACTTTAGTCCCGGAGTAAATGTTTTTATTAATAAGGGGGTCACAGACTAGTTGGCCATATGTATGCTACGAGGCTACGATAGGTATACGAGGATTGATTCAAAACAAAATGATATAAAATAAGGGGCACGTGATTGGCTATAATTACTAATTAGTTTTACAAGAGTTTGACCAGAGGCCCAATCACGAATAAAGATTCGATGGAAAACTATCGTCAAATGTCAGTGATTCTTATTCTTTATAAAATAAAATATAATTTCCTGCGTTCTCAATAACGTTAAAGCTAACGAAAACATTCGTGATCGAGGCTCAGTTATATCAAGACTACTTTTCGTTTCGAAAACCGTCAGACTCGCAAAAGTAAAAAAATATTCTAAGGTTACCTCATTCAATACTACAGATATCCTTGTATTTCTATGTGATGTATGTGCCATGTTTCTGTTCCCACGACGAAGGATATCCTAGTGTGGGACCAGAAGCAATGTGTGTGACTGTATTTGTTATGTAAGTATTTATTATTAGATTAATAGTACCAGTTGTATTTGCTGTGTTGTTAGTAATGGATGGACGGTCAGCTTGATTACAGTTAAATTTTTATGTTTAGTGATGCTGTTGTTTCTCTAATATTCTATATCAATTATCGATTATTTTATTATTATAATTACTCGGCACAGGTTAGTATAAAACCTTGCGTTATGAATGTTTTATACATTTTATCTATACGTATACAAGATTTTTCTCATTTATATGTAAGTATGTCTAAATCGCCCATGGGCAATGGGTTAGCTAGCTCCTCGCCCAACCCGTATAAGAAAATGCATGACGCAATGCTAAGTTATATTACCGCAACACTCTCATAAGGACACCGGTCTAACAAACTATTAATGGAGAACAAAAGAAAGACCTCGCGGCGAGAGGGGCAGTTAAGGCGAGGTACGAATAATTACAAACCAAGGTCAACGAAGATTGCGGAAGTGAGAAGCAAATATAACTCGGGAACAGGAATAAGTGGGATGGCAATTGTGCGCTCGCGCCTAATCTGAATCAACGTAAGCGCCAAAACGGAAAAAAAAACATAAAAAATAAGCTATTCCAGGGAATTACATTTCAATCTTCAAATCGCTAATAACAACAATTCCCCGCATATTACAATTAATAGAAAGATCATATTTACTACTACTGCGGTAAAAAAGAAAAAAATATTGGAAAAAAGGGTTGACTTTGGATTTATTTTCTATCGAGAAAATTTTATCCAAACACGTTTTCCTTCATGAAAACCCTAGATTATATAGTCAAATTACATATACCAGAAATTGATTACGATTTGCCTAGTATTTCCTGAAATACACATGAAAAAAGCACCCCTAATTTATTCATGAGGCGCCTTAATAATAAAATAACAAAAAACGCTAAGGCTACCACTAGGTGGCACTAGTAAATAGTTTTTTGTATGAAGTTGCCATTCTTCTCGTTAGAGTAGGTAACTGTGTTCTGTTCAAATGACGTGATGGTAAGGCAAGCTCGAAATATTGCCTTGCATACCAAAGGTAACCCTACAAGCCAAATGACAATTGAAAAGTAATTTTTCTGAATTACCCAAAATAAGGTATTGAAAAATACCACCTTATCGACTGGTCGATAATCGTAACACACGAACGTCACTGATTCGATATAAATTAACCGCAAATAGGACTGCATGCGTCAAACTATCGTAAATAGTCATGTATTATTAAAATCCAATCTTTGCGAACATGTGGTCCTGGAATTACTGATTAATCTAATATAGAGGTATTAGTGTGCTGTGCACATGCCCTGGGCCATAATTCTGCAAGCGAATCGTATGACAGTGGCAATAGCGAGGGCACAGAAGAGATAATGGTACTCCGTACAGAACGGCCAATCCCTTCCCCGTGCTGATTCAGATACCGCACCCCACCCCTGCCGTCAAAGGATTGGTTAAAGGATTATTATTATTATTATTATTTATTTATTATCACAGGTATTATTTGTGCCATAACAGCGAACCAAATCGACACAAACATTATTTTAAATCACATTACAATAAATTAATAGTACAAATACATTCATCAGATCAGCAAATTAATTATAAATAGATACCATAATAATTAAATTTCGATTTCAAATTACGAATAATTCTAATAAAGAGAGGACAGTTACATACACAGCACAGTTAAGCATCATTCTCGCAGTACCTGCCACACTCTCGCACAATATCCCTCCATGCATCACCAAACAGATCATTCAGTGGTGCGGCCACCAAAAGGCGGGGACTGCCGGCGCGCCACCGTGCGGTGCGTGCCTCCCGCTAGCAGCTGGTGCCTGCGCGCGCGTAGGTAGTTGTCAGGCACGTAGAGCGCGCATACTGCACTGACAAGCGCTGCGCAGGATCAATAGACAGGGCTGAACGCCGGACGAGTGACGACGCGTATACTTAATATCGCTGCATTTGCCGCGCCATCAGCTCTAGAAAAGTTTACGCACACATTTGCACGTATACAAACATCATTTGGTTATGTAGTAGTAATAGGTGATTATTTTACGAGCGTTCTATGGACTGGAGTGTCCGAGGTGTGGCGAGGGCTCCAAATTCCGGTTTTGGCTTGTCGACCGCGCCGAGTATTCGCACAACAAACCGGTATTTCGCACTTCCGGTATAGCTATTGCCATTCGATTCTGTACGCGACGCACGGCACAGATGAACAATACACAACTTATAATTTGACTAACTAACACCACCACAGGGTGCTCATCCCATACAAATTAGAATTAGTAACCCTTCATAAAAAAGAGATGGCGTGAGGAGTAAGATTTGTACTTTTACTCAAACAAAGCTAGTAATGTGCTCATTACTTTGACAACCTTCTTTGAGCAAAATCGACGTTGCCGCGCTCTTGGAGGAGCCAGACAAGGTGTCCCGCAATTACCATAGCAGTCGTGCTTTAGCGACCGGCAATTACCTACATGTCAAAATCAATGATTGTCGAGCTTTGTTTCAAAAATGGTAACAAAAAAGGTAGTAGTGCAAAAAGGCTTTATTTAATCCCCCCGTTCCGAGTCACGCCAAAATCGATTACAGAGCGTCTACAAAGCCGTTCCGAGTCAGTTTTAGCGATACAAAACGATGGCATTGTAGACGTTTTAATCGATTATGGCGCTGACGGCGATGTCACGGAACTTCACTAGAATTTGGATCTGTGTGATGACGACAGGAAGCCAAAAAAATCGGTTAAGTGCGGGTCGGTATCGCACACGAAGGGTACCGTACCATCGTACAACAAATCAAAAGCACTCAAAACAATAAAAAAATAAACAAAAAGAAAATTTAAAAAGTTTATGCCTTCACGAGATTTGAACTGACGACCTCCGGATTGAGAGTCTACATCATACCGGCTGAGCTACCACAACCATGTGGGTTGACGCGAAATATGCTATCATATTTAAATGTGTAGTATATGTGTCTATGACATGGTTGCTATGACAATAAATAAATAGTTTCAGTCAAGATCTCCATTTTGAATGCGTAAGTGTATCTAAACACGTCTCTTGTATCGGGGCCCCCTTTAATTTGCAATATCTCTCGTATTTCAGTATTTGTGGTTGGTGCGGCAACAGATATACACATTCTGTGAAAATTTCAGCTTTCTAGCTATTACGGTTCGTGCAGACGGACCCGGTGACAGACAGGACGGACGGACGGTCGGACGGACAGACGGACAGCGAAGTCTCAGTAATAGGGTCCCGTTTGGCACCCTTCGGGTACGGTACCCTAAAAAACGAAAGTGCTTTATTATGACACATAAGTGGTAACTGATTTGCGTAGCAGTTTGTGTAAAATTATATAAGGAATTTTAAAGCCCCGACAAAGAAGGTTTTTGAAAAGTTCGCAACGTCAGTCTGTCTAGCTGTATTTGTGAGAGTGTGTGCTTCGTTGTCTTTGGCAACCTAGCGGTCATATTTTTTATCCATTTGCACCAGAATGAGGGTAAGAAAAGAAGGGAGTTAGTAGATACATAATATAGTCTTAATATAGTCATGAAACTTTTTAATGCAGTCGGGTAAAAACACAAATATCCTTGATTTATTCTCCATTCATAACCAAGCTCATACACAAATAGGTCGAGAGTCTGCAAGCCTCCAAGCTCCGAACAATGTGAAACTTGTTGAAGCATCGAGTGGGAGGGTGAGGGTAAATTAATTTCACATCATTGTAAATACAGACTGTAAATATGTTGTTTTTTCTGTTGGATGTTAAGTGAAAATACAACAGGTATGCACGTTGAAGTGAAGAGGCTGAATAAAAAAATGCATTCTGCTTGTAGGACGATAGGTATTGACCACGTATTGACAAATAGTCGTCTTCGAAATCTTCAAGACGATTGTCCAGCAAAATGTCCATCTTTAAAAAGTTATTCCAGCAGTTTGAGATACTTCCTGAATCCACAAAAAAAATATGTTATAAAACAGTCCCTTGGCTAACAATTTAGTGTTTGAAAACATCATAATGCCATTGGATACCATATGAAAAAAAATCTCGTCAGAGAGAAGAAGTAAAAACGCACCGTTCTGCCGCAGCGATCTATTCGACTTTATTTCTCAGCTTTATACATAATGGGTGTGTCTAAATTTTCACACCACGAAACAAGTTGCTTATTATACCGATACATGAAGTGTTTACATTTTACACAAGCACCTACATTGCTTCTGGCCCCACACTAAGATACCCTGTGTCGTGGGAATCAGAATCATTGACATCACGAACATGTAAACATATCGTGTGCTTAAGCTCTACATTTTTACAAGACTAGTAAATATTCATATTCATATTCTTTATTGCTCAGTAACTTAAAATTAAAACTGAAATAACATTTAGTGCGCAAAGGCAAGCTTATCTCTTAAGAGAGATTTCTACCAGCAAACCTAGGCAGGACAGGAAAGATGGTGCTGAGAGGATAGTCCTAGTGCACAAAGATAAAAATAAACTGGTTAAAACTACACTTGCTATTAATATAAAATAAATAAATAATAGGTATCTACAACCTAAAACATAGATAATACAATAAATAAAGTAATACATAGTATAAATAAGTAATACATAAGTAGTAGTAGTAGTATAAATAAGTGTGTAGTAATAGCTTAGACGAGCTCTACATACCTTCCGACTGCACATACCGTCATTGCTATGCAGATTGCAGACTCCACGTGCTCTAGGATATTATTGCTTTAATGTATGATGACTTCGAGACGTTTACCATTTCCTAGTGCCTCTCAATTGAGAGGCTAATTCACAAGCAGAATGCTAAGATTAGACTTAAGGCCTACGCAGACCGGGACGGTATGGCAAGTTTTTACCAATGGACATTCAAACGTAGCGATATAGAAATAAGACATACTCGTAAATTGCTATGGTTTAAAATTATGCCGTGGCATATCGCGGGATGCTTCGGCATTATTTGAAAGAATATCGATTTATGTCTTATTTCGTCCATTGGCAAAAACTTAAAATCCCTTGCCATGCCGTCCCAGTGTGCGTAGGGTTTCGTTCCTATTTGATAATAGCTTTCGGCACTTCGTTGTCTCTCTCAGTCCTTCCGATGGTTTCAAATAATATTTTAGATTACTTTTGTATCAAGAATGCGTTGCATGTTGTGCCCGTATCATTCAATCTGGGAAAAGCCACTTGATTTCGCTTTACATCAGGCTTATCCGGTCGAGTGGTCATTAGGCCGACAACGTGTCTATTCTCTCTGTGGGCGAGGCCCAAACCAAACTGTGGGGCCGGGCTGGGGCCGATGCGTAAGCGACCAGCGACACTGCAATGTATTAGCGCATTCGTTTTTTTTGCGAATTAATTCTACCGTATTGAACCAGAGACTATTATATCCAATTGACTGCGCCTGCGGGGGAATGCGGCTCACCAAACGTTTGTTGTATTCAACGAACGTTCGCATACGCAACCTATGTACGATGACGGGCCGCCAGACAGTTTCGCAGCGGCTGACCAATCACAGCTCTCTTACCTCGTCCCCCGCCGCCCGTAAATTGGTGAGTAGTGTTTCAAAGGAAAATGAATCTTTGCGCTCTTCGCTGGATAATATTATATTCCTGAGTAATATTCACAAGGTTATGGGCCTCTCAAGGTTATGGCTAATTTGGATGTGTCTAAATTATGTCTTTGGGCTAAACGCTACTCGCTGTTACCTCCAGCCGCGTCGCAGATCCGTATCGCTCTATCTAAACTGCCATCAGGCACGCTCCCCCCACACCTCAGTCCGCCTGCCCCTCCCCGCAGACAATTAACTGGGTAACTTGCACTTTAACGTTAACTAGGTAGTTGGACTTACTGTCTACTTGTAAGGCAGTGGGCCAAGAGGTATGCGGGCTAGGTTTCGATAACTACCCTGGCTTTCGAACTAGAGTTCACTAGTTATGACGTTCCTTGGTTTTAGAATCATAATAGGTATTCATAATGCTGCCTATTATACACGCGTGCTGTAATAATATTATCGTGCGGTGCGGTACACTAGTGCGGTAATGGATATAGTTTTTGGACAAGTAATGACAGCAAATAGTTATATGCAGGAAAAATATTAGTACTTTAATTTAATTGATACATGTTAGTGTCAAAATAAGATGATTAAACATTTATTTTCATCAAATTACAAGCAAACTAAGAAAACAGATGTATTTCGTTTACTATGATGAAATTTAATGTTTGGCTGTTTGTTTGGCTTTTGCACTGCCTGGCAGTCAGAGTCAACGAGCGAAAACAAAAAAAAAGTGGGCGCCATTTTGAATTTTCAACAAATAAAACTTTTCATTTATTGTTTTTATTGTGAAAAGTCGATGAAGATAATTATAGATTTTTCCTCACTAGTGTGTTGGAAAACGTCTTATTGAACTCGTGAGCAATTGGTAATAAAATAACATACCTACTCGGTTCTTTACTGGCTCTCGCCTGCGTGCGGCTCGAGCTTGTAAACCAGTCTTTGCTCCCTTGTTTCATAACATAAATAATGTACTAAAGAGTATCTGCCAGTGAATTTGCCACATAACGTCACGCCTTTTCCGATACGAGTTGGCAGTGGCACAAACATTCCCATGTTTAACCAGTTATTAGATACAGAGACATGTCCATCCAGGGGGCTTGTCCTTCGCCGCAGGTATGGAGATAGATATAAAGTTTTCCTCACGATGTTTTCTATCTCCAGAACTCGAACTCTTTTACATAAACACAATTATTTTTCTTGTAAAAATCTATTCAAGTCAATGAGCTCGCCATATTATGAGACCGGTGACCGCGTGAATTTCGCATACAAACGTAATACAAAAATGATTTGAATTTGAGAAATAGTTTAACGTATTTAGACTGTTAATCGGATTTATACACTGTATACGCAGGTTCCTGGTCTGTATACGCAGGTTCCTGGTCTGTATACCAGGGTTCCTCTTCAACCAATTTAAAAATCTTTTTAAGTAATTTGAATAAGAACCTTGTTATATGACCAGGAACCGGCGTAAACACTGTATTAATCCGATTAACAGTCTAAATGCTTTGAACTAGTTCTCAAATTCAAATCATTTTTGTATTACGTTTGTATGGGAAATTCACGCGGTCACCGGTCTCTTAAACTAGCCCCCTTATTAAATCTCATACCCACATCAAAACCAAGGTAGTTTATAACAAAATGCATTCTAAGCTACTGATTAGAAACTGATTAGGGACGTGAATAATTTTGAGTCACTTTAAGTACTTAATCAAATGGTACCTGCGCGTCATACATCGCTTCTTCCTGTCATTGAGGACTCGTTTCTAACAAGTTTCCTTGGTTACCAGTTACAAACCAGTTTATTTTAATTTCATGTAAAATCTTTGAGAAAAATGCTACGTTTCTTCAATAATATTATTTGAGTTAGTCTAACACCCACCCAACATACAATCAAAAACATGTCAATCAAATTGAAAAACATTCGCAATAAAATTAAAACGCACTGCGTGTAATTGATTCCGAGAGTCCAATTTATTATTAAATTTCGTATAATGTGAAGGTAAACCTTTTTCTTGCAATAAAAAAACTTAGCGTCACGCTTTTTCCCATACGGGGTGGCAGAGGCACAATTGTGCCCACTTTTAACCAGTATACCAGTTTTAGCCAGTTTGTGTATATTTATCTAATGTTTCGTGTATTTTCTCTGTGCGCTGTGTTTATGTTTATTTTTAGCTTCGCTGTAAGTGGGTTACATGTTTTATTAAAATTATTAATTAATGACATCACTTGCGTTTTCTGCGTCATTGCTCAATTGCTCGGTGATTTGGTGGCTTCGATAGAACTGAAGCCTGTTCGGAGAGAGTCGATAAGTGCACTACGCTGTTTTTCAAGCCCGATTGACAGGACAGGGTAGGTGTAATAAGAAACAGAGAGTCAGGATCCCGAAACAGGGCGATCGTGTGTACCCGATCTCCTGTCTCCCTGCCACCCTGCCGATTGTGTAGTGCAATAAGAAACAGGGAGGCAGGGAGCTCAGTCGCTCCGGCTAGTCGTGCGGAAAGCCTGTCCTGTAAAGGAACGGACATGGAACGAGACATTTACGGTCCAGACATAGTTCCTTTAATATGTCCGCGGCGATGGGCTTGCCCCCTGTCACGCAAAATGGAGTATTGAATCACTAGCTGAAAGTGGACACATTGGTGTCTCTGCCACCACGTATGGGAAAAAGGCGTGATGCTATATGTGTGTGTGTGTATAGTCCATGGAGTGTACCTATACTCCGACCGTTCCCGTTCCGCTGAGTATACTCCAACTTCGGGAGTCGGGGATTTCAATGAACCTGTCTAGTTCCTCGGAGTATACCTAGTCGTTCGTACTCTGAGTATAGTGTCTTCTTCTTAAATGTCCGTTTAGATTGCCTTTTGAACTAGACAAGTTCATTGCAATCCCCGACTGTCGGAGTATGTCTATATTAACGGAACTATGTCCGGACCGACGATGTCTCGTTCCATGTCCGTTCCTTTACATTTGCACACGTTTACAGACAGTGCAGACAGGGAACGATTTCTCGCGTAGGTGTAATAACTCAGCATCCTGCCTGGGAGACAGGAACCCGGGAGGCAGGGCACGATAGACAGCGTAGTCTAATAGGCCCAGTCAATGGGCTCTGTCTCACGAACCGTAATAACTAGATTTGAAATTTTTACAGAACGCGTATAATATGTACAACACGAAAAAATAATAAATAAATGGTGTCCCCATACAAGAAATGGTGCGGAAACTTACGTGCTTTGTTTTATCAGCTCTCCCTAAATTAATTTACCATTAACTTGTTTACATCGATTAACTGAAGAGAAACACACAGGGGTCGGCATTGTGTCTGCAACGTTACCGGCATATGCCAGAAGTAATTATATACTATATAGGCCTGTAAATACAGACAGGGTGACTGTGAAACCCCTAGCTATATTTTAAGGGGTTTTTAGGGACATCACTCTGAGCAACTTTCAGTATGAAACCGATTTGATCAGAGCGACTTTATTTTTCACTTCTCCATATAAATCAGTTGACCAAATCAGGCCAAAATGTACTGAAATAAAGTTGCTCTGATAAAATAGGTTTCTTAGTGAAAGTTGCTCAGAATGATGTCCCTAACAACCCGCTAAGATATAGCTAGGGGTTTCACAGTCACCCAGTATAATATTTTTTCCAAATGTTTACTCTGTCCGTTTTAGCATGGTAACGTCATAACACTCGATAATGACTTCAATAAAGTTGTCAACGATGAGAAAATGGAGGATAACGACATTGTACGTATATTATTTATTACACACCTTCTTTGCGCCAGCTGTATGAGAATGCCACTTATCAGAACTATTGGATCCCCCCGAAACGCACACACATACACACACACACCCTGCACATATTACTGTACACTGTACATCTATATCTATATTTTACTGTTTTTCAACCGACTTCAAAAAAGGAGGAGGTTCTCAATTCGACCCGTATGTTTTTTTTTTCTATGTTTGTTACGCGATAACTCCGCCAATTATGAACCGATTTGAACAAATCTTTTTTCGGCGTATAGGTAATACCTCAAGGGTGGTCCCATTGACACCAGGTCAGGATCTGATGATGGGATCCTGGAGAAATTGAGGGAACTCTTCAAATATTATAGGCAGACCTATAGTGATTTTTGTGTTTTTCATAATAACTCGTGCAAATGCACATGGTAAGCATAATATTGTGATGCGGAACTGCTGATGAAGACCACACATGGCCACCAGATCTGCTCAATACTAGGTACAAATACAATGCGTGGCTGACGGGCAGGCAACGCATAGCCTAAACCGGTGGACCTAGAGCCATGAAACTTTGTACAGAGGTTCCTTAGTAGCGTGGGGTAGCACTGAGATGGGATTTGACAAAATTAATTCCCCAAGGGTGGGGGGATAAGGGGTTACAGTTTGTATTAAACTCAATCTAATCAAATAGGGTTTGTGGAAGTCGGGTTTTTCTAAAGTTTACTTTTTGTTTCAATTATCTAAGTTACTTGCCTACCTGTCTCTTGAATGTACTCTCACCGTCCTTATTTGACTATTTACATAGTGAAATCCTTATTATTGGCCTAGTTATTTAAGCTATGTTATTGTTTAATTTTTATGTACGGCTTTGGATTTTTGTTCAATAAATTAAAAAAAAAATGTACTTGTTTAAGTACATAATAATACATTATCTCATCTCATAT
This sequence comes from Argyresthia albistria, assembly GCA_963457715.1. NCBI lineage: Eukaryota > Metazoa > Arthropoda > Insecta > Lepidoptera > Argyresthiidae > Argyresthia > Argyresthia albistria. The sequence continues at coordinate 7,467,103 of OY735277.1, read as the reverse complement.
CCCACACATAATAAATCTAACAAGTTTCCGCTTACGATCGATCGATATGTTCATGGCACTCGATTTGTGACGGTCTCCGCGATACCAGGTTAGCCTAGTGCGGAGATCGCAGTGAAACGGTAGAGTGAGACTTAGGAAGAAAATAGTTGATTTACAGTATTTACAAGAGTTTTAATGAACATAAACATAAACATAACATAAACATTTACATACAGGCACATACATTGCTGCTGGCCCCACACTAGGATACCCTGTGTCGTGGGAACCAGAAACAGCGACATCACAAACATGTAAACATCCAAAACCTGGGGGGTTTTTTTTTGCCCCCAGCCGGGATTCGAACCCGGGACCTCTCACATGGTAGGCAGATGCGCAACCGCTGAGCCACTGAGGTCGTCGATGAAAGAAGATGAATTTGGAATTTAGGACAGAGTCGTGGGTTAAATTCAGTTAGAACGTCTTCGTGCGTGCGTGGACTACGTCTCCCCTTGAAGCATCGCAGGTCCGGCGAAGGGTCAGCAGGTTTTGGTAGGCTGTATGTAGCGTCCTCTGGGCAGCAGCAGGGACGTGGCTGGGACGATGAAGGAACGTAGCAGGGACGTAGGGTCGTAGCAGGAATGCAGGGAGGATCGTAGGAAGGCACGTAGGAAGGCCGTAGGAACCGTGTGAAGGACACAGCGTCAGGAGTTGAAGAGGAAAAGCTCCGTCTGCAATGCCCCGTCCAGACTCGCCGAGGTGGGAGAGCCGAGTAGACACCTAGCTATCAGAGACGTTGCAGACGGACTTGTAGCTGTAGAGACAGGAAAGAGATAGGAAAACACAGATATATACAGACAGAAACTAGGAATAAAAAGGAACTAGAAAAATACGTACCCAAGCCTAAAAAAACTAAAGCTACAGCTAGCACAGATAGCCAGTACAATCAAAACTATTTACCCACATATTTTAGTAAGTTTTATAATTATTGTACTCTGTTTGGCAAAATAAACGAATTTGTATTTGTATATAGTTTATGCTAATCAAATCCAATGTAAGATGATAGTAAAGGGCTCTACTCACGATGCAATCGGTCGCCTTCAACTTTTATTTCCCTCTCTGTCTATCTTCCTGTCCGTCCTACTCTAGCGGTTGCAAGGCAACCTGCCTTCTATGAGCTGCAGCGACAGATTGCAAGCCAGGTTGCATCGTGAGTAAAGCCCCATCATCAGCGACATCACAAACATGTTTACACATGTTTTGATGTCGTTGCTTCTAGCTCTCACGGCACAGGGTATCCTAGTGTGGGGCCAGAAGCAATGCATGTGCCTGTATGTAAATGCATATTTGCATATGCAACTTAACTGTGGAATGACGGGTGTCGCTAGGCTTTAGATAATATGAGATGAGATTATTTATTGATAATTACATTACAAAATACATTACATGTCAGTTTTGTATTAAAAATAAATCATAACCATAAATCATTCAATGTTGAAAACATAAATTATAAGTCGCGAAATAATTAAAATAATAAGTAATAATAATTCATTAGATTAAAACGTCAAAACAATGTCATCATAATTATTAGATATGTAATACAGAAACATATCATCATGTAAAGTCAAGTAAAACGTAAACGTAAACGTAAAACTTTCTAGTATACATATAAAATTTATATCTTAATAACATAATCTAGGCTTTACCATATGAAAGCTAAAACCCAGATGGCGCTTTGGTGACTGTACCATGTTAACGTCAGTGTCAAGTACAGGGATTCGATTTTTGTGTTTTTTATTGCGATAAAGAACCATAAAATATTGTATTCTCTGATGACTGTGCGTGAGCTTCAAACTAAGATTCGAAGGAGAAATGCGACAGGAGCTGGAAAAAAGCTCATCTGGTAGAAAGGTAAAAGCTCATCTGGTAGAAAGGTAACCAATACAAAGAATTCGGCGCTATGTTTCGCTAGCGGTTAATAATAGTAAATAAATATATACCCTACTTTTACATTTGAAAGCACTGCATTCAGGTTGGAAAGTTTCAAAACTTTGTTTACAAAAAACTACATACAATTTGTCAGTTCCCGTGTCATACTTAGGTACTATCGCGGATGCGCCACCTAGCGTGAGAAATTGACAGTTTTCCACCCACGGGCATAGAATGGCATTTCAACACCCCTTGAGGACAGAAGGGTTCTTGACTTTGACAGTGGGTACCAAGACATCAATTAATGTCTATCGCAAGGGGATGAGAACTTGATTTCCCCTAATTTTAATGTCATTTTTGGTGCCAAACGGAACCCTATTACTGAGACTTCGCTGTCCGTCTGTCCGTCCGTCCGTCTGTCACCAGGCTGTATCTCATGAACCGTGGTAGCTAGACAGTTGAAATTTTCACAGATGATGTATTTCTGTTGCCGCTATAACAACAAATACTAAAAATCAAAAGAAATTTAATATTAAGGGGGGCTCCCATACAACAAACGTGATTTTTTTGCTCATTTTTGCTCGATATTGATAATGGTAGCAGGTAGACGCTTAAAATGTTCACAATATATTGAGTATATTATTTCCTTTTCCGGTTATTTTTTCCTTTTCTGCCAGGAGTATGACAAGCTCTAGTCCGAAAGGGTTGCACAGTCAACTACGGGGCCATTGTTTTGGCACGTCGTATCTCGTCTCGCTCTCGCTCTCTCTCCCGCCAACTCAAACGCCGAGTATCACACTCGGGGCATCTCGGGTCCCGCCCCGACGTGCCAAAACAATGGCCTCGTACTGAATGTTACTTTCAGATTTCCAAAATCGTGGAAAAGATCGACAGCTTCAACATAAAGGTGCACCCCCGCATCTACCTCTATTACCGGCTCCTGCACAAGAGTGTCACAGATTTTGCAGATCAGACAGGAGACTCCATCTATAACCCCTACAAGTACAGTGATAAGAGTGGGGATGGCAAGAAATCGTAAGTCTTTAGGGGTGTTTCAATCAGTCTTGATACCCTACTTTATGCGAGAAAGAGAGTCCGAGAAGATCCTATACAAGGTGTAAATGAACTAACGCAAAATGAGAAACTACTTTGTTAGGGACATCATTCTGAGCAACTTTTAATATGAAACCGATTTGATTAATTCATTAACACCTTTTAAACCATACTTTTATTTGTTAAATGTAGAAACGTAATTACAAGGTAACAATCTACAAGTGTGATCGGAACCCTTGGTGCGCGAGTTCTACTCGAATTTAATCGTTTATCTCTCAAAGTCAAGTCAAATATTTTTTTACAAATCATACAGTATGCTTAGTCCATACGTCAATATAATATTTAAAAAAATGTATACTACCGCTATTTCTTATTTCCCAGCCTCCGTCAGAATCGTCCAAATGATCTCAACGGGAAAGAGATGAAGAAAAAATTGGTCGGATCGAAGATAATGTTCATACACACGAACCAAACTGGAAATATCAGTCAAGATACAGCTCGTAGTTTGAAAGTCCAGCTTCAAAAAACTAAGCCACATCCTCGTGAACCGAAAAATGTGGTTGATTACACAGATATTACATGAAGTTGTTTACAAAATGTTTTTTCTATCAGTGATTAAATTGAGTATTGTCACAGAAGAGATAATAGTACTCCGGTATTGTCTCACGGCCGATCCTAATAACCTATCTCTATCCGTGATCTACAGATTACGCGTTACATTTGACAGTTGCGCTATGAGATTAATGTCAAAATTGACACTATCTCAAATCTGTAGATTATGGATAGAAGATAGGTTATTAATTTCGGCCGTAGGTCACCGAATATTTAAAAAACCGCGACATTACAATCAACGGGTTTAAACGGTTTTAAGGTTATGATATAGTTTCGAGTTCAATTTTTTTTATTGACCATACAATTATACAGATTGCTTAGTCAAAGTCAATATAATATTAATATTTTTGTATACTACCCCCCGTTCGGAAGTTGTGGGCTTAGGGATGGAGCCAAGAAGGGCAAGAAACTACCCCGTTACTCTTTTAAAATATGTCAGGGCCTTACAAATACAATGTTATGTATTTCTACTTAAGGCGCCTCATGAATAAATTAGGGGTGCTTTTTTCATGTGTATTTCAGGAAATACTAGGCAAATCGTAATCAATTTCTGGTATATGTAATTTGACTGTATAATCTAGGGTTTTCATGAAGGAAAACGTGTTTGGATAAAATTTTCTCGATAGAAAATAAATCCAAAGTCAACCCTTTTTTCCAATATTTTTTCCTTTTTTACCGCAGTAGTAGTAAATATGATCTTTCTATTAATTGTAATATGCGGGGAATTGTTGTTATTAGCGATTTGAAGATTGAAATGTAATTCTCTGGAATAGCTTATTTTTTATGATTTTTTTTTCCGTTTTGGCGCTTACGTTGATTCAGATTAGGCGCGAGCGCACAATTGCCATCCCACTTATTCCTGTTCCCGAGTTATATTTGCTTCTCACTTCCGCAATCTTCGTTGACCTTGGTTTGTAATTATTCGTACCTCGCCTTAAGATTAAGGAATACACCGAAGAGAGACGTACTAACTCAGTCCAGTGTATGTGCCCCTGACGGTACAGGATGACATCATACTTGTATTGTTTATGTAGAAACGTAATTAATTACACCAGTCACGAGGTATCAAGGTAGAGTTCGTCTAAGCTAAAATGACGCGCCCCACTCCTTGGTTTTGTATTTCTTTGTCATACAAAACCAAGGAGTAGGGCGCGTCATTTCAGCTTAGACGAGCTCTATCAATCTAAAAGTGTGATCGGAAATCTTAGTGTGCGAGTACTCTGACCTGTGATGTCCTCTAAAAAAATTATAAGTGATTTCTATAGGGCCAGCCGTTACATCAAAATAATTTTAGAATATATTTATCACAGGTCTGGTGTCTGTAACAAATACTTTTCAAGATTCAGCCTAGCCATCAGTAATTCAGTGCTACGCGTAGAAATACTGAGTTTAAATATTCCAACAGATAGATTCCTTTTCTTCGCGACCTCCATTATTTTCTCTAAGGACATCGGTCCAGGTTCGAATCCCTGTCGAGCCTAATTTATTGCTACACTCGATCATGCTGTGGATTTTATTGATTGAATTATCTGATTATTTTGTCTGGATTTGCGAAGGGTCTGATTGCTTTTTAGGGTTCCGTACCCGAAGGGTGCCAAACGGGACCCTATTACTGAGACTTCGCTGTCCGTCTGTCCGTCCGTCCGTCCGTCCGTCTGTCACCAGGCTGTATCTCATGAACCGTGGTAACTAGACAGTTGAAATTTTCACAGATGATGTATTTCTGTTGCCGCTATAACAACAAATACTAAAAATCAAAAGAAATTTAATATTAAGGGGGGCTCCCATACAACAAACGTGATTTTTTTTGCTCATTTTTGCTCGATATTGATAATGGTAGCAGGTAGACGCTTAAAATGTTCACAATATATTGAGTATATTAATTACTTAAAAAATAAATAATTAAATTAAAATTAAATTAATATTTAGGGGGGGCTCCCATACATTTTTTTTGCTGTTTTTTATACATAATGGCACGGAACCCTTCGTGCGCGAGTCCGAGTCGCACTTGGCCGGTTTTTATTTATTTCACCTCTGCGTTATTTGATTGTCCTAGAATAGAGTTTAGCAATCAGCGGAGGTATTTGGACAAGAGTAAAAAAATATTGGATCTAATACTTTACATTACATGTTTCGACCCTTGTAGAAGATTCTTAACGCTTGCAACGCTATTTGCAGCGTGCGCAACAACGTTCGTAGCAGATTGGAAACTCTATTTGCAGCGTGGGTTACACTGCTTGAGGGTCGATTTCACGTCTCACAAGAATGAGATCTCATTCGTGTGAGACGAATCTCATTCGTGTGATACAAATATTCGTGAAATCGACCCGATTACGTTTAGCCCTCAAATCAATGAAACTCTTTTAGTTAACAAAGTCTCATTTTGCGTGACAGGGAACTAACTCATCGCAGTAGTTAGAGACAAAGTAGGCGATTCCCATCAAACAACATAACCTAACAAGTTATGCAAACCTAGTAGGTACAACAAACCTCGTGGTGTATCTCGTATCTTCACGCTATCCGCGTCGGGGGCGATCGTATCGCCGTGCCCATTGACCGAGTAATTACTCGGCTTGTAAACCCGCGCGGTCCGTTATCGGACCTAACCACTGTTGGTAGGCGGGGGAATCGGACCGCAGTCACATCACTTGGGACGAGTAGCACAATCGTAATATGGCGTCAAGCCTTTTTCCAGACGGGGTGACAGTGGCGCAGTTGTGGCCAGTTTAGCACAAAATTACTTATAGGTACTTTATGATTATGATACAGATAAATAAAACACGCTACATTCGCAGAAAGAGAAGAGAGTTGATATTTTTTCCACGAAACAATACGGAATTGGACAACATTAAAAATATTCGACGAATGTGGTAATAGACAGATAGGTAGCGTAGAAATACATATTTCATTATATTTTAGAGTAAAAAATGTTTATTTTTTGCGGATTCCAGGAATTAAAATGTCTCTGGCATATTGTGAATCACAATGATGGCATGAGACGAGCATTTGACGTCACGCGAGTTCTGTGACCGACGGCGCCATTAGAAATACAGTGTTTCTCGCGCTGTTTTTTTTCAAATTCATAATCATAATAATAAACGTTTATTGGCAAGAAAATACAAGGATAGTAACTAATTTTACATTGAATAATTTTGCTGAGGCAATAGGAAGTGGCTCAGCCCTTGCTGACACAGAGCCGGGACTCTGCGTAGCGCTGATTTTCAGCCTCAAATTCAACTATTTATTATTATTTTTTATTGAAACTACAGAAGATATACTGGAAATATTAATTAATGTAGTGCGATTAAAATGTAACAAAATTTATTTTAAAACTACTTCCAAAATGAGTCTAATACCGTATTATGTTACGCCATTTTCGCATATGGGGTGGCAGAGGCACACGTTCAGTCAAATCAATACCTTATTCAGCCTTGCGCATCGCCACGTAGCTGGTGAACTTATGAAGGTTTCCTCACGATGATGTGATGAAATTCATGTTATTCGTTTGATACAAGTTGTTAAACTTATTTTAACTTTATTCATGGAACACGACCATTTGTTCCATGAATAAAGTTGTTCATAATGATAGTACTCGGTCAACTAATTGAAAGTCGTCCTTTATTGGCGCCCAAACTAGAAATTGCTTGGAGTACGAAGTCGTTTGACTTAATATTTCTTCTACTTTTAGTCCAGGTTTAGTTAATTAGAGTTCTGCGCGTCGTCTACACTCGAATTATTACTATTAATCTCGTAACTAAAATGTAAACAATACAAGACTATAACATAAATAAACGTAAAAGTCAAAGGTATTATACTAGAATGTTAAAGTTCTTGCTACGAGGCTAGAAACTCGAAATAAAGTGATGAAAGTGACGCCAATAATCAAATTCAGATACTGCATTAAATTATGAAATCTTCCATTTTGAGTCTATACCCTTATTATTAAAACAACGAAGTAAAATGACAGTTCCGATGTGACCGCTTATTGGTAGAAAATAAATAGCGATGGGGTCAAGAATGATTTAGTTCATTCTAATGATGTCTCAACACCCTCAATATAGAATGAAATTGATATAAATGATTAGAGAGCTAGTAGTCTAGTGTCTAGTGCATATAGCTTGTTCAAACTGAAATGACGCGCCCCACTCCTTTATATGCGAATAATGATTAAGAAAATAAACATTTACAATAGAATAACTCAGAATAATAAAGTGGGCACAATTTGCTTCTGCCACCTCAAATGGGAAAAAGCGGAATGCTTTCGATGACATATTAAATTGTGACAAATATTTCTCTATTCATTTTCGTTTTTTCAGTTAGAATGAATGAGAACATCACTATCAACTTGAACATGGCAATATTATTCTCTACCCTACCCCTTTCTGTTACACCCTGTATATCCAATTGTGCGCCTGCGGGGGAATGCGGCTCGCCAAACGTTTGTTGTATTAAACAAACGTTCGCATACGCAACCTATGTACGATGACGGGCCGCCAGACAGTTTCGCAGCGGCTGACCAATCACAGCTCTCTTACCTCGTCCCCCGCCGCCCGTAAATTGGTGAGTTGTTTTTCAAAGGAAAATGTATCTATGCGCTCTCCACTGGATAAGTGCTCCCTGGTTCATACCCTGTGCAGTTATATGCGCTTATTACATTACGCTGTCGGCAGGGCACGATTTAAATAGACGTCTCACTCTGATGGAACGACTAGAAAGAGACAGTGAGTCGGACAGGGCCCTGCCGACAGCGCGTAGTCTAGGCCCATTAGGCTGGATTCGACCAACATAAAGTTATCCGGAGAATAACTGTCCCAGGGATAACTTGTAACTTTTTCATAGACCCCAGTGACACCTAGATCACCTCACCTAGGTGTCACTGGTGTATATGAAAAAGTTCGCCCGAAAAAGACTTCTGGCCGATTTCACTAACAATACCTATCTTTTAGAGTGCACTTTATTTTATTTTAGGGGCCACCTAGCGGTTGTTTCGCTTTGACCTAAGTTTAAGGGTCAACTAGGCCACTATGCTGCCGTCATACCGAAGAAGGCGGCATATACAGATGACGCTGTTTCGAGATAATTAGCAAAACGTAACTTTTCTATATTTCGTAGCTCTGAGATCGAAATACTTATCTTTTTAGGTACTGGTAGGAAGGGACTAACTCTCTTGTAATACAAATACTAAAAAAACATAAATATTGTAGAAATCAAAGAAGTAATGATGAAAAAACCTAGTTGCCGCTATTAAAATTTGCATTTTAATAAACTTACACTATATGAATCCTACCGAAAAGGCGGCATCTGCATAGAGAATATCACAAATTTAATTAGTTTTGTACCATAATTAAGCCAATAGCATTATTTACAATAAAATAATATTTTGAATAGAGTCACAGGGGTATTGAGATCAAAAATAAAGCATTATTTTTCCTTAATCAATCGCGGCGTCGTCGCTGTCGTGTTTTTTTTGTAGAGTTGGGTGTCACGGTTCAGGCAAATTCTTCCAGAACTCCTTTCGGGTTTCTGGAAGGATTTTGACTGACATGAGAATGCCGGATCTGCAATTACAGCGGAGGCGTTAAAAGGTAAAAAGGCGGCATGTACAAAAACAGAGAAGAAAGGCGGCATCTACAGGTAGATGCCGCTTTTTTGCCCTGTATTTTACAGACGCTGCTTTTTTACTTTTTATCGAATACAGGTTATGTGCAGAAGCCGCCATCTTCCCATCTCGAAACCATAGTTCCAGCGTAGTTACCGCCTTTTTTTATATACAGAAAGATAGGAAATTTTGTACTGATTCCAACGGTACCAAAAACGCATTTTTTATTTTTTTGTAGATCTGCCCACCCGCCAGTAAAACGCAGTAAAGACCATTTTGGTCAAATGGAGTTTTAAACAGATTCTTGATCAGCGATTTTCGCGCTATTTTTCTGTTTTACCCATTTCTTCCTAGGACGCCTAGAAATGGTGGCCAAAAACGACCCAAAGGCAGTAAGAGCCGGAACATTTGATGAAATACCAGTTAAAATGCAGCGCGGTGGCGTAAGATATGCAGTAATTGCAGACAGACAGGTAGAAAACAGACTAACTCGCAGTAAATTATTTTGCAACTGCATTTTAGTCTTTCTTAACATTCTTACAACAATCATATAAAAACTACCTAAAACGCAGTTCAAGCTTAAATGTGCGATTTTTCTCTTACTGCACTTGAAAACTTTCAGTTTTTTATTGACTTTCACCACCTAAAACGCAGTAGATAAGAATGTACTGCGCTTTAGGCCGTCAAAGTCAATGAACTGTTATGTGTTATAAAACTAGTTAAAATGCAGTAAAGACCAACGGACTGCGTTTTAGACTGTGTTTACGCATACCTGCAGAGACAATTTAGCCACATAAATTGCAGTAAAAAATTAATTGAACTGCATATTAGTTGGTTGCATATCCGATATCACTGTTCTGTTCTGCTAACTAAGATGCAGTAGTGAACTAAAAAAATGCGTTTTAGATGGTACAATCTACAAAATCCACAAATCATACTGCAAAATGTAACGCGCCAACTGCATTTTAGGTAGTGAAGGTGTGTATGTGTGCACGCACACGTTAGATAGATAGAGTACTAACTGCAATAAAAGCCCCAGTGACAGAACTTACAGACAAACGTGACGGAAGAAACTTAACTATCGCAACAGTCAACAAGGAACTACTCACTGCGCATGTGAATTCATTCAACCCTTGCGTGCACCATTACCGCAGGAAGCATGCGCCTAACAGAAAATATTTACCAAGGGACATCACCATTGCAGATATGTATAAAAATTTCACGAAGTTGCACCCAAATGTACAATGCTGCAAAGAAACCTACCGAAACCACGTGAGTAACATAATGAAGATATCATTTGCAAAGCTTGGACACGAAGAGTGTGAAACATGTGAGATATTTGACCTCCACAATGATGATCATTCTAAAGAACCAGACTCAGAATGTCCAACTTGCCAAAACTACATCAAGCATAAGCTAAGATACACAAACGCACGAAAACTTTACGAAAGAGACATCGCAGCAAAAACAGATGAGAAGACCGTTATTATATCTGCGGATTTACAAAAGGTGGTTATGTTGCCAAGAATTGACACATTCAAATCCGCTGTTTTCTGTCCTAGGCTAGTTGCCTACAATGAGAGCTTTGTCCCGTTAGGAGGATTTTCCACCAAAAACCCTGCATATATTATGGCACAAAGGAGTAAGTGGACGAAAGCAAGAAGACCTTATAAGCGCATTCAGAAGTTTCTTGCTGCACAAAAGGGATGCTAAAGATATAAAGATTTGGCTAGACAATTGCTCAGCTCAAAACAAAAACTGGTGCCTGTTGACCTTTTTGGTGCAGTTTGCCAACAGTGATGAGATACAAGCTGAGTCTATTATTGAAACAAAAAGTAAACTTTAGAAAAAACCGACTTCCACAAACCCTATTTGATTAGATTGAGTTTAATACAAACTGTAACCCCTTACCCCCCCCCCCCCCCCCCCCCCTTGGGGAATTAATTTTGTCAAATCCCATCACAGTGCTACCCCACGCTACTAAGGAACCTCTGTACAAAGTTTCATGGCTCTAGGTCCACCGGCTTAGGCTATGCGTTGCCTGCCCGCCAGCCACGCATTGTATTTGTACCTAGTATTGAGCAGATCTGGTGGCCATATGTGGTCTTCATGAGCAGTTCCGCATCACAATATTATGCTTACCATGTGCATTTGCACGAGTTATTATGAAAAACACAAAAATCACTATAGGTCTGCCTATATGAAATGAAATGAAATGAAAACGTTTTATTTGCCTACTTAGTTTACATTTTGGGTTCCTGGCTCCCAAAATAGGATACCCTGTGCCATGGGTAGCCAGGCATCTTTCGTATACTTGGTTGGCAATAAAATATTTGAAGAGTTCCCTCGATTTCTCCAGGATCCCTGTTGGATTATTCGATTGAGAATCGATTGTACAAAAACTAATCTGTGAAACCGCCACACTGTATTTAAAAAGTTAGTTCATAGCTGTGTTATAAAAGGCGTTGCAACCGCCCAGACCCTCCTTGTTTCTGGTGTGTTCTCAAGCTGATAGGACATAGTCGTATAGCCTTCCAAGTACATTAAATTCCCGCCAATATAAGGAATTGAGTTAAACTACTAAACCGTCGTTTCTCTAAATCTTAACTCTGCAAATAGGCTCATACCCAATAGGTTATGGGCCCAGGTGCCGCGAAATGAATCTACTGTGCAAACATTAACTAAATTTCAAAAATGGAAACGAAAAGACCAAAACGTAAAATCCAACCTTTTGCTGGTGAAAAAAACGCAGCATGGAAGTTTCGAATTCGCGCGTTACTAAGTGAGATGAACTTAATGAAAGTGATTGACGAAGAACCCCCAAAATGATAATAAAAGTCTCGACGCGCTGTACGAGCGAAAAAGTCTTGCAACGCAGTTAGCATTACGTAAGACGTTACTTGCGCTGAAACTTCAAAGTGATATTCCCCTCGTGAGCCACTTCACCACATTCGACGAGCTGATTTCGGAGTTGTTGGCGGCCGGCGCAAAAACTTGATGAGACTGACAAGTTCATGCGGCGGCGCAGCTGAACGAAGAATCGACGCCCGCGCCAGATGAGTTCTCAGGCTTCGCATTCATGACGGGCTACTACCAACAAGAGGACGAGCGATTGGAGAACAGGATAACGTTCCTGTTGGACTCTGGAGCGTCTGACCACATCATAAACAGGGAAGTTTTCTTCTACATCTGCTCAAACCTAACCACACCATGTATAGCCTAACCCGTAGTTTACGAGATTATCCCACACACTCGAAGTAGTTGTTGAAGTTATGCGTTAAACCAGAATTATTGCTGGATTACTATTTATTGATGTTACTAGGTATACAGTTGTATAAAGACTCAGCTAAGCTATAGTTAAATATCATACAAGTATGTTCGCATGACGCGTGACTTAAACTAGGTTGCTGATCACAATATTGTGCGGCGTGACCGTACACACCAGTTAAAATTTTAATTGCTAAAACTGGACAATTTATTTCAGCTACGAAGAAGGGATCAATTCAAGTTGTGAGCGATACAGGTGCTTTTCTGCCCCGAAGTGCCGTACAACGGCTGCTGTCGGTGTCCAAAATGCAGCGAGCCAGCCTGAACGTTGTTTTCGACCAACATGGAGCCCACATCACTGACTGAGGTGGTAAGAAGCTCATGAATGGTATGTGTTGAAACAACTTATTTGCTATAATGTTATCTGTGATAGTGCATCGCTCTGTTTCCCAAATATGCACGAACAACAGTGACTATGAATTATGGCATCAACGATTGAGTAAAAATAAATTCCAGGAAATAAAAGGCATTGATATGATGGACGATATAAAACTAATTGAATCAGTGGTTCCTAACGAAAAATTGTGTGAACCGTGCATTACTGGAAAACAGACGATCGGTAGTAACAGAGAGTAAGGATAAATAGCCAGTAAAGCGACCATTGTATAGCGCCATTCAGATGTGTGCGCGCCTATCACTCCTCCAACAATTAATAACAAAATTACTTTATATTGTTTGTCGATCAATTCACACACTATTGCGTAACTTACCTGATAAATAACTTATAAATCAGATGTGTTCGCTTGTTTCAAAGACTTTTTGCAAAGTGTGAAGCTAAATTCAAATCAAAATTAGTAAATCTCTACTGTGATAACGGTGGCGAGTATTTATCCACCGAGATAAAAAAAAAATAAAAAAAAAAAAAATAAAAAAAATTGCGTGCAAAAAGGTATATATATCATTTAACGGTTCCACGAACGCCTCAACTCAATGGTGTTTCAGAGCGTATGGTAAAAACGATAACTGAGAAAGCCCGCGCTATGATTCATTGGGCAAAGTTAGATAAAGTATTTTGGGGCGAAGCAGTTTTAACTGCAGTGCATTTAATAAATCTAACACCAATGAGGGCATTGAAAAAATCTCAGACACCATATGAGTTATGGCATGGTAAAAGCCGGTTCCAAAATACCTAAGGGTTTTTGGTACTACAGTCTATGTCCATAATAAAACCAGTAAGGCAAAGTTTGACGACAAATCGTTAAAAAAAAAAAAAAAAAAAACTGGTGGGCTATGAACCAAACGGATATAAAGTTTGGAGTGTAGAATGCGAAAGGTTTGTGACTGTGAGAAAAGTTATAATAGATGAGACAAATTTCCAACCAAGGAATCCAGGCCTAAGTTTAAGCCTGAAGAGAATGTTCAAAATTCTCATGACAAAACTGATAATAATGATGGTCTATCTAAATCAGTGTCAAAGTCTCAGTGTAGAAATAACTCTGATGCAGATCAGGTGAAATCTGACCACAGTCCAAACAAAATTCGTAAATTATGTAGTGACCCAGACCCAAAAACGCAAAACAATGACATACCTATTAAAATCACAGATGAGAGTAAAAGCACAGATTAATAAAAAGGTAAAAGTAATTAATTGAGGAGGAGCGATAGAATCAGAGGTCGGTATATGTTATGATCTTATGATGAAACTGATGATGAATATTTACCAGTGTGCTCAATCATTGATTTGTAAAGTACCTAGTTCATTCGAAAAGATAAAAACTAGAGATGATAGAATTCATTGGGATAGCGCAATAAAATATGAATTAAACTCCCTTAAGGAAAATAATACTTGGTCAATACAATACCAATTGTAAATGGATTTTCACTATCAAACATAACGAATATGAAAAACCTTTAAGATATAAAGCTCGACTTGTAGCTAGAGGTTTCAGTCAAGAATATCTCGTAGACTACAATGAAACATTTGCGCCTGTAGCTAGGATTGCTAGTTTTAGATTGATAATTACTTTTTGCAAATCAAAATAACTTACTGGTTCATCATTTAGATGTTAAAACTGCCTTTTTAAATGGTAAGTTAAAAGAAAAAAATCTACATGGAAATTCCTGAAGGGTAATTTATACAGGCAACAAAGTATGCAAGCAGGCTGCAAGATGTTGGTTTGAAGTCTTTGAGCAATCCCTAAAAGAGAAAGGTTTCAAAATTCGGATGTTGATAAGTGTATAACATGTATTAGATAAAGGAGAAATTCATAAAAACATTTATATAGTACTATACGTCGATGATTTAGTCGTTGCGTGTGCGATGTCCAAACAATGAATAATTTTAAAATGTATTTAATGAGCAAATTTAAAATGACTCATATGAATGAGATAAAATTATTTCTAGGTATAAGAAATAAGAATAACTAAAAAAAAATAATATTGTACACTAACATTAGATCAAAGTTAGTATATAAAACCAATACTGTGTAAATATAATATGCAGGACTGCAATCCAGCAAGTACTCCTCTAGAAAGTAAACCTAATTATGAGGCCCTGAATTCAGACGTTAAATATGATGCGCCCTGTAAAATCCTTATAGGCTGTTTGATGTATGTTATGCTATGTACTCGGCCAGATCTAAGTGCGAGTGTCAATATATTGAGCAGATACACAAATAAGAATAATAAGGAGTTGTGGCAATGTCTGAAAAGAATGCTTATATACCTGAAGGGCACAATTGATTTAAAATTAGTGTATAAAAGAGGTAATTTTGAGAATGTACTGTGTGGGTATGCAGATTCCGATTGAGGTGGAGATAAAAGTGATAGACATAGTACAACAGGATATATATTTTAGTCTTTCCATAATTGTACAATAAAATGGTGTACAGAAAGTGTACAGAATGTGTAAGAAACAGTCCTCCGTTGCAGCTTCTTCGACAGAAGCGGAATATATGGCACTGTATGAGGCTGTAAAGGAAGCTTCATGGTTAAAATCACTAATGTTAAGCAATAACATACAAATTGTAACACCCATTACCATTTTTGAAGCAATAACGGCTGTATCAGTGTTGCGAAGAATCCTACAAGCCACAAAAGGTCCAAGCATATAGAAATTAAATATTACTTGACCCGTGAAAAAGTAGAGAAAAATGTAATCAAATTAAATTACATACCAACAGGTGCACAACTGGCACATCTGATGACGAAGCCGCAACAATCAGTTTTCAAAAATTAAGAGTGGACATGGGTCTACAATAAATGTTTATTGTGTTACAAATATGTACATTAACAAAATCATTGTTTAAAAATGATAATATTAAGTTAAATTATTATGACATGATCTGACTAGGTTTTTCTGGGTTTTCCCTAGTCCTTGCAACGAATGTTGGATCATAACAATATATAATTACTCCCAGCAGTTACTTGGAAGGAAATATGTTCTGTGTAGGTATTGCAATATGTATACCTTAATTATAAAATGATTTCAAAATCATGATCAGTTTTTGAGGGGGCGTGTTGGATTATTCGATTGAGAATCGATTGTACAAAAACTAATCTGTGAAACCGCCACACTGTATTTAAAAAGTTAGTTCATAGCTGTGTTATAAAAGGCGTTGCAACCGCCCAGACCCTCCTTGTTTCTGGTGTGTTCTCAAGCTGATAGGACATAGTCGTATAGCCTTCCAAGTACATTAAATTCCCGCCAATATAAGGAATTGAGTTAAACTACTAAACCGTCGTTTCTCTAAATCTTAACTCTGCAAATAGGCTCATACCCAATAATCCCATCATCAGATCCTGA
The DNA here is from genome assembly GCA_963457715.1 of Argyresthia albistria. Classification (NCBI taxonomy): domain Eukaryota; kingdom Metazoa; phylum Arthropoda; class Insecta; order Lepidoptera; family Argyresthiidae; genus Argyresthia; species Argyresthia albistria. The sequence goes on along the minus strand of OY735277.1, from coordinate 7,450,862 downwards.
CCTGGTGTCAATGAAACCAATGGGAAGGTAAACCCTTTCAGACAAAAAAATAATTTTCCAAATCGGTCCATCCGTCTAGGCGCTATCGGGGAACATACATAAAAAAAAAAACAAATATCCGGACGAATTGTAAACCTCCTCCTTTGGGAAGTCGGTTAAAAATGCACTTGTTCTCCTTATACTGCATTTTATTCTGTTACATAGATGAATTAAATAGGAATATTACCTTTGAATGCAGTACAGGCCAAATTTCACTGCATTTTAGTCTGTTATACTTTCGTTTTACTACGCAGTAAAGGGTCGGGAAATTGATTGATTTGATTTATTCGGCAAATAATACGCTTATGCATTTATTAAGTATCCAAGAAAATTTGCTTTCAGGCTGTCAAAAACATGCAATAACAAAGTTTGAAATATTCCAATTACAAGTATTTTTTTTATTTTTTTCAAACTTTAAACGCGTTTTTCTCTGAATCACTTTTTGGTCATTACTGCGTTTTACTGGCGGGTGGGCAGAGATGCCGCCTTCTTCGGTATGACGGCAGTATGGGACCCACTAAATTTAAGGGTCTGACCTCCGGAACAATCGCTAGACAGCCATGAAACAGAGCTAAGACTATAATAGAATTGTGGTGATCAAATTATCTGTGTCTGTATGTTTTATATGTTATTTTGTTTAGCGCTAAGTATCTTCTATGTTATATATTGTGTGTGTGTGCGCTGATGCAAATAAATAGATAAAATACATAATACAAAATCCGCTCTAGCACAGGGTGCTCATCCTATACAAATTAGAATAAGTATCCCTTCGTAAAAAAGAGATGGCGTGAGGAGTAAGATTTGTATTTGTATTTGTATTTGTACGCCATGGTTTCAGTTAACCCCTTCAGTCAAGAGATTGTCACTCTCCTGGCCGAAAAGGAAAAAAAATACATTAAAATTAGGGGAAATCAAGTTCTCATCCCCTTGCAAAAGACATTAATTGACGTCATTGTTCCCACTGTCAAAGTCAAAGGACTCTTCTGTCCTCAAGCGAAGGGGCGTGTCATACTTCTAGGTGGCGCTAATCTTAGAATAAATCCTAATATCTTAACGCCATCTCGTGGTATTTGCAATTTTTCGATGGTGCTGCACCAAGCGATAACGGCCTTGAACTAAAGCTTCCGTAGCATCTCAGTTTACGCCGGTGTCTTATTTTGTTCCAGGTGGTCTATCTGTCTGTAATAGCATAATATTATAGTATCTGTGGCTCTAGCTAGTGGGCCTAAGGGCTGAGGGAGCTAGGATGCAGTAGAAAATACGATCAAAACACCTCAGCCGCGTATTTCGGTAAGCTCAAGATTCCAGCGCGGAGTCAGTATTAGGGAGTCAGGCCCGATACAGTGTCAATAGCAACGGTAGGGGGGGTGGGGGAGGAGGGGGGGTCGCTGCTTGAATGCACGCCTTTTTCGTGTCCCTAAGAAAACGCTTAGAGATCGCTGTGGTCACACTGGGCGGAAGAAAACGCTGCGTTTTCCCTACAATACTCTTCAGAGCAGCGGCGACAGACAAGCCCCATGTTTATCCTTTCTCTCGCCAAAAAACCAAATAAACTTTGTCAATGAAATAGGCAACTAACGAACAGCGACTAGTTCTACTGTTTTGTTATTGGCCAGAACTCCACGAGATGTGTAGTACACAAGCACCTAATAAGTTAAATAAATATCTCCCGTAAATAGACACTTAAGAGGCAAACCGCGTATAAAGCTACCTCTCCCACCATATTTGAGAAAACTTCGTGGCATAACAAAATTTTCACGTAAACTGTAAGCGACTCCTCGTCAATGTGAATTCAAAGTTATGGTTTGAGGCTACGAAAAATTCATACTGGACTTAGCTCCACCATTGACTAACAAATACAAAAAGACAGCCACCTCATTTTTTAGGGTTCCGTACCCGAAGGGTGCCAAACGGGACCCTATTACTGAGACTTCACTGTCCGTCTGTCCGTCCGTCCGTCCGTCTGTCACCAGGCTGTATCTCATGAACCGTGGTAGCTAGACAGTTGAAATTTTCACAGATGATGTATTTCTGTTGCCGCTATAACAACAAATACTAAAAATTAAAAGAAATTTAATATTAAGGGGGGCTCCCATACAACAAACGTGATTTTTTTCCTCATTTTTGCTCGATATTGATAATGGTAGCAGGTAGACGCTTAAAATGTTCACAATATATTGAGTATATTATTTACTTAAAAAATAAATAATTACATTAAAATTAAATTAATATTTAGGGGGGGCTCCCATACATTTTTTTTGCGTTTTTTTATAGATAATGGCTCGGAACCCTTCGTGCGCGAGTCCGACTCGCACTTGGCCGGTTTTTTTATTTGGGACATCAACAGCACATAGAAAAACAAATTACAAGAGCAAAGATACAGAATGAAAGCCAATAACAGATATCCACAAAAATACAAGAAATATACTCATACAGAAGTCATAGTTCTACCACAGACGTATGATGAAAAGAAAAACTAATTGTATAATTAGCCGGACCGTAAAGATAAAGGTACAAATAGGCAGTTGTATACTTGGGCATTTATTTAAAACCATGATACTTTAAAAAAGTGGCCAAGTGCGAGTCGGATTTGCTCATGAAGGGTTCCGTAGTAGCAAGTAATTATAAGACTGGATGTTTCTTGTAACTTTGTTTTTCATAGTGTTGGTATGAATGACAAAGTTATCTTTGCGGTTTTTAATAAATGTTTCATATCTTAAAAACTGCTTATTATATTTTTTTCAAACCAATTTTCATCGAAAGTTTATATTGAGATACACAGCATATATTTTTTAAAGATTTATCACTCTCTTACTTTAAAAGTTTGGATGGGTCTGTCTCTTTAAAGATTGACTATGAGAAAAAATGGTTTTAGGAACCTCGACTTTATTTTTGAAGACCTATCTATAGACACCACACGTTTCGTTTCGTTTCAGTTTCAGTTTCATGTATGGGGAGCGCACCCCTTAAATTTTTATTTTTTCTGTTTTTGTATAAAAATCGTAAAGCGGTTCATACAATACATCTACGTACCAAGTTTCAACTGTGTTCCTAATAGTTTTGGAATAAAGTTGCTGTGACATACGGACGGACGGACGGACGGATGGACAGACAAACTTGACGAAACTATAAGGGTTCCTTGTTTCTCTACGGAACCCTAAAAAGTGTATTTTTCTAGACGCTTTTTCAAAAGGTTATATTTTTTATAAATGCCCACTTACCTTACTAACCTACACTGGAATTAGTTCCCAAATAAACGAACAAACATACTAATAAAGATATTATGAGTTGCGAGCTCAAATACCGCCGCGTGGCAGTAACCCAGTGCGTGTCACCGGCAGTGACCCGCCCGGCTGCTGGCTCAGGGATTTGTCTCTCCATCCCGAGCTATGGACACATCTAGAGCTATACGCGGCAAGGCCTGGGTACTTTGGAGACACGGTTGTAGTATTCAATCCTATATCGTGAGGAGACCTTCATTAATCCATAGCTGCGGCTAGCCCCAAAAAAGGTCTACGAAAAATAATTAGCGAAAGTACGTCATAGAGGTCAAATGAAAGTTATTCTGTTTTTTTACAGAAATTTCCGAAATCCTGCAATATTTTTTGATTCGAATAACGATTCAGAATACAATTATCTCGAAATGGTTTTCCCAGTTTGATTCCCTTGAAATTTGTTTCCATTTTGGGGAAAAAAGGTCTACGAGAAACCGGCCATAGCTATCTAAATCCCACTCATTCAATGGAAGTCACTTTAACTTCTATACAAACCCTAATCCATATTAATTGTGTCCTTCGTAATTCGAAGCAAGGCCATACGTCTTTCGGGATCAAGTTAAGTTTTACAAACATCGGTCAAGTGCGAGTCGGAATCGCACACGAAAGGTACCGTATTATCGGATAACAAATCAAAACAATAAAATAAAAAAGATTATGCCTGTGAATTACGAAGACGCGGTGGAAGAATGAATTTCGAAATGTGGACTGTATGTTAGTAGATATAGAACCATCGATATATACAAAGGATAGGCCCTCCCGTACTAAATTTCTTACCGTTTTGAGGCCAGACAGAATAGCGCCTCTGTTGGAATTTATCGGTACTATGTCGGTCGTCAGTCGAATGATTGATTATCCTATTTTTACTTTGAGGAATTTTTTGAGAACAATATTTTATGAATAATCAATTTACAGCCAATATTAATTGTAAATTATATAACTTACTTGTGATACGATACTCCTTGTTTATGTGTATTGCGATTTCGGTATGATTTACAAGTTTTTACCTCGCAGGACACCATTTTTGTTGTGCTGCCGATACGTCACGCGGCTAGCACCGTCTAAGCACGACTGATTGAAATCGGTTCACTTTTCCCGTTTTGACACCGTTTTGGTAGCGACACTTTCAAGCGCCCCGTGCCTTGTCCCCTACTATTGAAGTCTGTGTATAGAACTATGAGTTGGTATAATAGACGCCAAACAACTTGAACAAATGACCTTACATGCGCAGAAACCGATACTGGGCACCACGGTATGGGGTGCGGGTCGCGGCGTGCGGAAGGAGCATCGCAGTCGCATCGAGCGCGCCTAGCCACGCTATTGGTAGATCAGTCAACCATCGTTTCCCGCTTTGAGTTCACGTCTCGTCGCTGCCCAATACACTTGCGTGCAGTGAAATCACGGATAAAAAATGCCTCGACGTCCGAACGTGGTTTTAAAAAGTTTGGCACCCTTCGGGTGCGGTACCCTAAAAACTTAAGCACTAACTAAATCTACGACTGGGCTTGAAATATATGGATATTGTATTAGAGAATGCTTCGAAGTTAAATCACACTGACTTGCCATTATTTATGTGTTTTTTATAGAATTACATTGTAAAGTTACACAAACACGAGTTATTGATTATACGGGATTGCTTTGACTTTGAGATAACTTGGTCCGAATAAACAAACGGCAACTCAAACGTTGATGAACACTCAAATTCATGCTAAGTAACTGGGTCTACTCGTTACCCAGTATATCTTATGGTATTTAAATACCTGTTCGTCCAACGTCCACAAAATAAATTGCTTCTAAGTTGCGTGATGTCAAAGTTGCTCGGAATTGCGCAATTTCAGTTGCCTTGTGTAAGCTTACCTTAAAGAATTACAGTTTTCTTGCAAAACCCTCCCCACATTTCCTATAGGCGGGAAATATTCCCGTGAATTGATTACGAGCAACATACGAAGTACTAGGAGCGCAGAGCACTTTCGAAGATGTTATTATTGCTGCTCCGCTGCGAGGGGTATTTGCATACTCTAGCTAGCAGAGATGCTCGCTTCAAGATGTATGCGTTCCTGGTAGGCGGTAACTAGAACTACTCGTAGGCTTTAAGTATGTTATGGGACAAAATATTACTTCGCTCACTCTACTTATTCGCAATTATAATACGTGTATGTTGTAAGGCTGGAAGTTGAGCAATACATAGATATACTAGTGGCTCTGTGAGCTGTAGACCTCGCGAGTATGTCGGTGGGAAAGCTGAACTGCTAACACACATAAAAAAATAACCCAAATAATTTTCTTTCAATAACACATACAAACTTATGAATGTACCTGGTTACGTACATGCAGTATGAAAGTAGCCGCACCAATAACTTTGTAAACTACATTTCGCGAATTTTAATACAACCTATTGACTTTTTATTAAAATTATATAGTCTGTTTCACTCTCATGGTCTTTACAAATCCAACGACACCTCATTTGTTAATATCCATCGAGCCGTTTGGGTTGTAGCGATTTTTTTACATTTTAAAACCCCATATCTCCGCCATTTTGAAAAAAATCTAAAAACTGGCTCGAGTAAAAAAAATTCTATTTATTTTTCCAACCTGCTCACAAAATTTCACGAGAATCGGTTCATAAATGCGACCTGTAGAGGAGAACAACCGGACATACGAAAGCATTTTTGCCCAAACCTGAAACGGAGACGCTTCGCTCGCTTCGCTCGCTCGGTCAAAAATGGCTATAGAATTATAGGCACCGCTATGCCCAATAACTGTATCTCAGCCTGCCCGTATGAAAGTAGATAGGCGCAAGGCGTAAATGTTCATCTGTATTTTTTAACCGACTTCCCAAAGGAGGAGGTTTACAATTCGTCCGGATGTTTTTTTTAATTATTATTTTATGTATGTGCCCCGATAGCGCCTAAACGGATGGACCGATTTGGAAAATTATTTTTTTGTTTGAAAGGGTTTACCTTCCCATTGGTCCCATTGACAACAGGTCAGGATCTGATGATGGGATCCTGGAGAAATCAAGGGAACTCTTCAAATATTATAGGCAGACCTATAGTGATTTTTGTGTTTTTCATAATAACTCGTGCAAATGCACATGGTAAGCATAATATTGTGATGCGGAACTGCTGATGAGACCACATATGGCCACCAGATCTGCTCAATACTAGGTACAAATACAATGCGTGGCTGATGGGCAGGCAACGCATAGCCTAAACCGGTGGACCTAGAGCCATGAAACTTTGTACAGAGGTTCCTTAGTAGCGTGGGGTTAAGTGGGGTAGCACTGAGATGGGATTTGACAAAATTAAGTCCCCAAGGGGGGGGGGGGGATAAGTTACAGGGGGGGCTAAGTTACAGGGGGGGTTACAGTTTGTATTAAACTCAATCTAATCAAATAGGGTTTGTGGAAGTCGGTTTTTTCTAAAGTTTACTTTTTGTTTCAATTATTATAACGATAAAACGCTATTCTCTTCTAGGGAAGAATGAGAGACCGAACAAATTTAATTATCAAAGACTCCGTCGGGAGATAAGACAAACACACATAGTGAGAATTACGTGCTGGAGTGGAGTATTTGCCTCCCTTTGCCACATGCGGGCAAATACACTAAATACATTATTTTGGTGCCCTTTTGTTTTAGAGAAGGCTTTCTGGGAAAACGATAGGGAAATCTAAGAAGCACTATCTTTCACTGTCAATTTAGATATATACTGGTATGTATTAGTGTATTCATACGATATTTATTGTTAAGCTGTATTTATGTAACTGTGTATGTAGTCTATTCCTTAGCAATAGGTTCTTATATGTACCTATGTGTAATAATAATATCTATGTATTATAGGTACAAGAATAGTTTTATTGTACGCGCAATTCTTCCCCTTACCTATCATCTCCGTCTCCTACCCAACATGGTTTGCTGGAAAAAATCTCTTATTAGAGATAAGCTCGCCTTTGTACATATTTTTTCTATGTTAAGCTATTTTTACTATCATGTGAGTACAATAAAGAAATTACGAAATTACGAAATCTAAGTAGGTTTTAATCTCCTATTGCCGTTGTACGCTATATACCTACGTCATAAAGCTGTACGATACGTCCAGAGACTATATATCCAATTGACTGCGCCTGCGGGGGAATGCGGCTCGCCAAACATTAGTTGTAATAAACGTACGCAACCTGTGTACGATAACGAGCCGCCAGACAGTTTAACTTAGTATAACTTTTTGTTGGTAAAATCCAGCCTAAGTCTTATTCAAGATTAATGCTCATTCGTTTTTTTAGGGTTCCGAACCTTAAAAGGAAAAAAACGGAATCCTGATAGGATCACTTTGTTATCCGTCCGTCCGTCTGTACTTCTGTCTGTCTGTCCGTGTGTCACCACCTTTATATCAAGAACGCGTGGAAAGATCAAGCTGAAATTTATATCAATTGTTAAGGTATGTGCTGTGAAAAAATCAACCTTCTATGTCAACAATACGACCGTTTATGCTGTAAAATGGTTGGATTTTCATAGTATTCGCAATGGACCCAAAACCTATAGGGTATGTACTTCCTGAAGGCCTATAGGGTATGTACTTCCTGAAGGCCTACAATCATGAAAAGCACCAAGCAAGGTAGCAAGCAGCAAAGGGATAAATCTGAAAACTGCAAATTTCTGTCTTTCTACAAAAATATTCAATTTGGTTTACATGGATGACAGTCATCATACTTTAGTTTTTTTATGTAGAAACCTAATTAATTACACATGTAACGCTCTCCAAGTGTGATCGGGACCCTTGGTGCACGAGTCCTACTCGCACTTGACCGTTTATATTGCCGTGCTTCGCTATGTATTTAGCACTTAAGACTGAGAGCTCGGCATCACTGACGCAACTTATTTTCAGAAAGACGAAATGTGATACTTTGAGCAGTGTATAGATAGACTGTAGACACATTGAATGCCAGTATGTTTTTTTTACTACAATATAAATTTTTGAATACGTTTATATACAATACAAATAATATAATAACAAACAAAACTTTAAAATTATATAATAATTTAAAAAAGTTAATTTTTTTTGTCTCCTTCTTAAAATTTAATTTAATAATATAAACGTCCTCTCTTATATTGCTGTGCCTTAACGAGGTTCACAAGCGTATAAAGTGTTGTATCTAGTATATAAGCGTAAAATCTGTTTAATACTCACATATATACATTGTGAAATGCAATAAATATATTAGATTTGATTTGATTTAACACAGAGTTACATAATAATATATTGCACACATATATTAAAATATAAAAAATTAGGTATTTCTGTTTCACGTGATCAGGCTGTCACTAAAGTATTCCTGCTCCATTTTCACATTGAAAGGCCCTGACATGTTTTCGAGTGCCTCTTGTTCTCATTGAAACTGCTTTTATAACTGAGATTTGTATTTTCGTATTACTATTATTACTTATATGATAAGTTAGAAAGACAGCAGCTTTCAAAAGTGTGGTGCTAGTCGGCCTACGTGCATGCAGTGCAACCGTGCACGTGGAACCATGAGAAGGCATTTACGGAGCTCGCTACTGAAGTGAATCAGTTACTTCGTTCGTCTCCACTTTACAGTGCTACTTGCTTCGTTTTGCTTCTCGCTGAGAAGTGGCTTGTAATTGAGATACTGGCGGTATTGACAAAGTTCTTTCTTCTTCTTCTTCTTTTTATTAATGGCGTCCTAACCTCTTTTGAGGTTAATTTTGCCAGTGTCAAGTGGTCAGGTTCTCATTTGAGAACCTGGAAATTATAATGTCTTGAGATGATTTGATGACTATGATGATGATGATTTGTCGCTCGTTAATCGCAAATAGATCGTAAATAGATTGCAAGCAAATCGTATACGGTTTGCTTGCAATCTATTTACGTATACGCTTTGCTTGCAATCTATTTACGATCTATTTGCGATTCTTTAGGAGCATACTAAATGACGCCATTTTGGGTGTTTACGATGCGATAGCGATCCAATATAAGTGCGTTTCTCAGAGCAGCATCGGGCCCCAGGTTCCACCACGTTATATAGAGATTGGAGCGAGTATGAGATGACGTAAGAAGTGGCATTTAAGGGCCACTTCGACGCTCACTTCGTACTCGAACACGATTCAAAGTGTCAAACAAATGCAAAGTGAGAGTGTGATCTGATTTAACAGAAACGGCAGGCTGTTCGCTATCGGTGATTATCAGTGATCGGAGTAGGTAAAGTGATTTGGGGTGAGTGACCTCAAACGTATATGGATCACACAAGCCGCATTTAAAGAGACGAATAAGTCAAACGATGCAGAATTGGGAAAACGTTTTCATGGCGGTACCGGCAAAATCACCGCATCAACGTTGTCCAATCTCTTCATGACTCGGCAAAGGTAACCGGTTTATAGACGATACGGTAACGGTAACTGAAACGCGAGGAGGTGACGTTTTCAATATGGCCACCATTTGACCCGCCAGAATAGGAAATGGCGGGAAAATTTATTCGTCAGGGTTTTTTTTGCGCTACGTTGTCATTGATTTCGCTGCTCGAATGCTTTGTACTCCGGGTGCGATAGGTATCATAATGTGATTAGATCTTGAGATTTTGGTTATTGGCCCAATGTTTTCAAAATAATACAGGAAAGATAATTATAGGACCGGTTTCAAAATGTTACTTTTCGTGATTGATTTACGCTTGCTTCTCACGCATAAGATGAGGTTCGAATCCCGGTGCCAATCAACCAACCCATATTGTATAATTGAAACAAAAAGTAAACTTTAGAAAAAAACCGACTCCCACAAACCCTATTTGATTAGATTATACAAAATAAGAATACAAACTGTAACCCCTGATCCCCCCCCCTGGGGAATTAATTTTGTTAAATCCCATCTCAGTACGCTACTAAGGAACCTCTACAAAGTTTCATGGCTCTAGGTCCACCGGTTTAGGCTATGCGTTGCCTGCCCGTCAGCCACGCATTGTATTTGTACCTAGTATTGAGCAGTTCTGGTGGCCATATGTGGTCTTCATCAGTAGTTCCGCATCACAATATTATGCTTACACGTAAATGCACGAGTTATTACTAAAAACACAAAAATCACTAAAGGTCTGCCTATAATATTTGAAGAGTTCCCTCGATTTCTCCAGGATCCCATCATCAGATCCTGACCTGGTGTCAATGGAACCAATGGGAAGGTAAACACTTTCAAACGAAAAAATAATTTTCCAAATCGGTCCATCCGTCTAGGCGCTATCGGGGCACATACTTAAAAAAAAACAGTCGGACGAATTGTAAACCTCCTCCTTCGGGAAGTCGCTTAAAAAGAACCTCACAATATGGTGTGATATGGTTCTATCAATTTCCTAAGCATACTCTGCTCCGCAACTGCAGGTTGTCGCGAGCTCAAGGAGCTTTCGCTAGAAAGCTCGGGTAATATTCTACGAAACTCAACCTTTTGTGCGCTTTGGTACCGAGTTCAAAACAATAGGTGATGGATTGCATTTCCAAATTCCTAAAATTTATATGATGAAGATATCCTTTAATTTAAATATCCTATGGTAAACATTTTTATGTATTATTCAAGGAAAATAAACGGTTAGTGCGAGTAAGACTCGCGCACCAAACAACGTCACACATATAACACCTGCATTCTTGCGTTTAAGGTTAATGAAAATAAAAAACTTATGTACTAATTACAAAGACCAACAACTCTACGTACTCTCTCTTAGGCTGGATTTTACCAACGAAATAGTAACTTTTACTCGAGAGTATCTTCTACTTTTTCATAGACACCAGTGACACCTAGATCAGCCCCCTTATTTAGCGAATAACTCAGTGATATTATGGCTAAATCAGCCGACTTATTTTGATATCATTTGCTTACACGATAATTGAACGACACGAATAATTTCTAAATTTTTACGAAACATCATTTTTTTTTTACATACAGGCACATACATTGCTTCTGGCCCCACACTAGGATACCATGTGTCGTGAGAACCAGAAACAGCGACATCACAAACATTTAAAAATCCAAGACCTGGGGGCTTTCTTTTTTGTCCCCAGCCGGGATTCGAACCCGGGACCTCTCGCATGGTAGGCAGATGCACAACCGCTACGCCACAGAGGTGAGTGATCATCACTGAGTTAGCGTATAAGGGGCAGATCACCTCATTTTGAACTGTCTGTCATACAAGTTATCCCCGGGATAGTTATTCCCGTATTTTCGTTGGTGAAATACACGCTTAGAATATTGATTAACTGGCTAAAGGGGTTTGGGTAACCTACTATGACATTGGCATCGTTTTTAGGGTTCCGTACCCGAAGGGTGCCAAACGGGACCCTATTACTGAGACTTCGCTGTCCGTCCGTCCGTCCGTCCGTCCGTCCGTCCGTCCGTCCGTCCGTCCGTCCGTCCGTCCGTCCGTCCGTCCGTCCGTCCGTCCGTCCGTCCGTCTGTCACCGGGTCCGCCTGCACGAACCGTAATAGCTAGAAAGCTGAAATTTTCACAGAATGTGTATATCTGTTGCCGCACCAACCACAAATACTGAAATACGAGAGATATTACAAATTGAAAGTGGTCTCGGTACAAGATACGTCTTCACAACACGCTTGAAAAGTTTATACCAAGGCCATTTTGTTTTGGTAGGTAAGCCTTCTTTTAATGAAACTAAATTTAAATGATATGGCAATGTCGTCCCCGGACTTCTACAAAGACTTTAAATATTAATTGATGAATTACGACGTCTCTATTTAGTCTGTAGAACTTTTAGAAAATAATTATAAAATTAATAGTTTTTAATTACTTTTGTTTTCATACAAATCTCAGAGCTCAGAAATTAATTTTTTCCTTTTGGCCACTTCAAGTTTGGCTGCCAGTGATGTTTTAATTAAATACTCTTTGGTGCGTTGAAATGATGTTTTGCAGTCTGCATGACATTGACATAATGAGTGAGTGAACCTCATTGTACGGAAATTGAAGATGGGTGTCTCACGTTTTCCAGTAGGAGCAGGTTGTAGACAGTGCTGCTTACGGCGGCGTTTAGTAGGTACTAAAGGCCCTAAAAGCGCGGCAAGCTTTGAATCAATTCAAATGTTATTTTTCAACTAGCTACAAAGTTATTCTGACATAAGATGATAATTTGAACAAAACTTTTTGGGTATTTCATGAAAAATACAGTTACAGATCACACATATACAGGGTGGAAAAAACGAATGGGCCCTGGAGGGAAAGTACCTTAAAATCTCAAGATATCCGTCCGTCCGTCTGTCTGTCACCAGGCCGTATCTCATGAACCGTGGTAGCTAGACAGTTGATATTTTCACAGATGACGTATTTCTGTTCCCGCTATAACAACAAATACTAAAAACAAAATAAATTTAATATAAAGGGGGCTCCCATACAATTAACGTGTTTTTTTGCGGTTTTTTTAACCGACTTCCCAAAGGAGGAGGTTTACAATTCGTCCGGATGTTTGTTTTTATTTTATTTTATTTTTATGTATGTGCCTCGATAGCGCCTAAACGGATGGACCGATTTGGAAAATTAGACCGATTAGACCTATAGTGATTTTTGTGTTTCTCATAATAACTCGTGCAAATGCACATGGTAAGCATAATATTGTGATGTGGAACTGCTGATGAAGACCACATATGGCCACCAGATCTGCTCAATACTAGGTACAAATACAATGCGTGGCTGACGGGCAGGCAACGCATAGCCTAAACCGATGGACCTAGAGCCATGAAACTTTGTACAGGGGTTCCTTAGTAGCGTGGGGTAGCACTGATATGGGATTTGACAAAATTAATTCCCCTGGGGGGGGGGGGGGGATAAGGGGTTACAGTTTGTATTAAACTCAATCTAATCAAATAGGGTTTGTGGAAGTCGGTTTTTTCTATAGTTTACTTTTTGTTTCAATTATATAGATAATGGTACGGAACCCTTCGTGCGCGAGTCTGACTCGCACTTGGCCGGTTTTATTATTTTTATTCGCGGCCACCGATATCTTTATCATTATTTGGTAGCAGTATCATAATGTATCATATTTAAAGAGGAAGTATTGCTGTAAACCATTTCGAAGCTGAGATAATAGAGCTTCAAGTAACACTTTTTGTACTGAAAAAGCTTTAAAGTGAGATATCTCAGCCCCGAAATGATTGAGCTCTAAGTACTCCATAGTAAGATTAGCTTATTTTCAAATGCTCATTCAATATTTGTAACTTTCATGAGTGGCTGCCAATATTCAAAATCGACCAAACTCTATGGAAACGTCAAAACGATGCCAACATTACCCAATGCCATTTGATCACAATTTTACTGTTCCTCTTTCATCCCGTACGGGAATAGAAGTGACGTCTCTAAAAACTTTTTTTCTAACCCTACGCCGGGTATTCGCGCGAGGACAAAAGTCCACAATGCAATGTGAGATATTATACGTTTTATTGTTTAAACCCATTCACTTGCTAACTACAATCAGAATACCACCCTTAACGCCGAGGCATAGAGTCCACTAAGCTAGACTTTTCTCAGTTGTTTATTATTTTTAAAGTGGGTTGTGTTTATAACTCGGAATGTTTGGACTGGAGGCGCCTTCCGAACGAATTCTACTGCAGAAGCCCGGACATGTGCGATCCAGGGCGGGCCTGCCTACACGATGCGTCGCACGCACTGCATGCAGCGCAAAGAGCGAAAAGTGTAGTTTGTGCACGCCAGGTTCACTTCAAACAAATCAGCGAGAACAGCCGCGCACACACAGCTACATTGCATTCCGTATAAGCACGTGCCGCCACACGCACACATTGCCGAATCTCGCGTCCTTCGCGTGCTACGAGACAGGGCTATGCAAGCAATGCATGCGACGAGTCAACGTCATTCGTCCGGCGGCGCGGCGCGGTCCAACCCGCGGCGCTAAGCGACAACCCGTACCCGTCTCTACGCGGTGTTACAAGCATATAATTTTTTATTTGCCGCGCTTTGCGATGTTTACCTCTGACTAGCCACAGTCGTAGTAGAAGTAGTAGTCGTAGAGACGGGTAGGTGAGGTAAGTAAGCGGCATCTCCATTCTAAGCCCTCCAGGTCGAGGCAATATGACGGTGCGATAGGATTATTTTCATATTATTCCAGCGCTTGCCTCCTGCTTGTGGAAACTAGGCTTTTGACGCTGAGGTTTCCGCAAACAATCTGGCTCTTACTATAAAAAAATGCCATTTTAATTTTGTGTTGAGGTTAAACTAATGTTTCACAAATGTTTAGTAGTAACACTATCTATCTCTAGTTTGGGATCCGCTGTATAATCTCTAGCTAAACACAAAAATTCTAAACGTGTAATTCTTTGTGTATTAACTTGTGTTCTACCTTCGAAGGCAAATAAATGTTTTATTTTCTACATTTACTTTTATTTAACTGGCTCGCCTTTGCGTTTAGGTATTATTGTACCTTTACATTATTTTATCGATAAATGTGCTAGTTACCGTAGATTTCGCAAGCGGCAAAGCCGATTTGGATGCTACCTTAGAAGACCGCGTTCACACATAATATATGAGTTTTCGTCGCTCGTCTGCAGTACTTCTAAGTCGCGCGACGGAAACGCGTAGAGCTCGTCAAAGCTGAAATGACGCGCCCCACTCCTTGGTTTTGTGTTACAATTAAATACAAAACCAATGAGTGGGGCACGTCATTTCAGCTTAGGCGAGCTCTACATGAAAACTATTCGTTGAAGGCTCAAAAGGTTCTTACGGAGAGGAAATGCGGACATTTTAACGGTGATGCAAAACATTATTAGGAAACCTTCAATCTCCATAACTACGGTGACGGACTGGCCCATATTGGCTGGGATATTTCAAAAGGTTCCGTTTAGATATTACTTTAGACGGCGGCAGGCCTCCGTCACTGAATGTACTCGCGCGCTAGGATTAGTGTGAGATCGCGCGGTGCGAGGCGATCACAACTGTACGCTTGAGCATTTAGGCACATTTTAGCATGCAGCGGTTGCTGACGCGACGGAGTAGGCTATTATAGCAGTAGGTATTGGAAATTTCCTACTGAGTGAAGTATCTGTTACGTAATAACTATTTAGTAATCTGTGACGGCGCCCTAGGCAAAAACAGCCTTTAGCAAAACACAAATCGCTCAGAATGACGAGTATTATTGCTGTACTTTTTTTCACTAGCTTGTTTATCACGAGTGTCAGCGTAACTTCGTTTTCCCATAACATTGAACTACTATTACTAGCGTAGTAATCGTAGCTCAATGTCCCATAAAAGTAATTTCATTAATTTTGCTCGATAGAAAAGTCTCCCGAAGTTGCCAGAAAATCTGTCCGCCACAATGCTTTGTTTTAAATTTCGCACCGCATCTGAATTTGTGTACTTCTTATTTATCTAATCATTATAAAAATGGCACAGTATGTTCCTCAGCTAGACTTGCTTAGCTTGGCTTTAACCTTTTTTTGTTTAATTTTATTCAATTTAAAGTTTTACCATCTTCAATGCCCATAAATGAGCTACAATAGCACACAGCGGTCATGTCGATAAAGCGAAGTCTTTCCCCGAACTTTCGGTGAAGTGAGTTTCGGCGAACCGTCTGAACTCACTTTACAGTGTTGTATCGCAATTTAGCGGCTATTTCATGCGTTCGTAAGCAGTCGGAAGCACTCGGGCATACTCGGAATCATTCGGAAATGCTCGGGAGTCCTCGGGTGGGTAGTCGAAATGCGAGCGCGTTGCATACCGGGGGGTTTACTACAGCTAGAGCTCGTCTAAGCTAAAATGACGCGCCTCACTCCTTGGTTTTGTATTTACTTTTCATACAAAACCAAGGAGTGGGGCGCGTCATTTCAGCTTAGACGAGCTCTACCACAATACTAACTCAGTGTCACGCCTTTTCCCATACGAAGTGGCAAAAGCAAAACAAAAAAAAACCCCTTAGTATGAAATAATGCTATTACGAAGTTAAATAGGTACTTAGTATATCTACAATTATAATAAAAGCATGAAAAAGCAAATTTTTTAATTTTCTTATTTGTCATAATCTTGTTTGTTCTAATTTAAATATTTCTCTATGCATCCTAAATAACTAGTATACACTATGCTAACGCCCTTTCTAAAAAAGGGTCTGGCAGACACTAAAAGACCTGAAATTCCTTCCATTCTTCAACTAGAATGTCAACGACAACATAATTAGAATATTTTAAATAAAAGGCCAGCCTCATACTTCGACTAACCTCAAACCAAAATGCAGCAACTGCTACTGAATTATCCGTGAAAGGCCTCATTACACATCACCCTTAATACTGAAGAAGTAAGGTCGAAAACTGCAAGTTTAGCCATTGGAATGTATTTGAACCTAATCTGTCGATATTGTATGCATGAGTGTTCTGTTCTGTATTGAAGATAAGAGCTGGAAGCGCCTTCGTATGATGCAAGCAAATGTCGGAAATTTATTTATCTCGTGTAGAAATGAAATTATCAAAAACCGAAACAACATAGTATCACGTATTTTCTCATATTGGCAGAAGCACAACTGTGTCCACGGTATAAAATTATCCTAAAGAAAAACATTTCTTATTTCGCAGGATTTACGAACTATGAATGTAATTGAGAGAGCTTGTTGAAACTGAAGTGGCGCGCCCTCTACCACACACAAGCATATTGCAAATGAAGGAATGGGGCGTGAACTCTACTTAAAATCGCCGATTCAAACTGACAAACAAAGGAGAATGTTAAAAAAAAACCCAGGCCCGGCGCAAACGAATCTTAACTCAAATAATTGGTATAATTGAGTAATAAAATAACCCATGGGAGACATGATTCATACATTCGTAGCATTGTCCTTTACTGTGAAACGGTCAACCGTTTGGCGCAAAAACGGACATACAGTGTAATGTTGTTGACGTCATATTCGTTGGTGTATTGTATGAAAACAAGACACACACACACATACTATTATGGGTCTAGAACAGCTTGTAGGGTGTTGCCTAAGATACTAAATAATATGCCAGATAAGTTCATTACAGATGCAATTCCCAAGAGAAAGTTTAAATGTATGTTGAAGCAATATTATATTAAAAACCTTTAAATGTCATTAAAAATGGAACGGGGGATGGGCTTAGTATTAAAAAATAAAGTACATACTGTTATAGTTAAGAGCCAAACCAACCTGCCGACAAACTGCGTAGCAGTTTGGCAGACTTAAATTACGTAATTAAGTGCTTTTTTTTCATGAATAAACGTTAAATAAATAAATAAACACACACACATACACACACAAACACACAAACCCTCTCTCTCTCTCTCTCTCTCTCTCTCTCTCTCTCTCTCTCTCTCTCTCTCTCAAACACACACACACACAAAAATGGCACCCTTTTATTGAGTTTCAAAACAAAATATTTGCACTTGGTCAAAGATTTAAGCGGAAGGGTGGCGTCTCCACGGCAAAACCTCCTTGTCGAAGAGTTATTTATTCATTGCAGAATTAACTATTCCAATATGGTCGCTATTCGGCGGCGTGTTGGTATCGCGCTCAAACACTCACAATATTTACCAAATGGTTAAAGTTCCTATTTGGGACATTATTACAACGCATTATTTGCATTTCCAACCATCCAAAAGGAAAACTACCCGAGTTAAAGACCAATAGCTAAGCTAAGTTAGTTTAAACACAGGGTGCTCACCCCATACAAATTTGAATTAGTAACCCTTCGTCAAAAAGAGATGGCGTGAGGAATAAGATTTGTACTAACGCCATGGTTTCAGTTGACGTACTTCTTGTAGCCCAGTCTGTCTGGATTTCGTTGTATGGAGAAATTCGAATAATTTCCCGGCGTTTGAAATTTGGTATATGATGAAGTTAGGTAATAAATGTTTATAGATGTAAAATAATCCAGGTATTTTTTTTACGAGAAGTTAGGTATTTTCACCTAAATAGGGAAATCCTGTATAACTCTCTGTGAATATGGCCTCGGCCTGAAATACTTTCTGTATACTTAGGTTTGTATCATTTAACATAGGTATATAAAAAATCCAGCTTTTTTTCCATTTTGAATATACCTAAAATTACCTTTTTAATATTTTTCACTCTAGCTTCTACAGATAATGAGCTCTTTAATTTATTTACTTTTAATATGTTTTGATATCCTAAAATACATAATTTCATTTTGTAATCCAGGCGATTTTCCTTTTTAAACATCGTGAATAAGTTTTTCCTGAAATACTGAGTGTGAACTAAAGCTCTTTCAAATTTTATTCCTTTTTTAGTTATGATTCGCTGTATTACAATAGATTTTCCAATAATCCAGGCACTTTTCCAACTTTTATTTACTTTTTGGGATATATTCGCAGATTAATGCAAACACACACATAGCCAATCCGTTCCGCGTAAGCACATGCCACGCCCCGCCCCTGCCACACGCACACATGACTGAGACGGATACCTACTAGAACTGGTTTGCCAAAGCGCCCGGCCCGTCGCTGCTGCCGCCTTGCACATCGCGCTGCCACGTATTTATACAATATGCAAAAGTCCATAAGTACTTTTATTAACGGTTTTCATTTATTAACTGGTTCGCCTACACATCTTACATAACAATAGTTCGCCATTGTTCGGTCGTTCGAGCGGTATGCTTCTGCGAGTGCGGTTAAATGATTAGATATAATTTCAATACAATATGTACAACTTAACCTAACTTACGACTACAAATAATTAAATAAAATAAAGTATACTTTTCTTAATTTGAATTAATACACACTACATATCGATTTAAAAAAAACGGTCAAGAGAGTCCGAACAATTAATTGGTTAGGGACCTAGGTATTACCGATGTTTTGGGTTTTTTTCAGCATTTTGCTTTTACCAATCAAAGGTCATTAATTTAACATTTTTTACCCACTACCTTTGCGACCATTATTTTTCTTACCATTAGAAAACTAATTAGTAAAATAAAATTATCATCAGATGAGTTTTCGTCTGATCCATTCGTCTAAATTTATTACAAAACTATCATACAAACAAACCATCTACCTATTTTAAGCAGAATCCTGCTGCAAAGCGGGTCCCGAGCGCGAATTTAAATTAATAATTGAATACCTACCAGTTCAGTTCAGTTCAGTTCAAAAATTTTATTGACCATAAAATCATACATATTACTTAGTCAACGTCAATATAATATTAATATTTTTGTATACTACCGCCCGTTCGGAAGTTGTGGGCTTAGGGATGGAGCAAAGAAGGGCAAGAAACCTCCCCCGTACCTCTTTTAAAATATCAGAGCCTTAAAAATACAATGTTATGTATTTCTACTTAAGTCTAAGGAAATACACCGAGGAGAGACGTACTGACTCAGTCCATCGCCCCTCTTTGGATTTCTGTGCGCTGAGATGGTAAAGACCATGCAGTTTTGTCATCTAAATATTCTTTTACACTGTAATATGACTTCTTCAATAGGCCGTTTTTGACATAGTTTTTGAACCTCCTTTCTGGTAGATCCGTTGCTTCATTAGGTATTTTATTATAAAAACTAACACATACTCCTATAAAAGAGTGAGCAACCTTACTGAGTCTGAACGCGGGCATAGCAATCTTATTTCTATTTCTAGTGTTAATACTATGATTATGACCTAAAGTCTTAAATAAACCTATGTTTTTTCTGGTATACATGATATTTTCATAAATGTATTGACAGGTAACAGTAAGTATATTGATATTTTTGAATTTGTCCCTCAGTGATTGCCTAGCATCTAGTTGATAGATAGCCCGAATGGCCCTTTTTTGTAAGACAAATATTGTGTTTATATCTGCCGCTCTCCCCCAAAGCAGTATTCCGTAAGACATAATACTATGGAAATAACTAAAGTAAACCAATCTGGCAGTTCCTACATCTGTGATGTGTCTGATTTGCCTGACCGCATAAGCAGCTGAGCTAAGTCTTCGTGAGAGACTAGTTACATGAGGACCCCATTGAAGTTTCGAGTCTATAGTGATTCCAAGGAAAATTGTTTCTTCAACGAGGTCTAGTCTTTCCGTTCCTATGCTTACACTCGTGTCCACCTGCCGCACATTCGGTAAACAGAATTTGATACATTTTGTCTTCTTCGAGTTTAATAAAAGGTTGTTTACATTAAACCAACTTAACACATGAGAGAGCGTACTATTTGCATCGTCTAGAATTTCTTGTTGTCTTTTCACCTTAAAGATAATGGATGTGTCATCAGCAAATAGTACAATCGGAGTCATTTTCTCCACCATATACGGCAGGTCATTCACGTAAACTAAGAAAAGGAACGGACCCAGAATAGAGCCTTGGGGGACACCAATATTCATATGCGTCCCGGTAGACTTATTTCTATTTATATCTACTTTTAGTACTCTGTCTCCAAGATATGATTCCATTAATTTTAAAGCATTGTCTTTAATACCATAGTGTTGCAGTTTGAGCAGAAGGGTTTGATGATCCACACAGTCAAAGGCCTTGGAAAGATCACAGAATACACCAACAGCATCCTGTGATCCCTCCCACGCACTATAGCATGTATTTATCCTATTTTGCTTATTCACCGGCTACCTTGAGAAATATTCTCATACGTGTAAGCTTTAACTATAGTACTCCGAACCGTTAATTAAACTATTTATTAGGTGGACTTTGCCCACGTTAGAGTGGAGCATAGGCGGTGAAAGCCTGAATTGCATATGTGAAGCCACAAATAACTACGTATCGAAAAAGTATTCGAATCTAATTTTAAGTGACTATTATGTTGAACGAGTTATGGTTGGAAATGACCTCGACTTTAGTGGCGAGTCGCGTACGGGTATGGCTTGGCAGTGTCTATAGCGAGAGCGCAAAATTGTTTTGTTTAAGGCGCGCGCGGCGGCGGCGCGTCTCTCGGCACACACCGTTGACAAGTAAAAACAGGTATTTTTGCGCCCCGCACGCAATTCCGTATGCAACTCCCTGCCCTGGTCTTATTATTTCTCATGAACGTCATCAAACTCTTTCTATAGGATACTGCAAATACGTACAAAAATCTATGCTTACTTAGTACTCGTAAATTTTACCTCTCTATCGGATAAACTCAGTTCCCAAATAAATACATGAACAAACAGATAAATGTGGCAGAATGAGGGCTATGGAATTCCCACTGATAGGAACTACCAAAGCCTAGGTACACTAATCTTAACTCACTAACTATTTTTAAATAAAACAATTCCATATGTTAGACGTAGGTATACATCACGTGCATGTGCAAACAATCATTTTAGCAAATTCTACAGATAAACTAGCTGCAGTAGGTAACTAACATGAATGATGTACTAGATAGAGATATAACAACATTATTATTTCAGTCATCCCCTCTCACTCGCACGTCTATTGTTCGCTATTATTAGTTCCTCTGGAATATACTTCACGCAAGAACGCTGGAAGTGCTAAGCGGTGGTATGCAATTTACGACAGTGTGCCCATGCACGTAAGGACGCTATCGCCATGCATAAAACCACATCTCTTTAACGAGAATCACACCAGTGTGCACATAAGGACGCTATTGCCGCGCGCCGCTCCACCGCCTCTAGCGTTCTTTTTAGAGCTCGTCTAAGCTAAAATGACGCGCCCCACTCCTTGGTTTTGTATGACAAGTAAATACAAAACCAATGAGTGGGGCGCGTCATTTCAGCTTAGACGAGCTCTACGTGAAATCATATTTATAACTATAACTTAAGTTGAAATTCCATGAAATGTCGCATTTCTCACGTACACCTACAAAAAATGATGTCCATCGATCGGGAATTTAATAACAAAAAAGAAATAAATTTTGATTAAATGTCGCAAACAGTAGGCTTTCTAAAATAATTCAGTGTAAATAAATTAATGAATTATTTATAGAACGTGTAAATGAATCAACGCTAAATAAGTAACTACTTTGTTAGGGACATCATTCTGAGAAATCTTAATTATGAAACCGATTTGATTTGTTTTTCACTTCTCCGTACAAATCAGTATTAACTATTATCCGTATTCAAACTGAATTATCTCAAAAAGCCTTCTTTGAATTGAGTTTTCAATCAATGGGAATATGTTTTATTTTAGTGTACACGAAAAAGCAAAATGTTTGCTTTCAGAGTATCAGTCCCGCAGAATAACAATGACCCCGACAGTTCCATACATTTGATGGATTTTGATAAAACGTAGCTCTTATTTCTATAGACATACTGTTCATGACACTGTCAGATCTTTGACGTTTTACGCATTATCAATCCGCGGGGCTTATGACAACATATTTTACCCCCTATTGTAACCCCTAATGCATAGGTAATAAAAGCCAACTCTTGCATACAGGCAAAGCGTACAACGGCCCCGATGCGCTGTGCCACCCTCTCCCCGTCCCCTTGTCTCCCCGCGCCGCCACAACGCCGCCGCCACCGCCGCTGCCTCACCCGCGTTGCGTCATCACATCACGATGCCTAGGTTAACTAAATACCTAACTATGTTGGTTACGCGGGGCGGGCGGGCCAAACTAACAATATTCATAATTCATAATATAACAATAGATGTGCGAGCGAGAGGCTAAATTTATTGTTTAAGTTAGGGCATGATCTATCACGATTTGGCGATTATTGCTAAGTTTATTATAAAGAAATTAATTACACGCTGCCATTTTCTTGCTTGTTGCATACAACTAGAGTGGAGTAATGAATCATTGGCTGAAAGTGGGCACAGTTGTGCCTCTGCCATCCCGTATGGGAAATGGCGTGACGCTATGTTATGTTTTGCATACAATTAAATTGACGCAACAAATGACTTGCATGGTCTAAACAAAACGTAAAATTATATAGGTATATTAAACAAAGCGTCACACTTTTTCCCATACGGAGTGGCACAGGCACAACTGTACCCACTTTCAGCCAGTGATTCAATACTCCATTTTTCCTAACAGGGGGCTAGCCTATCACCGCAGCTATGAAGCAATGAAGGTTTCCTCACGATGTTTTCCATCACCATTAGAAAGTCCGTATAACTTACTTAAGATAAATGACTTATCTCATTATGGTCAGCACCGGGATTCGAACCTGCATCTTCTGCGTGAGGGGCAAGCATGAAACTTTCACACTACACCACGGAGTTCTTAGTTATTCTGTAATAATGATATTGATAATACTATAAACAGCATAATTGGTTTATAACTATAAACAGTTGCATACAAGTTTTTGACGGAACCTGGGTAAAATTATGCAAAGCAGCACGCCTTTTTCTATACATAAGTATATTATGTTATTGTATTATAAGTATGTATGGAAAAAGGCGTATTACTTTATTGCGCTTAATTTACTGCATTCATCTAAGGCTGCACTGACTGTGTTAATTCATTCTAAAATAATATATTTTGTTAATATAATTTTCTACAATTCTAGGCTATAAGCTCTTGGTAATAAGCAGTATAATGGCATGTTACACTAAATTACATCCGCTTTTCAGGTACACTCCGTTCACAGTTATTTTACCTCCACATATATCTGTCCGTCTCTTTCTAGCTGTCAGGATTCCGTACAGCTAGAAAGAGAGGCAAAGGTGTACCTGAAGGTAAAATAACTGTCTACGGAGTGTAGAACCCGTTGAGCAAGAGTATTAGGAATACGGCCCTGTGTGTGTGTGTGTGTGTGTGTGGGTGTGCTTCGACGTGTGACGTGCAGTACCCGGCGTTTGATTTGGCACGTCTCGGGGACGAGACCCGTGTAGGAAGCAGGAAAACTTACGCGTCGAGAAAGTTTTCGAATTTAAATGTCAGTGACTCTTATGTCTTAGAAGGTGTCTTTAGCCTGTAGTACATAGTTATACATTCATGTTACTTGTCTCTCTGTAGTATGAGCGCACAAATCTGTAAATTTTGTTTAAATAAACGAACTTTGAAATTGAAATTGAGTGACTCTTATGTACAATGCCATTAGGTTCATTTCATGTAAGCTCGAACACTTTTTTGCGCTGTCAAATATTCCTGCTAGAGCTACCGAAGTGCGACGAGTATTGATACTCGGCGTTTGAATTGGCGAGGGAGAGAGAGAGAGAGAGAGAGTGAGATGAGACCCGACGTCCCAAATCAAACGCCCCGTACTGTACTTCAGTGTGCTGTTTGTGTGAATGGACTTTAGCACTCGTTCAGACTAGCGGCGGCGGGAGCCACGCGGTTTGAAAATTGTGCGGGCACCGTGCGGGTCTATTTCCTTAGGAATGTATCGTTCAGACACAACTGCGTGGCTCCCGCCAGACAACTGCCAAAAAACAATGGGTGAACTAACCGCGCGGTTGTGTTTGAACGATTACATACATTCTTAAGAAAATAGACCCGCGTGGTGCCAGCACGATTCTCAAACCGCGTGGCTCCCGTCGTAGTCTGAACGGGGCCTTATAGCTGACCTTGATTGGATTGGAAATTCTTTGGTATAACGCCGATTTTCCCCTGGATTATTGGAAAATCTATTGTAATACAGCGAATCATGACTAAAAAAGGAATAAAATTTGAAAGAGCTTTAGTTCACACTCAGTATTTCAGGAAAAACTTATTCACGATGTTTAAAAAGGAAAATCGCCTGGATTACAAAATGAAATTATGTATTTTAGGATATCAAAACATATTAAAAGTAAATAAATTAAAGAGCTCATTATCTGTAGAAGCTAGAGTGAAAAATATTAAAAAGGTAATTTTAGGTATATTCAAAATGGAAAAAAAGCTGGATTTTTTTATATACCTATGTTAAATGATACAAACCTAAGTATACAGAAAGTATTTCAGGCCGAGGCCATATTCACAGAGAGTTATACAGGATTTCCCTATTTAGGTGAAAATACCTAACTTCTCGTAAAAAAAATACCTGGATTATTTTACATCTATGCATGGTATTACCTAACTTCATCACATGCCAAATTTCAAACGCCGGGAAATTAGTCGGTAGTCAAATGCCTCCTCGATTGGGCTATTGGCGCTAATCTTAGAATAAATCCTATATCTTAGCGCCATCTCGTGGTATTTGCAATTTTTCGATGGTGCTGCACCAAGCGATAAAACCCTCGAACTAAAGAAGCTTCCGTAGCGTCTCAGCCGGTCACATATTTTGTTCTACGTGGTCTATCTGTATTAGTATAGTATCTGTGGTTTATCTTAAGTAGCTCTTGGTTTGCAAGCGGTATAAGGCAATGCCTCTTTTCTACATTATGTCATATAGTTTAAGAGGTGGCAGAGATACGGATGTAATACTGATTTTGAAGTCTGGCATTTACTTGCCATTGGGCCGAGTACTACTATACCATAGTATAAATAAGAAATAGTAAGATCACTAGGCCCCTGTTCGCATGATAACTACATACTCTTGCTCAAACGGCTAGGGTTGTCGCTTAGCGCCGCTAAGTTAACACGTGCCGCCCGCGGCCGGCGCGGCCCGGACGAATGACGCTGACTCGTCGCATGCACTGCTTGCATAGCCTGTCTCGTAGCACGCGAAGGACGCGAGATTCCGCAATGTGTGCGTGTGGCGGCGCGTGCTTATACGGAATGCAATGTAGCTGTGTGTATGCGGCTGTTCTCGCTGATTTGTTTGAAGTGAACCTGGCGTAACTATACTCTGGCCGCTGAGAGAATGCGATCCTGACACATGTCGCTATCTGTCCCGCGATACTTTTCACTCTATCTCACTCCCACAAGTGAGACAGATAGGGACATATACATGTGTCAGGATCACATTCTCTCAGCGGCCAAGAATATAAACAAGATAATTTACTCAATCAAGCAATGTTTCTGCTTCTGGTAACCAAAGTCAACCAAAGTCATCATGAGCCAATTGAGGCGTTTGTTCCGCTTCGCGAAAGACAGAGAGAGGTGTTCAGCGCTGACTGCCAAACTCCAGTAGTGGATTGTTGACGTGTTTTTAACCGACTTCCCAATGGAAGAGGTTTATTATGGCCTACGCACACTGGGACGGCATGGCAAGGGATTTTAAGTTTTTACCAATGGAAATTCAAACGTACCGATATAGAAATACGACATAAATTGCTATGGTTTGAAATAATGCCGAAGCATCCCGAAGCATTCCGCGGGATGAAAAATTTTAATCCCGAAGCGGTATGCGTTTTTTTATTTTTATGTATGTGCCCCGATTGCGCCTAGACGGATGGACCGATTTGGAAAATCATTTTTTGTTTGAAAGGGTTCACCTTCCCATTGGTACTGTGGACCACCAGGTCAGGATCTGAGATGGGATCCTGGAGAAATCGAGGGAACTCTTCAAATATTATAGGCAGACCTATAGTGATTTTTGTGTTTTTAGTAATAACTCGTGCATTTACTCACGGTAAGCATAATATTGTGATGCGGAACTGCTGATGAAGACCACATATGGCCACTAGAACTGCTCAATACTAGGTCCAAATACAATGCGTGGCTGACAGGCAGGCAACGCATAGCCTAAACCGGTGGACCTAGAGCCATGAAACTTTGTACAGAGGTTCCTTAGTCGCGTGGGGTAGCACTGAAATGGGATTTGACAAAATAAAAGGCCCGGTGACAGCGTCCGTGTCACTGACGTAATACGGTTGAATTTAGTTTGGCCCACACCGGTCCTTTTATTTTGTGAAGACACTCAACCTAATCAAATAGGGTTTGTGTTTCAATTATTTAGAATGATAAGATAACATAGAATCGATGAAAGGATAAAACAAAATGCTGTTAAAACCAACAGCCTTTTAGACATCATACTGTCGCAGTCATACGCAGCAGAGGCAGTGACAGCATGCCTGTGAATCTCCGTCAAGCCTTGAGGTAACTATTTAGTAGTCTGTGCCTTGAGGTAGTCAATCGATTGTGCATTCGGGCTGAATTGTGACCCCTAGCCCCTAGCGGTGCGAGATTGCTCATTCCCGCGGAAATTGAAACCCGCAGTTTGATTGCTCATTCCGTTGCCCTACTACTGCGAGCTCGTGGGTACACTGCGAAACCTAATCAGCTGGGCCAGCCTACAATCAAGTCCGTCTCCTATCCAACATGGTTTGTTGCAAGAAATCTCTTATTAGAGATAAGCTCGTCCTTGTACATGTTCTTAGGGTTACTATACTTAAAAGGGAAAAAAAACCCTTATAGGATCACTTTGTTGTCCGTCTGTCCGTCTGTCTGTCTTTCCGTGTGTCAAGAACGCGTGGACGTATCAAGCTGAAAAAATCAACCTTCTAGATCAACTCGATCGAACGATACGACCGTTTATGCTATAGGTAAAAACCTATAGGGTTCTTCCCGTAGGCACAGAAGAGATAATAGTACCACGTACAGAACGGCCACTCCCTTCCCCGCGCCGATTCAGATACCGCACCTCGCCCCGGAGTCGGGGAGCCTCTTCGGGAGACACTTTGTATAGAAGCTGAACGCACACATTCACAAACGAACGAGTTTACGCACACATTTGCACGTGTACAAATGTCATTAGGCTATGTAGTAGTAATAGGTGATTATTTTACGAGCGTTCTATGGAGTGTCCGAGGTGTGCCGAAATCATGAAATTTAGCAAAAAGCAAGGTCTTATAGCACAAGTAAAAGGAAAGATCAGAAAACTGCAAATTTCTGTCTTTCTACAAAAATATTTAATTTGGTTTACATGGATGACATAATACTTTAGTTTTTTATGTGGAAACCTAACTACACATGTTACGCACTCCAAGTGTGATCGGCACCCTTGGTGCGCGAGTCCGACTCGCACTTGACCGTTTATTTTAGCTGTCTGTATATCATGTGAGTACAATAAGAAATTACGAAGTACAGTCAGGCCGGCTCAGCAGCTAAAATATCGTTGGAAACTGTACAGTTTTATTGTATTTGATATCCGACCCGCTACCGCCCCGGAAGTTTTTCAAAGCCTTATTGCTATCCCTAGAGTTCAGTTTCACCACAGGGTGTTCACCCCATACAAATTAGAATTAGTAACCCTTCTTCAAAAAGAGATGGCGTGAGGAGTAAGATTTTAACTTTAAACGCCATGGTTTCATTTAAGATACTTCTAGGTGGCGCTAATCTTAAAATAAATCCTATTTATCTTAGCGCCATCTCGTGGTATTTGCAATTTTTAGATGGTGCTGCACCAAGCGATAAAACCCTCGAACTAAAGAAGCTTCCGTAGCATCTCAGTTTACGCCGGTCACATATTTTGTTCTACGTGGTCTATCTGTATGAGTATAATATTATAGTATCTGTGGTAAAACACTAGGATAGCAGACGATCAAAGAAATCAAACACCACAATCCCTTTATATATCATCAGCTTCTGATTCGGACGCCATATACTGTCTCCTGGACTCTGGAAGCTTGATCTGAGAAAACAGTCCGTCTTTGGACGTCACTATAACACTCTCTTCTACTTCCTTCCTCCTATACCCAATTCCCTCTTTCACTCGCAGGAATTTGAACTCTAAGTCCTCTATGTTCTTGAGGGTCAATTTTCCATCACCATCTTCAAGAGGATTCAGCGTTATGGGCTCATGGTTTAGTGATGTTTCTGGTTCCGCTCTCATATTCGGTTTCGTGCGATGCTTTTCTGTATGGTTCAGTAGGTGGTTTATCTGAAACGGTTCAATCGTTATTTTTCCGAATACTTTTACCGGTACAAGGTCTTTGGTCCAGGTCATGCCATAAGCCTTTTCTAATAAGATTTACATCCGTATGGTTTGTGGTTTGCTAGAATGCTCCGTAACTTGGTCTTATCTCAAAGCGTCCTCAAATATTTCAATTTGAATGAATATACTGATTTAGTCTAGGGTAATGGTGGAGGAAATGTTTGAGCAAACGGAAGTTACTAATATTTGATCAACTTACCTATTTAATTTATCCAATCCGCAACATCATCAAATGGACGGGAGTGGTGAAGAATAGCTGATGTGCTTGGCAAAGAACACATAGGAACATGGAGAGAAGCCGACTGCCAACCTCAAGTCAAGAGTACAAGAAGAAGAATGGGTCGTTATAAACTTACATCATCGAAAAGAGATTCCATTCCAACTCCGCTTTCTTGACTCCGTACCCGCGGCCCGAAGACAAACTGAAACACAACAATATTATGTATACCTACTATTTCATGTGGTTATTTCGGGGAATCTCAATTCTATTAAGATGGTACCCTGGTAGTTTCACTGCGTGGTTCGAATAGGACTTATTTCCAGCTGATGTGAAGTAACTATTTATTATTTTTTAACTATTTAATTATTGTTTTTTTTTTCCCTTTTCGGCTATAATGCTCTTCTTTTACCAGCAGTACTAAAATCGAAGCCCACGAAAACTGCTAAAATCGCCATCGCTTATTTTGGAAGACTCATAGCCATTCGTTCATAGCTGTAAGGAGGCATGAATAGGAATAGTAATGACGGTATTCTGGCAGAACCGAATCACTTAGTGCATTTCTTTAAAAAAAACATTTTATTTTATTTGTCTGCCCTTTTTGTCACGCAAAACCATATCTGCAAAAATATGCATGTATCCGTTTCTGGCAGAATACCCGTGGATTTTTCCACAAGCTTACAGTTTCTCTAATGAACTCGACAGGTGGTGCCGAAGCTGTTTCAGCAGTAACTGTAGTTGTCATGGCGGAGGCTGTAGTCGTCTTGGTGTAGTTCTTTTCTACTACCTTCGCATATAAACTTGTGACGACCGACTCACTCGGCTTCACTGTAACCGTCGAGTCCGAGTTGTTTACGATGGCGAACCTGAAACAATAACGCAACTCACGATTTCAATCCTTTTAGACCTAGAATTGGAGGCACAAAATAATTAAGTTAGTTGGCACAACAAAAATTAAATTAGGCACAAAAATAAGAAACCTTTTTGTATACTACAATATTATTTAGAAGGTAAACAGATTTTGTAGACTTTTTTCGGCACTCCTAAACACTTGTCTCGTGCTTTTGAGAGTAGTTTGTTAATACTCAATTGCTCAGGATCGGAGTAACTACAAGTCAAAACCTTGGAATTAACTTGACTTGTACTCCTATAATACTCTAGCGATAATAATGTCTGCTCTGCATACGTTTACTAAGAAAAGCGATGCATCGCTATCCAAAATTTGAGTACAGTGGTAGGAAGGATCAACGCTCTCTATAGCTAAGTTACCGCGTTCCTCATAATACCTCCTGGTGACATCAGACTCGGCGGTGGGTCCACCAGTGTCCCTTCTCCCCGACAGCGTGACTCCGGCGGTTGTACCGTTCTTCTTCATCTCTGCAGAGTTGGTCTCGTAGTCGTAGTTGTCCTGCATCAGTTTCGATCGGAGGTTCTCCAGCATGCGGAGGTTTTGTTCCACTTGAGCGTTCACTGCGGGGGGGATCAATCTCTATGTGAACATTATTTTACATCGCGTTGGAAGCCAGTTCTTATACCACAATAGTACAGTCAAGATCTACATCCGTGCTTGCATAAGATTTTGCTGATTTTTTTTGTATATTATACCCCAGTCGGCAGGACTTTAAATTCGAAAAAAAAAACGAATTCTACGAAAATTAAGTACCTACCTATGTTGTTTGTAATTATTTATTAGTGCTACACCCAATTTTCCGACCACAAAAAGCTTGTGCTAACTTGAGCAGACGCGAAAACCCGTTTTTTTTTTTTGGGACTTTTTCCAGTCTTTCACGTTTAATTTGAAAACTTTCTATAATTGTTTATGTAAATTAAAGATGACAGCATTTTGCGTCGATAACATAAATAAATACTAAAATTGGTCCAGTACTTTGACTTTTATCGCTATCGAAAATACTCCCGAAACGAGAATGAACCAGTATGGCCCAAAACCTTTTGGACCTGGAAGATATTCTACATGCAATAGCGATGTAGTATACCGTCAAAAAAGATTCTATGCAGATGTGGCCTGGTAAATACAAGAAATTAAAAACATATTGATTCCAATGATTGATTGATATGGGAATATTTTTGGACCCCAATATAAGTCAAACTGCGTCAATATTATTATTAATAAATAAAAGTCAACTGTCATACCCCAAGGGGGGGGGGGGGGGGTCGTCGTTTTTTTAAGTTTTACTTTTTGTTTCAATTATAGGTATCCAATCAGGCGTTTGTAGTATGTTTTATATGCAATTAGTGTCATTATAACAGTAGTGCAGATCTAGTTGCAAAAAGGTAAACAATGGCTAGACTGCGTCTAGGATCACTATGCACTTAAAGAAAGAAAGAAGAAAGAAAGAAAGAAACGTTTATTACAAGGACAGAAACACGTTACACCAGACAAAAGAAAAAGAAAGAAACCAAACAGAAAGTAGGACACACACAATATCATTAATAGTTGAAAACACACCATCAATGACAGTCGTGGTGTGTCACTGTCGTTATAAACGGCAACTGACTCAGCGATATGCTGAAGGCCAAGCCTTCAGCGCTGATTTTCAGGGTGGGAGGTGGGTGGAAGGGTAGCGTGACGGTAGTCAGAACATTGATGAGAAAAAGGCTACCCATCAATTTAGTTCGACTTCTCACCGCGCGCATAGTCTAACGTTTGTCTTTGACGTCCATATGATTTACAGCTTTCCAACAATCTTTTGGAAACAACTAAAATCGGGGATAGATAGATATATATATATATAAATCATTTATTCAAAGGACATGGTACACACACATAAATTATTAACAACAAAAAACAATTTATATAGGCAGCACTTAATAGCACGCAATAGGCAATTAATAGTAGGTAACTACAGCTGCGTGGTTATGTGACTGTACCATGGTAATGAAATGGCCCTGACTCAGCAATGTCACAGACGAATCTGTGACGCTGATATTCTCCCAGGGCCAAAAGGCCAGGGGAGGCAGTCGCTCACGTCCGAAGGAATTACTTGGAACCTACCGCCCTTCACGTCCTTCCCGGTAGTGCTAACGAGTGACAAATCAACATCATAAGCATCAAATCATCTCAAGACATTATGATTTCCAGGTTCTCAAATGAGAACCTGACCACTTGACACTGGCAAAATTAACCTCAAAAGAGGTTAGGATGCCATTATAAAAGAAGAAAAAGAAGAAGAATGATCTTTTGGCGCGCGGTGACAGAAAGGAGGATGCAAACTCTATGGGTAAAACCAACGCTTGATGACCAATGAGGAATGAAAGGTCTGTTTTGATGACAGTTTCATTATAAAGGATTTAGAGCCCCTCTGTAAACGTCACTCATCACATCAGCCAAAAGATAGATCGTTTTGGAAGACGTACTGGCCATATTTTACCTGTTCACTGCGAGATTAGTAAATGAGTATAACAAATAGATAGATAGATAGATAGATAAATAATTTATGACATGGACATGGACATGGTACACACACATAAATTAATAACAACAAAAATCAATTTAAATAGACAGCACAAACTATAAAATTAACAGTAGGTACCTACAGCTGTGTGCTTATGTGACTGTACCACGGCAATTAAATGGCCCTGACTCAGCAATGTGAGTACTATTATCTCTTCTGTGGCAATGTCAAAGACGAATCTGTGACGCTGGTATTCTGCCAGGGCCAAAACAAATGTATGTACTATGTACTAGTTGGTACTCGTACATACCTCGACGGATAGCCAGCATATCTCCCCAGCAACACACGCAACTAACAAACACCGCAGCACCTAATATTAAAACTAACATCTCTCACGCTCTCGAAACTCATATCAGCGCGAGTGACTGTAATAATCAGTTTTATCCCCTCAGATTTACAGAAAAAACAATGCAAAAATATCTCGCTACATTCCACGCTCAGCTATTATTTTGTAGGTACAAATCAATCTGTGCACAAACAGTTTATGTTAATCGCGTATGTTTGCTAAACCTCGTCTGGTTTACGATTTTGTTATCGAGTTTTTGGTGAAATTGAATCTTTTGTTTGTTCAGGCGTTTTATATTTCTTTATTGGAATTTTATTTCACCACACATCGCCAGAAACAAATATACTTAAGTTAGAATCCACTTGTGTTGAATTCACAATGTGAACCGTATTTGCGGTTCTTTATAGAATTTCAGGTCAAAGTTCAGAATTGAATATGAAAAGATAAACTCGAAGATGGAGAATAAAGCATGAACCTCAAATATTAACCTAAAGATATTGAGCCTTTCACAGTTGTAATGTGCGTTGTACGTGGTACTCTTGCACGAGGTGTCGGCGCGTGTAAGGAGACGTGCGTGTATCTTTCAGACTATACACACACACTCACACAATAACTGGTAACGGAAGTCTGCAAACGCTACTCATGTAAAAAATGCAAGGCAATGGCTCAAACTTGCATTCCTGTCATTTGAACAGTTGTTCATCGTTTTTAGGGTACCGTACCCGAAGGGTGCCAAACGGGATCCTATTACTAAGGCTCCGCTATCCGTCTGTCGGTCCGTCCGTCCGTCTGTCAGCGGGTCCTAGAGCACGAAATGTAATAGCTAGAAAGTTGAAATTTTTACAGAATTTGTATATCTGTTGCCGCAACAACAACAAATACTAAAATACGAGAGATATTACAAATTAAAGGGGGACCCATACTAGAAGCTTGTTTTGATACACCCACGCATTTCAATATGATGGTATATTTCGCGTCATCCTACATCGTTGAGGTAGCTCAGCGGGTATGAAGGAGGTTCTCAATCCGTAGGTCGTGAGTTCAAATCCTCGTGATGGCATAATCTTTATAGGGTTCCGTACCCGTAGGGTGCCAAACGGGACCCTATTACTGAGACTTCGCTGTCCATCCGTCCGTCCGTCCGTCCGTCTGTCTGTCTGTCACCAGGCTGTATCTCATGAACCGTGGTAGCTAGACAGTTGAAATTTTCACAGATGATGTATTTCTGTTGCCGCTATAACAACAAATATAACAAAAAATCAAAAGAAATTTAATATTAAGGGGGCTCCCATACAACAAACGTGATTTTTTTGCTAATTTTTGCTCGATATTGATAATGGTAGCAGGTAGACGCTTAAAATGTTCACAATATATTGAGTATGTTATTTACTTAAAAAATAAATAATTAAATTAAAATTAAATTAATATTTAGGGGGGGCTCCCATACAATTTTTTTTTGCGGGTTTTTAAAGATAATGGCACGGAACCCTTCGTGCGCGAGTCCGACTCGCACTTGGCCAGTTATATTATACCATACCATAATTTTTTTATACTTAGAATAATAACGCGGTTTTATACTTAAAAATGTATGTTTTTATTTTAATTTAAAAGATTTCCCCACAGATGCGATCTCGTCACATTTGGTGACAATCGCAATAAGTCTGGCGTGCGGCCACGAAAGTGGCGATAGATTAAGAATGGGAGATACCTGACACGTAAGATAATTTTAGCTTTAATTATACATGCTGAAAGTAGGCCTAGCGGGTCAAATACTTTACATGTCATTGAAATGATGGTCCTTTTGGTAATTTGAGCGGTGCGTTCAATGTCTGTTGAAAATTGTAATGTGTCAGGATTTGGGGCCCAATTAAGACCTAACACGGACGATTCTTTACATAGCTCCATAGAATCGGAAGTTACTTCTTCACCTTCAAAAATTTGAGGACAATTTGTTCTGACCTTTCGTAAGGGAAAGCATGCAGACTGCAAAACTTTGTTTACATTACTGTATATATATTTTAACTCATCCTCCGACGAGGCTCCGGTACTTAAATCATCTACATAAAAATGATTTTTTATTACATTGGCTATTACCTTGTCCTTACAGTCTTTTGATAATTGGTTAAGACAGCGAGTACTTAGAAACGGCGCTGACGCCGTCCCATATGTGACGGTATTTAGCTGCATTTTTGTAATGGCTGGCTTTCGTCGTCCCTCCACACTATCAGCTGTAGGTGCCGCTGAGACTCATCTATAGCTATCTGCCTATACATTTTTTCTATATCGGCCGTGAGTACAAACCGATATACTCTGAAGCGTAATAAAATTGATAGCAAGTCGCTTTGAACTACAGGGCCAACTTGTTGTATATCATTAAGTGATTTACCGGAAGTAGTTTTCGCTGAAGCGTCAAATACAACTCTTAATTTAGTTGTCTCTGAATTTTCTCTAATGACAGAGTGGTGGGGTAAGAAACACCCGAATTTTGGCCGTTCTATCACACTTAGATGACCTAGATTGGCGTATTCATGGATGAAGTTGCTGTAGGCTTCTTTTTGTTGAGGAAATTTATTTAATTTCTTTTCTAAATTTAGAAACCTTTTCTTAGCGATATGATAAGAGTCACCGAGTGCCTTTTCTGGCTCCTCTTTGAATGGAATTTTGACTGAAAATCGACCATTATCTAATTGACGGACGTTTTCCGAGAAATGGGACTCACATGATTTTTCTTCCATGGAATATGATTTAGTCATAGTTGGCAATTCTTCGATCTCCCAGAACCTTGTAAGGGAATCGTGAATCTCATGGCTGAAATTGCAGTTTACCTCTGGGTTAGGGTGACCATCTCCATTTGTTGGACCGGACACCAACCATCCAAACATTGAGTGTTGCAAGGTAGGTTTCTTGAGACCTAACTTTATTTGTTTCGCACCTACAATATCCCAAAAGACATCTGCTCCTAGAAGTATATCTATTTCGGAGCGACGATAGAAAGTCGGGTCAGCTAACTCAACGTTGGTCGGTAATTTTAGCTCTTGGACATTTACCTCTACGTTTGGTAAAGTACCTGTAATTTTTGGGACCACTAGGCCCGTAACTTTGATTTCGAATGCATTTGTTCGTGATTTTATTATGAACTGACAGCGGTCAGTGATTTTACAAACCACATTGCCAATACCTGCAACGTTTATTGGTTTACCAGGAATATTAGTCAACCCAGCATGACTGACTTCCTGTGTCCAACAAAACTCGTGCTAAGTGACTTGTGTTGCTATTTTCGTTGATGATTTCAACTTGTGCCGTACAAAGGAGAACTTGCGCCGAAGATTGAACTGACAGAGAAACTGGCAATGTGGATTGCGTTGCTATGTCCTGATCATTATCGACCTGCCCGTGAACTAGATTATTATGTTTTTTCTTACACGTCCTACAAAGCCCTTTCAAACGACATTGGCCTGTAGCATGGCCACTCCGAAGACAGTTGCTGCAAAGTTTCAATCTTTCTACCTCTTTAAGTCTGTCTTCTACAGTCATGTTTTTAAATTGAGAACATTGATGGAGCATGTGATTTTCACCGCAAACAACGCAGGAATAACTCGCTGCTTGTTTGTTGTCTGCTGCTACGACAAAAGACTTGGTAATCCTATTTTCTTTGTACACAGGTTTATGGTCACCCTTGTCAGTTCGATTGCTACAGTATGAAGTTTCTAATATGTCCGCTCGGCTGCTAAGAAACCTTTTAAATTCCTCCAACGTAGGCAATTCTGATAGATTACTCTTGAATTCCTCCCATTTCCTACTGGTGATAGGATCTAATTTTCCTGAGACCATATAAATTATTATTGTGTCCCATTTATCAGTTGGCTGACCAAGTGTGTTTAGCGCCCTAAGATTTTTAGAGACAAGATCAATTAAGTATCGTATTGCCTTGAATGACTCCTTTGTTATAGGGTCGACATTGAACAAAGCTTTGAGATGGTTGTTTATCAGAATATTTTTATTATTATACCTGTCACACAACAGTTCCCATGCAACAATGTAGTTATTGGCAGAAAACTCAATTGATTTTATAACTACTGCAGCACTGCCCTCTAAAGCGGCCCGCAGATAGTGAAATTTGTTTATCGGTGGAATAGAATTGTTTGAATGTATAACTGAATCAAATGTGTCCTTGAATTCTAACCATTTTAGATAATTACCATCGAATGAAGGTAGTTTTATGGTGGGTAATTTTATCCCATTGCTAGCACCTAGCTGTGAGTCCTGGTCAGCCTGATTAGCCTTGCCAACCCCTGATGCCTTGTCCAACACTTGTTGTGCTTGGCACAATAGCGAAAAAAACCTACTTTCAAGTGCATCCCGTTCTTGCAATTGCACTGTTAAGTCCGAACAGTGAAATTCTATGCTAGTCTGCAATTCATCAAAGGTGGCGAATAAACTTTCGAATTTAGTATATCTCCTTCTCAATTCCTCAACTTGAAGACTATTTAAGACCATCCCATGTTCGTGAAACAGGATAGGTTTTAAATAGTCCTTAAAAATAGTAACTTGTCCTTTTATAGAGCTACGCTTTTTTATTAGGTCCTTCCCAATTTCGCTAGACGTCATTGTTTGATTTGATGACCCAGGAACAACAGTTTTAGTGCCCTCAGTACTAGCCTCCTGGTCCGATGGCATAATTTACAGTTATATTATGGTATAGCAATGAAATAAATAAAGTAATATGTGCAACCGAACCCTTGAAGAGCGAACACGTCCAGTCCAGCAACAGAAAACTTGCGCGAGAGAGGTCACGCAGCAGCAATCACGTGCTACAGCAGCTGGACACCTCAAGGTCGAGCGGGGTCGCAACGGCGGCGCTGCGAAATGCAAGCACCGACCCTGGAATGTTCAGCGAAACCCTTAAAATATCTAGTTGAAATATTAATTTATTGAGGGTATTTTTACTAATTAATTGTAATAAAATTTTGAAATTTGGACTTCAGTTAAAGTTCTATAAGCAATACAATTAATGCTTATTTAGTTTAATAATGAGACGATGCTTTGCAATCACAACATACCAAGCAAAATACGTTATAGTCTGTTTACAGAATGCGTTTATATTATAAGCAGGTACGAGTCCAAAGGAGTTACTGCATAGATGCCTAATCCGCTTAACAGCAAGAGAATAGGGATTTATAGAAGTTTATGGTAAGCTACGGTGTCGTTATTCCACATTACGAGAATAAGATTAAAAGGTAACTTTAGCCCTTTGATAAACAGCCGCGCACCTTGTACTTCTATTTTAATAACCTACGCACAATTAATAACTCCAAATTACTGCTTCACTACACTATTATTGCAAATAGCCAAACGACAATAAGCCTAAGCAATAAATAAAGCGATGCTAGCTAGTGGCAAGGTCACCTAACGGTTTCAAAGTGACTCAGTAATTCACACAAATAAAAGGGGAATAGGATAGAAAAATACAGGAATGGGCATGTACTTCCCTCGGGCTAGTCTTCCAGACCTCCAGGTAAACTGCAGCACACCAAATCTCCGCTCCAACACTCCTCTTGATCGTTAGGTATTTGAAATTCCTTTGTTCTCCGCCAGATGACTTGGCAATAATTTGCCGCCGGTTCTTGCAAATCTTCTTTATTATTATTTGTTTATTTGTCACGGTCGCCAAATATGTTAAGGCCTAACATATATTCCAATAAAATACTTATTTAGAAGCGTTTTGAATGTTTTATTGTTTAAAATCAAACTACGTATTCGCAATTACAGTTGTGATTGTCGTCTGCTCATCGGAGCGCCTTCGCTTTGCTCGGGGCCCGTCTTGCCCCCCGCCGCCTCCTCAGCCCTCTCTGTCATCTGATGCCGGTTATGGTTCGCTTGTGAACACCTTTTTATCACACCTGCTCTGAAAATACATACTAATTATACCAATTAGAGGGAAGAAACGCCTTTATCCCGCCCTTCAAATCCTTTCATCCCAAGGTATGGAAGTTTGTATGAAAATCCTTCCGACCCAAGGGTGGGAAGTATGTATGAAATTCCATTACATACCCGGTTTTTTTAATTTTTATTTTTCAGCAGTCATACTGCAAAGAGACTTTAACTGTCTACTAATTAAATTTCAAGTAAATTGTTACTGGCCACATACAGTTTTTTTTTACCAGTTACCAACCTCCTTAGTGCATACAGAAAATTAAAAACGAAATTATTTTTGTAAGTATATAAAACGCGCGGAATCACGGAAGAAGTGGCTGCATGACCTTATGATCTTAGCCTACTCCAGAAACGGGCGAATAAAAAAAGGAAAAGCCCGCGCATTTTCGTAAAAACTTCGAGCAATACATTTTCAGAAAATGAAATCGTTTTCTTTTCCTTTTGCCAACGTATGAAATTTTCATAAGTACTGCAGATTTCTATGCATTTATGTCTATAATTTTCCTCGTAGGTGTAATAAAAAGCACTATACATACCTCAGGATAAAGTACAGTTCCATACCTCAAATGGTTTGCGCCCCTCGCAAGCTCGTGGCGCAAATGCCATAATCTCGGTATGGAACTGTCACTTTCTTCCCTCTGAAGTAATGTACTATTGTTAAAACCTAAATTGTTGCTCTTACTGTACATTACTTTTTTGAAATAAAAATATATTTGATTTGATTTGATTGATTTGTAACAACATAAGTATCAAATATTATGAAATAAAACAAGCATTATAATAAATCAATCACGCACATTTTTACTGTATGATAAAAATGTTCGTGATGCACCGTGGCAAGAAATGCGTGGTTTGATGGACAAAGCAAATAAGTCGTAGAAAACACGCAGTAATCTGTAAATGTTGACATCAATTGGTGTCATTAGTGTCTACATTTGCAAATTACTGTGTGTTTTGAACCATACACTAGATTCGATTCGATGCTCACTATAAAGTACTCATATCAATAAAGAATCGAAAAAAAGGATCGATGCCAAACCCCTCTGCCAAACTCTGCAATAAACCCCTGCCCCTGTGCAAAAAATCATTCTTTAGTGAATGTCAGTTTATTGTACTTTTTAGGGTACCATACCCGAAGGGTGCCAAACGGGACCCTATTACTAAGACTTCGCTGTCCGTCCGTCCGTCTGTCCGTGTGTCACTGGGTCCTAGAGCACGAACCGTAATAGCTAGAAAGCTGAAATTTTCACAGAATGTGTATATCTGTTGCCGCACCAACTACAAATACTGAAATACGAGATATATAACAAATTAAAGGGGGTCCCCATACAAGAGACGTGTTTTGATACACCCGCATTTCAATATGATAGTATATTTCGCGTCAACCCACATGGTTGTGGTAGCGCAGCCGGTATGATGTAGGCTCTCAATCCGTAGGTCGTGAGTTCAAATCATCGTGAGGGCATAAATTTTTAAATTTTATTTTTGTAATTTTTTTTGTTGTTTTGCGTGCTTTTGTTTTTTTGTATGATGGTACGGATGGACGGTACCCTTCGTGTGCGATTCCGACCCGCACTTGACGGATTTTTTAAGTACTTATGTGAAAATGGGATTTGAAGATCGGCTGTAAGTACACACGACTACTACTGCTAAAAACGGATGCAATCTTAGGAAATAAATTCTGTACCTTCCGATATCCTTATTAATAAAGGTCGGCTTAGCATTGATTAAAAAATACCCTGTTGTATAAAAACGTGCATCCACGCGAGCGAAGTCCGCGGGTAAAAGCTAGTCTAATATATATTTGTGTTGAGTGACTGATTGACTGATGATCAACGCAGAGCCCAAACCGTTAGGCCTAGAGGCATGAAACTTTTGCACAATGGTTGCTTTCATAACATAACTGAGCACTAAGAACGGATTTTCGAAAATTCGGACCAAAAGGGGGTCAAAAACGTAATTTAATTACACAAGGATAAATCCATTAATTTTGTATGGCTGGGAAAGTCTATTGTGAATTAAGAAACTGTGTTGAGGAAAGTTGAGAAAATTCTATGTTTCTTAGATTAACAAACTTACAAGTACAAAGGAATATTTCGCATTTTTATCAGATTTTTATATCCTGCGGTCCTGCCTGCCTGCCTGCCAATCAAGATCACCCGTAGATTAGTAATTGTAAAACTAAAACATGGCCACAAATTCTATTTAACAAAATGGCGGCTTTGACGATCAGCTGTTCATGTTAATAAAAAAAATGTTTCGTCACACAACACAAACTTGACAGTTGACACACACCAATGAGGTTTTGATACTGATTACTGATTGCTATGCTAAGTATCTAAACCTCATTGGTGTGTCTCAATGCCTGATGTACCTTTCGATCGCGTGAAATCTCTTGTGGTTCAGCGGTTACTACTATTCAACACCCAGTTCTAAATAATATACATTTTGCATGACATGGAAGGTTAGTTGTTTACAGCAGAAACAATAACTTAAGTATTGTGTTGTTTCCATGCCATATTTTCTCCATATCTTATGATTATGAATAAGTTTTTTTGACAAAGAGGTTTAGCCGGGTAAAGCCCGAAGACAAATTGGAGTAGATTGAAATTTCGGACTTCACCCAAGAAGCTTGGGTTACTAGGTTTACCCAGCCTCCAAGCTTTACCCGTAACATATACAAAGGCATACTTCAAAGCGCGACACTACAAAATTCTCATGCTAATGGCTGATGCCTTTAAATTGATGTGAGAAATATCAACAAAATCCTGAATAATCTAAATGATTGATTCATACCTTTTGTAATTTTGTACTGATACTTTAAGTTTATATAAATAAAACAAATTTATGTAGTTACACTTAATTTATTTTATCTGGTCTAACCTGTCAACCCGACCTGGGTAATGCAGAAGCAATAATGTAACAAAGGCCCCACTCTCGTGGGCCAGGTGCAGGCACAGCATACCCCTGGTTGAAGAAGAACCCTCCCTGAGCACTCCTCCGGGGCTGGCTTTTTGAGTGTCAAGGATATGCTTCACAAATTTGGAGACAATAGACTGGGAAATACAGTGATTTTGGCCTTATCCCACAATCCTCTGATAGGACCCTGTAGCATAAAATGCTGAAGCAACCTGAAGCAATCAGCACCTAAAACAAACAATTCAGGATTAGTCTTCTCTACTTTCTCAATTGTTTAACATTTACTTACATAGGTACATCTGGCCCCACAATAGGTTGCAGGCAGGTAGGCACACCCTGTGTTGTGAGAATCAGAAACAACGACATCACAAATATGTAAACCTCCAAGACTTGGGGATATTTTGGTTTTTGTTAATCCCCAGACGGGGCTCGAACCCGGGTGATATCGCATGGTAGGCAGAGCATAGTAATTGCAGGGTAATTGTACGCAACAGGGAAAAGTTGATGTGATACTTTTCTGGTACTTTGCATAGTATTACTAACATTCGTTTCCACATACAAAGCATCTGATCGCAATGTTGGTGGCAAATGAGGGCTCAACTCGGTCATAAACCCACGATAAAGCTTGATGAAGTGCCTTTCACCTGCTTGAAGGCATCACAAGGATCACTCTGCAGTCTTTTACTCCGATTCTCTCTTTTAGACTGGGTTCGCGCAATAGCAACATCACACTCGTGGGCTGTTTCCAAAATCTCCAGATTCATCATTTTCACCGGTTATCACGTCTTTTCCCACGGTTTTGCTGCGTATTAGTAGAAAAACAATCGTAAAAAAAACACCTCTTTTCTTTGTTTTGTAGCAGCATCGACACAGCAGCTCACACTGAAGCTCGAGAGGCGCTGCCCGGTTTATTATATGCTGTGAGACAGCCTACCACGCATCTCGCTCGCACCCTCCGCACATCTTAATCCTTTTACGCGGTCTTGACAGATTGAGTTATTTTGTATATATTATGGTTTAATAATAAATAAAGGGTCTCAGTTCGCAAATAGCCAAGCACTGTTTTTACTTATCAGCTACAGCATTCCTGCCTCAACAGTGGTGACCCCGACTTTGATTGAAAACACGCAACAACAAATTACGCAAAATGGCCAGTCAGGATCAAACCCAAGGATCTTCAACCGATTACCAAGAACTCTCCGGCATATCAGTGAATATGAGAATACCACCCATCTGGCGTGATAGACTTCGCCTTTGGTTCGCCCAGTTCGAGTCAATCGTCTCTTCTCACAAAAAAGGAGACAAGGCTATGTATGACCTCGTAGTCGGACAGCTGGAGCGCCAGGACATCGATGAAATATGCGACATTATGTTAGACCCACCGGAAAACAACAAGTATCCAGCAATTAAGAAGCGCTTATTGGAAGTCTACGAGGATTCAGAGCAGCGCCGAATCCAAAGATTATTTTCTGAAATGGAGCTCGGTGACAACAAACCCTCCCAGCTACTGCGGCGCATGCAGTCTCTCGCCGGCAACAGCATTCCCGAGTCAACGCTACGCATTATGTGGACAAATCACCTGCCTCAGTCAGCACAAGCCGCACTAACGATTAGCGAAACAATAGCCAAGAAAACGGATCTGAACGAACTCGCACTTGTCGCAGATAGAATATTGGAACAAACCAACGTTTGCTCAGCCGCACGCTCCGTTTCAATTGCCGCCGTCGACCACCAACAACCATCCACGTCATCCAGTCCGCAGAAAAGTGCTGAAAATCATGAAGAAATGACCATACACGAAAAAATTGACATGCTTGTCTACGAAATCGCGGAATTGAAAGCACAGCGACGAGACGACCAACGCAGAGCACCGTTCCGCCGTGACTGGCGCGGGCGCAGTGAGCGCACTGGCAGCGGCAACGCACCAAGACCGCACCTCTCTCACTCCAGCGCACCTCACATGTACTCGCAACAGGGCCCGCTTACCGCCGCCAATGATACCTGCTACTATCATCGTCGCTATGGAAGGAATGCGCAGAGATGCACACGGCCATGCAAGTTTGATCAAAATAACTTTACTTCGCCGTCGGAAAACTAAATACAGCGTTGGCTGAGACGGCAACCGGCGCTTGGAATAATTCACACCGTCTATTCGTCTACGACAAGCAGTCAAAGCTATCGTTTCTGATCGACACCGGTGCAAATATTTCCGTCATTCCCAAACAAAAGGGAAGACGTGCGGAACCAACGAAACTATCATTGTACGCAGCCAACAATACCGTCATACCAACATATGGCGAGAAAACATTGAACCTGGACCTCAGCTTAGGAAGACCCTACCGATGGAAGTTTGTCATTGCAGCAGTCAGTAAGCCAATACTAGGCGCTGATTTCTTACAACATCATCAACTTCTCGTCGACATCGCCGGTCGATCACTGATCGATAAAGTCACCAATCTTTCCATCAAAGCACCGTTATGCAGTTCATCGGTGCCTACAATTCGCACCATTGACATTGGACAAAAGTACCACGACATTTTGGCAGAATTCCCAGACGTCACACGATTATCATCAATGAAGGAGTGTCCCAAGCATGACGTGGAACATCACATCGAAACCACGGGTCCACCTATATATTCAAAGGCGCGGCCAATTCCTCCGCATCGCTATCATGCAGTCAAGAAAGAATTCGAAGACATGATGCAGCAGGGCCTATGCCGTCCCAGCAAAAGCCCTTGGTCGACGCCGCTTCACGTTGTACCAAAGAAGA
This sequence comes from Argyresthia albistria, assembly GCA_963457715.1. Lineage (NCBI taxonomy): Eukaryota > Metazoa > Arthropoda > Insecta > Lepidoptera > Argyresthiidae > Argyresthia > Argyresthia albistria. The sequence goes on along the minus strand of OY735277.1, from coordinate 7,406,330 downwards.
ATGGAGACCTTCGAGTTTGCGGAGACTACAGAAGACTCAACTCCGTCACAAGACCAGACCGGTACCCAATACCGAGGCTGAAAGATTTCACCTATCAACTCAGCGGGAAGGAAATATTTTCAACGTTGGATTTGAACCGGGCGTATCAGCAACTGCCAGTCCTAGAAGCCGATATTGAGAAAACAGCCATTATTACACCTTTCGGTTTGTTTGAGTTCCCAAGAATGTGCCCAGGACTCAAGAACGCGGGCCAAACCTTTCAACGGTTCATACATCGAGTACTTCAAGGCCTAGACTATGCGTTTCCATTCGTGGATGACGTCATACTCGCTTCTACCACGGAAGAAGAACACGCTAGACACCTCCGCGCAGTTTTACAACGATTGAACGAGTTCGGCATCACTATTAACGCGTCGAAATGCGTACTTGGACAAGAAGAAGTTAAATTTCTTGGTTACTCAGTATCCAAGGATGGCATCAAACCACTCGAAGAGAAAGCTCAAGCTATCGTCACGTTCCCGAAACCGACAACAATACAAGAATTGCGAAGATTCCTCGGCATGCTAAATTTTTACCGAGAAAACATTCCAAAGGCCGCGGAAATACAAGCGCCACTGAATGCTTACCTTCACAACTCTAAGAAGAATGACAAAAGCAAAATCGTATGGAACGACGAAGCAGAAAAAGCATTCAACTCGAGCAAAGACTGCATACGTAACGCAGCTTTGCTCGCGCATCCGTCTGCCTCGGCCCCCCTCGCCCTCATGTGTGACGCATCCGACTCGAGCGCAGGAGCGGTACTACAACAGCGAGTAAACAACGCCTGGCAACCACTCGGCTACTTTTCCAAGAAGTTTTCGCCTACACAGCAACGATACAGCACATACGATCGCGAGCTGTTGTCTATCTACATGGCATTGAAACACTTCAGGAAGATGTTCGAAGGGCAACATCTCACCGTATTCACCGACCATAAACCGCTGACCTACGCGATAAACAAGCCGCCGTCCGACAACGACACGCCCCGACGAACGCGTCAACTACTTTTCATCAGTGAATTTACAACAGATGTACGACACATCAGCGGGCAAGATAACGTCGTCGCAGATGCTCTGTCACGCATAGAAGCTATCACATGCCCCGCCCCCATCGACTACAGGGAGCTCGCCGCTGCACAAGAGACGGACACACAAATTAAACCGCTACTGCTACAAAGAAATTTGCAACTAAAAAAGGTGAATGTACCTAACTCAAACGAGATGATTTACTGCGAGATATCTACATCACACGTTCGACCTTACCTCCCTGAAGACTTTCGTCGCATCGCATTTAACGCCGTGCACAACATAAGCCACCCAGGCATTAGAACCACGCGCAAGCTCATGCAAGAGAAATACTTCTGGCCTTCCATGAACACGGACATCGGCAACTGGGCCAAAACATGTACTTCGTGTCAACAAGCCAAGATTCAAAGACACACATCGAGCAACATAGCGACTTTCCCTCCGTGCGACCGTTTCGAGCATATCCATGTTGACATTGTTGGGCCACTATGCACGACAGTGCAAGGACATCGCTATCTCGTCACTATAATCGACCGCAAGACTCGATGGCCTGAAGCCTTACCCGTGCAAGAAATAACCGCCGAAACTATAGCGAGGACTGTTTACGAGGGATGGATAAGCCGTTTCGGATGTCCGGCCAGCCTCACCAGCGACCAAGGCCGCCAATTTGAAAGTCAACTTTTCTCTGCACTGGCGAAATTACTCGGCATTGAGAAAATACGAACTACTGCATACCATCCACAAAGTAACGGGATAGTAGAACGCTGGCATCGCTCACTCAAAGCAGCGCTTATGGCCCGTTTAGAAAACATCAACAAATGGACAGACGAACTACCTACTGTTCTATTGGGGCTACGAGCAGCGACGCGACCGGACACGGGAACAAGCGCAGCTCAACTTACATACGGGCGCGCACTTCGCCTGCCAGGCGATTTCATCGCATCTCCAGCAAGAGGGGTGTCAACGCGGCCAATGGAAATGACTCACAACTTCGTCAATCAGCTGGCGCAACAGATCAATGACCTCCGTCCGGTAGAACGTAAACAAAGCAGACAACGTACGATTTTCGTGCACAAGGACTTGCACACATGTGAATACGTCTTTATGCGTGTTGACGCTGTACGAAGACCTCTGCAGGCACCCTACGAAGGACCCTATCCGGTGCTACAAAGATGCGACAAGTACTTTTTACTACAACTGCCGGGTCGACAAGTCAACGTGTCCATCGATCGCCTCAAACCAGCTTACACTATGAGCGAAGAGTCGTCTGAGGAAAACATAGAACGGAGGACAAGATCAGGACGTGTTGTTAGACCTCCCGTACGCTTCGCTTGAGGGGGAGCACTGTAGCAGCATCGACACAGCAGCTCACACTGAAGCTCGAGATTTTTTTTTTTTTTGTGTGTGAGGGGATAAAAAATCTTTTTAAAGATGCCCGGGAGTCAGACCTCCCTGCTATGTCCGATTCTCCACAATGAGGTCCGGATGAGGTCTCCACCGTGAGGCAGAGACTACATTGAGCGGAACACTCGTATGTGGCATACGGACTAAAAAAACCCCTGTGTGCTGTTGTTGTTGCGTGCAGTTGCGCGTATGCATCACTGTTTCCATGGCCTCGGTTAGACGCAGAGGGCGTTCTACCTACAAGTTATATATAAGTTTCGATAATATATATGGGAGGGGTCTGCCTGCTTTCCCCAGCGACTGTGGCTACTCGAGCGGGCCTCGGCTCGTAGTCAGTGGGAAGCGGCATATCAGGGGGCAGATGGCCTCCGCTGCTATGAGATGATTATATAATGGTTAAACCTATCCTAATCCTAAGCCTATCTGCCTAGTGTTGATCGGGGGGGCGGGGCGGGGGAGGGGGAGGTTGTCCGTCTGGCGGATCCAGACGGCGATCCCTTTGGATCCAAATTTGGTAGCGGAGGCGCTGGAGGGCTTCCGGGATAACGCCTTCGACGGGTTGGCGTGCCTGAGGGGCGTCGGGGGAGGGGGGAGGAGGTTCTGCCTTGAGAGCTATAGTAATATCATCGTCGGGTTCTAGGAGGACGTCTTTGGGGCGTCTTTTATAGATATGTTTGGACTGAAGGTCTGGGGAGGGGTCGTAAGAGATGGCCTGAGTGACAAGAGGGTTGGGGTGAGCTGAGGCAGTTTGAAAGAAGCGTTCGGACGCTTCTTTCATAAACTGCTTGACTGTGGGGAGTCTAAAGTCACTATGGAGGTCTACGTTGCGCACGTACCACGGGGCACCCGCGGCTTTGCGCATGAATTTATTTTGGAGTGTCTGAAGGGTTTTTAAAGATGGTTTAGAGGAGTGAGCGAATACTGGGCTTGCATACGTGAAGACCGGACGAATGCAAGTCTTGTATAGATTTATTTTGCAGCGCAATGGGAGTTTGCTGTTACTTCTCAAGAGTGGGTGAAGCCTACTCAAGTAGAAGGCTGCTTTGTCGCGGACCGTTTTGATGTGTTTCCGAAAATTTAGTCGTGAGTCTAATGTCACGCCTAGGTACTTCACATCTTTCTCCCAGGGTATGGGTCGGTCAAAGAGTGTGATGGCGGGTTTGCGTTTATTTCTTTTCCTAGAGAAGAGTACAGCTGCACTCTTCTCAGGGTTCATCTCAATCCTCCATTTGAGAGCCCATTCACCGAGATCGGTTACTGCTCTCTGGAGAACTTTGCAAACGCGCGCCTGCGTCCTACTGGTATAATAGAGGGCCGTATCGTCAGCGTAAAGGGCTAGCTCGACGTACGGAGAGCGGGGGACATCATGAATGTAAAGTGTGAATAGAGTGGGGGCGAGAACTGAGCCTTGCGGGACTCCTGCGGCTATGGGGTGGGGCTGAGAAATGGATTTTTCTACTCGATAGCAAAAGTTACGCTCAGAGAGATAGTCCTTGATTATGAGTACTAGCCTATCGGGGAGATTGAGTCGGTAAAGTTTATAAATAAGACCATTGTGCCAGACTTTGTCAAATGCTTTCGCTACGTCAAAGAAAATGGCGCCGGTATCTTTGGACTTTGCCGTTGTTTGAAATCCTCTGTGTATATGCTCCGTTATGCGGTGCACTTGTTGTACACACGAGTGTTTGGATCTAAAGCCGAACTGCTCGTTTGGAATGAGGTTCCTAGCTGTGCAAATGTCTTGGAGACGGTTTAGAATAACCCGTTCGTAGACTTTGCCAATGCAGGCTAGTAAGCTAATGGGGCGGTAGCTGGTGGGGTCAGATCTATCTTTCCGAGGCTTGTGAAAGCCTATAACTACGGCTTCTTTCCAAGCGGTTGGAAAGACGCAGAGGCGGAGGGAGACATTGAATAAGACCGTAAGAGTGGTGAGAAGCCTAATGGGGAAGGATTTAATAGCCAAGTTGGTGATTTTATCAAGCCCCGGGGCTTTCCTAGGTTTGAGGTCTTTGATTAAAGTTTTCACTTCCTCGAGGGTGACCTCGGGAAGGGAGTCAGTGGGGGAGAGGGAGCTTCTACTGTCTACTTCTGAGTTGACCATGTTAAGGTGGGCTGGGTCTATTGGTTGGGTGGATGGGGTACATTGGGATTCTAGGCTTTCGGCAAGACATTCGGCCTTTTCGTCGTCGTCAAAAGCTGGGGGTTGGTTGACCCGATTCAAAGGGGGCATAGGAACTATTGTGTCGGATTTAAGATACTTAGTGAATTTATATATGGCTGTATGGTTGGGGGCTATGCTAGAGACAAAGTCATCCATGCGGGTGGCTCTGAGCTCTTTCATGCATCTATTGACCTCTCGTTGGAGGAAGCGCATTCGCTTTCTGGTTTGATCAGTGGGGCTATAATCGTAATCTCTCTGGGCCGCATTCTTTGCACTAAGCAGCAGTCTCATGTCCTCGGGGAGCTCGATGCGATGATCGGGCTTGACCGGGACTTCGCGAGAGGCGCCGATTAGGGCTTCGTTGAGACTGCTGCCTATTTCAGAGATTTTGGCTTCTAATTGGGCTTTACTGTTAATTTCTGAGGTGATATCTAATCTCGAATCTGGTTTGCTGAGGGCTTGTCTGAATTTACGGTTATTGATGATGGTCTTCGTTTCAGTCGGTCGGTCGAAAGGCCTGCCGAGATGGTATAAGACTGGTCTGTGGTCCGAGTGAAGCTCGCTGAGGACGCTTATGTCCTTGACTGGTAGGCTAATGTTTTTGAAGATGCAGTAGGAGAGGATATCGGGTCTGTGGGCTACATTGAAGGGATAGTGGGTGGGGGCAAATGGGGCTATGACTTCGCAGTCATCGAGAGATTCGAGAACTCTGTGAATGGTCAGTCCGTTACTGTTCGTCTCAGTACAGTTCCATTGCCGGTGCTTGCTATTGAAGTCACCGCCAATGATGACTGTATTACCTAGTCCTAAGAGGGTTTCTATATCTTGATCTATCATCCGCTGTCCGGCTGATAAATAAATTGAAGCTATAATTACGGGGTCATGGCCTGTTAGTGCAATGCGGATGATAGTTGCCTCGCAATTTACTAGTGTGGGGGTAACTATAGGAGATATATGGAGGGAACGTTTGTAATAGATGGCAGTACCGCCTCTACGGCCTAGGGGGTCATTGGAGCGATTCGGATCTGGCAAACGATCGTTCCGAAGAAGATTGTAACCGGCTATGTTAAACCGTCTATATTTGGGTTTGAGGCAAGATTCCTGGACCGCGAGTATATCTATCTGATGTCTTTTGAGAAGATCGGCTACTTCTTCTCTTTGACTTACTAAGCTGTTCGCGTTATAAAGTCCTAGGATAAAGTTGTGGGGCTTCGTCCGTCCGTTAGTTGAGTTCATTTGTACTGCCATAATGGGGTTGAATAGTTAAATTGTTTGGGGGAGGCGACCACGGAGGCATAAGACTGTCGGGAGAGATAGCAAGGGGGCTCAATTCGGGGGAGGTCTAAGAGGCTAGGAATGGATGGAAAGGGATTTTGAAGGTTGAATGAATAGCTATATTGCCGGCGCTGAATGTGCCGTTCGAGAGAAGGGGCGTGGGGGCGGGGTCCGTAACCTTGACCGAGGGGGTAGAGGGTGCGCTGTGATTGGGACTGGCCGAGCGTTCCCTGCTCCCACCTGCGATTCTTGCCCGGGGCCGCCGGACATCCGCCATAGCTGGCTGGGTGTCCGGTTTGTCCGCACAAAGCGCAGGTGGGAGGGGTCGACGCGTCCTTCTCACACAATGCGGTGGCATGGTTGCCAGCGCATTTTACGCAGCGGGAGGGGCCTAAACATCTAAGTTGCGAATGACCATACAACTGGCAGTTGTGACACTGCTGTGTGGTCGTTTTGGATTGGGGGGTTTCTACTTTAATATAAGAGAGGCCGCAGATTGAACTAAGGGACCTAAGCTGCCTCCCTGCTTCCGTTGGTTTGGTTGTCACCAGAACCATGCCGAAAGGCTTAGTGGGGTGGTTGGGGTGGGAACGTTCGCGATGTAGTCGATGAACTTCGACTACGGGAATATTCTTGGAGAGGAGGTCATCTTTAATGGCCGAGGTTGAGATATTTATTGGGACGGGACGGAGGATGAAGTGGTAGGACTTCTCCTCGGGAATTTGGTAAGTACTAAAGGCCAGGCGGTTAGACCTAAGGAATTTGGTTAGGGCTCTATAGGTATCGGGCCTTGCCACTTGGACGCGGGTTCCGGCTGGTGTTAGCGCGGAGCTGACGATAGATAAACCATTTTTCTGTAAATGGATGTTTGCCCGCGTCCAAGCGGTTTGGTCTCGAATGACGATGGGCGGTGGGGGACGTGTGAGCGATAGGGGTGCGGGCGTTCCGGTTGTCCCGGTCGGCGCAGTGGTGGCTGGGGGGGGCATAGCGGGGAGAGCGGGACTCTGGAGAGTTAGGGTTCGGGGCGCGGCGGTGGGTTGACTGCGCGGAGTCGCTAATGGGGAGTGAGATGGTTTGCTCAGCTTAGCCTCGGGGCTAACCGGAGACTCGGAAGAGCGGTTCTTCCGCTTCTTGTTGTTTTTGACAACGGTGGCGAAGTGAGCTTCGTCATCGCTGTCACCAACAGCAAGGGAGGTCGTGGGGGAGGGCAGACTAAAGGCTGGGCCTGGGGTCAGTGGGCTAAAGGCTGGGCTGGGGGACGGGGAGCGATTTAGCGGAGTCGAACCGCCTAGAGCTACGGGGGATGCAGTGAGGGTCTGGTCGGGACTGGGGTTAGATGAGGTAGGGATTATGACCGGCGATTTCACTGGGAAATCAGCGGTCGAGCAGGAAGACGGGCTGGAAGGGGGGAACTTACGCACAATGGTGCAAACTAATGGGTTCGCGGGCGGGTTGGGGGCTAGAAGTTCGTCTATATACATAGATAAGAGGGGATGAGCCTCGACCATCTCTTCTCTCCTCAATTTTCTGAAGAGAATCTCCGAAAAATACGGAGAGAAGACATGGCCGATGGTCTCGGCAAAGGAGGCCATGGAAAAAACCTCCCTGTGGCTGTAAGCGCACAGGGAGAGGTGTGTTGAGTACCTGAATGTGGTGAGTACCTAAGTGAGTCAAGCTCGAGAGCTGAAGCTCGAGAGGCGCTGCCCGGTTTATTATATGCTGTGAGACAGCCTACCACGCATCTCGCTCGCACCCTCCGCACATCTTAATCCTTTTACGCGGTCTTGACAGATTGAGTTATTTTGTATATATTATGGTTTAATAATAAATAAAGGGTCTCAGTTCGCAAATAGCCAAGCACTGTTTTTACTTATCAGCTACAGCATTCCTGCCTCAACAGTTTGATAGTTTGACAGACAGCGTTACGTTACGTTACGTTAGGAATGTGTGCCGATCCGTTCCGATTTTCGGACCCAAGACCATAATTATGTCCTTTCGAGTTTCGGATCGGATCGAACCGATCCACTAGCGGATCGATCCAAAATTATGAGAAATCGGATAGTGATCGAATCACATGCTTACTTATATTAATTCCTGATTTCATAAAAATATTAAGATCGTGTGATCATCACTTGGAGTTGTTTTCAAACTCTGCTCGGGCTTTACCAAATACGCACGTTATGGTCTTTCTAAATAAAAATCGTGTGAGTGGAGTTTGAGGGAGACTCGATGAAACAGAGTGAGTACACTGCCATTGTGTTCTGTGTTGTTTGTAACGTTACGCCCATGCAGAATTTAAAGTCACAAAATATTCAATGTATGGCGTCTGTGTAGGTTTCAATCGGTTTTTGTGGTACAAGTTTACACACAATTTGACTAGATACTTATCAGTTAATTTTTAGTCGTTTTTTCACACTTTACGTAAACATTTCTTTGATTCAATTTTTGGTCGATTTTTAGGAAATCGGATCAGAGTCGTGCGATCCGAACCGCGTATGGGATCGAGGAGATGAGTTACGTACGATCCGATACGATCTGCGAAATCTGAACGTAGCTGTCGGATCGCACCCCTCTACGGTACGTTACGTTAATTCTCAGCGTTAATTAGTAATCTGTGGTTACGTTCCATTACCAATCGAAAAAAAATATGGCGATACGTAGGGACACAGTATCGAAACAAAAGTATCGATATTGTACTCATATGATGTATCGAAAAAAAAGTATCGATGCGGTATCGGTATCTGTATCAAAAGTATCGATTCTTCAAGGTATCGATTATGTTTGCATAGAAAATAATAATAGTTGAATGTGCTGGAAATTGACAAACTTTTACGTAAGTTTTCATACGTTACTAAAAGCTCTAATATTCTGTACGTATATTAATTATTTAGTTAATTCCTTTTTATCACACCTGCTCTGAAAATACATACTAATTATACCAATTAGAGGGAAGAAACGCCTTTATCCCGCCCTTCAAATCCTTTCATCCCAAGGTATGGAAGTTTGTATGAAAATCCTTCCGACCCAAGGGTGGGAAGTATGTATGAAATTCCATTACATACCCGGTTTTTTTAATTTTTATTTTTCAGCAGTCATACTGCAAAGAGACTTTAACTGTCTACTAATTAAATTTCAAGTAAATTGTTACTGGCCACATACAGTTTTTTTTTACCAGTTACCAACCTCCTTAGTGCATACAGAAAATAAAAAACGAAATTATTTTTGTAAGTATATAAAACGCGCGGAATCACGGAAGAAGTGGCTGCATGACCTTATGATCTTAGCCTACTCCAGAAACGGGCGAATAAAAAAAGGAAAAGCCCGCGCATTTTCGCAAAAACTTCGAGCAATACATTTTCAGAAAATGAAATCGTTTTCTTTTCCTTTTGCCAACGTATGAAATTTTCATAAGTACTGCAGATTTCTATGCATTTATGTCTATAATTTTCCTCGTAGGTGTAATAAAAAGCACTATACATACCTCAGGATAAAGTACAGTTCCATACCTCAAATGGTTTGCGCCCCTCGCAAGCTCGTGGCGCAAATGCCATAATCTCGGTATGGAACTGTCACTTTCTTCCCTCTGAAGTAATGTACTATTGTTAAAACCTAAATTGTTGCTCTTACTGTACATTACTTTTTTGAAATAAAAATATATTTGATTTGATTTGATTGATTTGTAACAACATAAGTATCAAATATTATGAAATAAAACAAGCATTATAATAAATCAATCACGCACATTTTTACTGTATGATAAAAATGTTCGTGATGCACCGTGGCAAGAAATGCGTGGTTTGATGGACAAAGCAAATAAGTCGTAGAAAACACGCAGTAATCTGTAAATGTTGACATCAATTGGTGTCATTAGTGTCTACATTTGCAAATTACTGTGTGTTTTGAACCATACACTAGATTCGATTCGATGCTCACTATAAAGTACTCATATCAATAAAGAATCGAAAAAAAGGATCGATGCCAAACCCCTCTGCCAAACTCTGCAATAAACCCCTGCCCCTGTGCAAAAAATCATTCTTTAGTGAATGTCAGTTTATTGTACTTTTTAGGGTACCATACCCGAAGGGTGCCAAACGGGACCCTATTACTAAGACTTCGCTGTCCGTCCGTCCGTCTGTCCGTGTGTCACTGGGTCCTAGAGCACGAACCGTAATAGCTAGAAAGCTGAAATTTTCACAGAATGTGTATATCTGTTGCCGCACCAACTACAAATACTGAAATACGAGATATATAACAAATTAAAGGGGGTCCCCATACAAGAGACGTGTTTTGATACACCCGCATTTCAATATGATAGTATATTTCGCGTCAACCCACATGGTTGTGGTAGCGCAGCCGGTATGATGTAGGCTCTCAATCCGTAGGTCGTGAGTTCAAATCATCGTGAGGGCATAAATTTTTAAATTTTATTTATGTAATTTTTTTTGTTGTTTTGCGTGCTTTTGTTTTTTTGTATGATGGTACGGATGGACGGTACCCTTCGTGTGCGATTCCGACCCGCACTTGACGGATTTTTTAAGTACTTATGTGAAAATGGGATTTGAAGATCGGCTGTAAGTACACACGACTACTACTGCTAAAAACGGATGCAATCTTAGGAAATAAATTCTGTACCTTCCGATATCCTTATTAATAAAGGTCGGCTTAGCATTGATTAAAAAATACCCTGTTGTATAAAAACGTGCATCCACGCGAGCGAAGTCCGCGGGTAAAAGCTAGTAGATACATATTATTGTCAAAATAAGATGAGTGAATTATTTTAAATTATTTTCATCAAATTACAAGCAAACTAAGAAAACAGAGATGTATTTAGTTTACTTTGATGACATTTAATATTTGGCTGTTTATTTAGCTTTGGCATTGCCTCCTGGCAGTCAGAGTCAAAGAGCGAAAACAAAAAAGAAGTGCGCGCCATTTTCAGTTTTCAACAAATAAAACTTTTCATTCATTGTTTTTATTGTGAATATGTCGAGTACCGATAAAGATAATTATAAATTTTACTCACAAGTGTGTTGAAAAACGTCGTATGAAACTCGTGAGCAATGGCCTTGTGTGTTCAATGGGAAACTACTTTGTTAGGTTGTGCAACTTTCATTTTGAAACCGATTTGATCAGAGCAACTTTATTTTTCATTTTCCATACAAATCAGCTGACCTACTCTGGCCAAAATGTACTGGGAAGTGAAAAATAAAGTTGCTCTGACCAAATCTGTTTCAAAGTTGCTCAGAATTATCTCCCTAACAAAGTAGTTTCTCATTTTGCGTTAATTCATTTGGCGACTAAACTCGGATAAACTTAGTTTTAATCCCTCGATATTTTCTAATCCGTTCCGCACCTGAAACGAAATTAATAAAGTTTCCGTTTACCAGAAATCTAGTTTCGCATTTAACACGTCTCCGTTGCCCTCCCGCTTTCAGCTCTCTGAATGTCGCTAACGATGCCCTCTGCCACACCACTTGAACCTCTGAAGAAATACATAAAACATTTACTTCTCCTCGCATTTCTTGGCAAGTGTGCACTCGGCTTTGTGCGGGACCGGTTGGTGTAGCTAACTTGTAGCCTTTTTGCACTGGATATACACAAACCTGGGTCTAGTAACCTAACGTAACTTGGCGTCACGTCTTTTCCCATACGGGGTGGCAGAGGCACATTCGTGCACACTTTTAGCCAGTTATTTTGCGTGAGTAGCTAGCCCATCGCCGCAGTTATGCAGTAATGAAGTTTTCCTCACGATTTTGTCCATCGCCACGCCCATTCGCTGGACAGAAGAGTCCTTTGAACAATGACATTAAACTTATTAAGGGAAAAATATTGACATTAAAATTAGTTTGACAGTGGGTACCAAGACGTCAATTAATGTCTAATTATTGACGTTGGTACCCACTGTCAAACTAATTTTAATGTCAATATTTTTCCCTTTTCGGCCAGGAGAATGACAATGGCTTGACTGGGGGGGTCGCCGTTAGAAAGTCCGTATAAACGTACTAATAAATGTCAGGAAGGAATTCTGGTCCGATGATATTGTCAAGTCGTCGGGATCCCACTGGGTGCGAGTGGGCCGAGGCAGCCCGGCGACAGACCGGTTTATGCGCACTATCATAACTATCACTGATTGATCGGCGCTCGCTTTCGCATAGAATTTATCAAGGTCATGCAGTTACACATAATTAATTTACTAACATTGTTAGCTATTTGCCTGTTTTTTGGCTTTCTCGCATGGCAACAAAATGTACTATACCATAAATAGACATTACCACAACTTATGATAATCTTCCGTAATCACGATTTAACTAGATATTTGTTTTCCATAGCCCTAAGCTTTAAAAGGCGCTGTCAGCCTGTTAAGCGAACCTACCTTTAGTTGTATTGTCGCTAAGTATTTAAAGACTAGTGTACTTGTTTCAATAATTTATTTCTGACAATAAAGAACTTTGAAATGAATGAATGAACTGGGTGCGAGTGGCACAGGACCGGGGAGATTGGCGCTATAGAGAAGAGGCCTATGTCCAGCAGTGGGTCGGTGTGGGCTGAGGATGATGATGATGATGAAGGAAATATATGGTCAGCACCAAGATTCTCACCGTGATGGTGAAACCCACTAGACCACGGAACTCTTTTTTTTTTTTATGAGCCTGTAATATCCCACTGCTGGGCAAAGGCCTCTCTCCCCCTCTTCCACTCCATTCGATCCTGAGCGGTCTCCTTCCACTCTTTATCCCATAGAGCCAACTCATCACTCCATCTCTTCCTGGGTCGGCCACGCTTTCTCTTTGCATTTACTGGGAGCCAGTCTGTGGTTCTCTTAGCCCAACGATTTGGCAGCATTCGAGCAACGTGACCGGCCCAACGGAACTCTTGGAATAAAATAATTACCCCCCCCCCCTACACCATTAATGTCCCCGCCGAGTGGCACGGGCTTTTACTCGGATACGAGTAAGATTGAGCCATACTCCACCACGCTGGCTCAGTGCGGGTCGGTGGAGGGTTGTCGGGCTAGTGGCCGACCCGACTGACAGAAGTTATCTAGCTGCCCTATTAGGGCCACTGACACAGCTTTACGACTACTACCACCGAGTAGCGATAGTAGCCGTCCGAAATACGGAAGCGCCCGATACCTACAAAAGCTAGATAGAAACGGGTCATCCATCCAATAAAATAATAATACTCTTTTTTAGGGTTCCGCAGAGAAAGAAATAAGGAACCCTTATAGTTTCGTCAAGTCTGTCTGTCTGTCCGACCGTATGTCACATCAAATTTATTCCGAAACTATTAGGACTACACAGTTGAAACTTGGTATGTGGATGTATTCTGTGAACCACTTTACGATTTTTATACGGAATTTAAAATGTTGTGTATCTCAATACACACTTTCAAAGAAAGTTAGTTTGAACAAAATAAAATAAGCAGTTTGCCATCTTTGTCATACAAACACTATGAAAAACAAAGTAATTATTTGCTGATAAAGAATGATAGTGATATTTGGTCTAGGTGTATGAGGTGTATTATGATGCTACTACGGAACCCTTCATGAGCGAGTCGTGACTCGCACTTGGCCACTTTTTTTTAAGTCGGTTAAAACCAAAACGTTACCGTTGTCTCGCCTTCTCCGGTTTGTACACGACGACGCGCAGTTAAGTACACAACACAATGTATATTATTTATACCAAGTGATTTGTGCACAACACAGAAATGATTTCACGCTCCCGCCTGTCTGTCTGTCTGTCTGTCTGTCTTTATATTCTCGGCAGCCTCCAGGGGGTTGGCAGACTTAGCTCTGACGAATACCGATATCCGAAAGTCCCTGAGGATCTGTCAGAGTTTGAAGTAGCAGCTTCGATGTTTAGACGATTGAAACGTTTTGCCCATAAATATGGAGCGACAAAACATTTTGGGGAGTTAGAGACATCATTCTGAACAACTTTCACTATCAAACCGATTTGATCAAAGCAATTTTTTTTTGACATCTCAATACATTTTGGGCTGAGCGGTTATCAGATGATTTGTAAAGAGAAGTAATAACTGTAACAAGTGCGAGTCGGACTCGCACACGAAGGGTTCCGTACCATTATCTAAAAAAACCGCAAAAAAAATTGTATGGGAGCCCCCCCTAAATATTAATTTAATTTTAATTTAATTATTAATTTTTTAAGTAAATAATATACTCAATATATGTAAACATTTTAAGCGTCTACCTGCTACCATTATCAATATCGAGCCAAAATGAGCAAAAAAAATCACGTTTGTTGTATGGGAGCCCCCTTAATATTAAATTTCTTTTATTTTTTAGTATTTGTTGTTATAGCGGCAACAGAAATACATCATCTGTGAAAATTTCAACTGTCTAGCTATCACGGTTCATGATATACAGCCTGGTGATAGACAGACGGACAGACAGCGAAGTCTCAGTAATAGGGTCCCGTTTGGCACCCTTCGGGTACGGAACCCTAAAAATAAAGTTGACGATTTTGTCTTTTGCGCGCTCGCTGCGCATATTTTACGGCCGGCGCTGCCCGAGTGCGGTCCGTCTATTTCTAACTTCTGCTAATGAATTGGTCGGTTTGCAGCAAATTGGAATTATTATTGGATATATTCCGACCGAGTCCAGCTACGAATGCTACAAACAGCAATCGCTGGATAACGAGTACTTACCACTAATTAATTTACAATCAGAAGTCTTATTACAGTGTAAAAGAATATTTAGATGACAAAACTGCATGGTCTTTACCATCTCAGCGCACAGAAATCCAAAGAGGGGCGATGGACTGAGTCAGTACGTCTCTCCTCGGTGTATTTCCTTAGACTTAAGTAGAAATACATAACATTGTATTTTTAAGGCTCTGATATTTTAAAAGAGGTACGGGGGAGGTTTCTTGCCCTTCTTTGCTCCATCCCTAAGCCCACAACTTCCGAACGGGCGGTAGTATACAAAAATATTAATATTATATTGACGTTGACTAAGTAATATGTATGATTTTATGGTCAATAATTTTTTTGAATTGAATTGAATTGAATTGGAGGCAGGACATACAGAATTTGCTAGTTAAGATTATTTAATCCTAGGTTTGCTAGAACAGATATTGTCTAGGGATACAGTGAAATAAAACATATTTAGCAATAAACATATTAACTGTTATTAATTATTATTATTGGAGATAAGGTCGCCTATTCTCCATTAATAAGTGTCCCTATTTTGTTTTTGTACAATAAAGTAATAACCGGCCAAGTGAGAGTCGGACTCGCGCACGAAGGGTTCCGTACCATTATCTATAAATAACCGCAAAAAAAAAACATGTTGTATGGGAGGCCCCCCTAAATATTAATTTAATTTTAATTTAGTTATTTATTTTATAAGTAAATAATATACTCAATATATTGTGAACATTTTAAGCGTCTACCTGCTACCATTATCAATATCGAGCAAAAATTAGCAAAAAAAAACACGTTTGTTGTATGGGAGCCCCCCTTAATATTAAATTTCTTTTATTTTTTAGTACTTGTTGTTATAGCGGCAACAGAAATACATCATCTGACAGACAGACGGACAGCGAAGTCTCAGTAATAGGGTCCCGTTTGGCACCCTTCGGGTACGGAACCCTAAATAAAAAGTAAGTAATGATAAAAAGACGACCTCTGTGGTGCAACGGTTGCGCATCTGACAAAAAAAACCTAGATCTTGGATGTTTACATGTTTGTCATGTCGCTGTTTCTAGTTCCCACAACACAGGGTATCCTAGTGTGGGGCCAGGAGCAATGTATGTGCCTGTATATAAATGTTTATTATGTTTATAAATGCTGTTGGCTCCCTAAGGGCCTGCTTTAAATCACAAAATATGGTCTTCAACGAACAGAGAACTTGATTCAGATAACAACAGCAATATTAAAATAGGAGCTACTGAGTACTCCTCAAGAAATGTTTAGTCTTCACTTTTAAGACCTTAATGCGTGAGGATAAGGGTAAATAGTAAAATAGTAAAGATCTGTTCGATGGTATAAACCTAGAGATATTTGCCTTTTCAGCGCCCGCCGTCGACTTGCAAATAAAGGCTTCATTATTTTAAGACATCCTTTATTGTTGTTATCTTTTAACAGACGAGAAAAAAGGATCGTTTCTTTAACTTGTGTTACAGACTTACAGAGTAGAGTAAAACACGGGGATCTTTTTTGTAAAACCTTCGGGCAATGTTTAAGTCTGCTTTCGCAAAATTACTGGCTGTTGCTAAGATTTCATCCATGGTTTTGGCTTTCAAACACAAGTCCGGTTTTGGCTCTTAGCAATTGCGATAATACCTCTCCAATTGGTTATTATTTTTATCTACTCTCATGTTATAAAGTTCGAATTACAAACTTGAAATCGAATTCATAAACGCAATACAGTAATCAAATAAAAAATAATAATAACACTACTTCTCGAACAAAACTAATGTTATTATTAAAGTTTTTTCCATAACGATACAGTTCTACTTTTTTGAGAAAGGCAAGGGTCTTGAAACCATACAGCCAAGGTGTTCGATAGTCTGTATTGTTGGAAAGTTTTTTTTTTTTTTAACTATAGTTGACAACCAAACAGCCACTCAGTGTTTGCTAAGTTCTTGGAGGCAGGAAGATTTAAACAAAGAGGTTCTCTCAGGTTTGATACTGTGGCCCATGCTCCGCGCATGCGCTGTGATATGCTGGGTTTTGGCGGCAACAATACGTCAACGTGACGTGACAACATTTGTTGTGTCTAAGGTCTAAGCACTCATTTATGTGGAAATATTCTTGTGTTTTAACTTCTATTTTTGTAGGAGAGACACTTAAGTATGAGAGTAGATAAATTAGTGTATGAAACTGCGCATAACTAGGTAATGCCCCTGATTATGCAACAGTTTCATAAACTAATATTATAAGACTTAAGCCTGCTTACATTACAGTTTGGTTTTGTAAGAACGCATTGTGGTTTTACGAGGTTATGTCAATTCAGTAAAAACTAAGTTGATTTGTCGAATTTGTGGCTACCTAAGCCACATGCGACATGGACCAGAATGGCGGGGGACAGACGCGAGTGGCGTGCTTTGGGAGAGGCCTATGCCCAACAGTGGGATGATACGGGCTGATATGATGATGATGATGAAGCCACATGCGAGCCCACGAGAGGCGTCTTCTGACGACAAGTTGAAACGGTTGCTGTGATCGAAATTCAATTAAAACACTGAAACTCCAAGGGCTCTCGTTTAAAAGTAACCCACGCAAGCACCTTCTGTCAAACCGAGTGGTGCGCGAGTGGAACAGACTTCCAGAAACTGTTATTAGTGCACCATCAGTGAACAGTTTTAAAAATAGACTTGACAATTTTATAAAACAAGTGCAGTGAAATGTGAACTGATATGCACGTGTCAGAAAATATAATTAATCTGTCAGGAAATAGAATTTAACCGAGGTAATGGAGGACTCTATGTTTTGTATGGTATATGTTTAACTTTAGCTATAGGTAATAATCTAATTCATGATGAGATTGATATCCAATTATAATGATGATTCATTCTGATCGTTGAGTTATCGGAAGATGTCTTCTCCTAATTTCATCAGTCCTGATCTAAGTAAGTAGGTAGTTCTGGTCAAGCTATACAGACCAATTGTATGTACGATATGGAACTTTTTGATAATAACAAACTCAGTTAGGAATTTCAAATCAAAGGTATTTATTTTCTGTAGATATTTTAAAATACTTATTCCCAGAGTTAGAACACTTCACCCCCCCCTCGCCACTTCACTACGTTGGACCACTGTGAGAGAAGAAGGGCGAAGAAACTCACACAGATTAATCTTTTGATCTCTTTTAAACATATTCATACATTTTGTCTTATTCTAAACCGAACTAATTTCATAGATAGTACACACTACATCTCACTAAAAAGTTTGTGCAGTTTGCACCGAAATATACAACAATACAATATAGTTATTGATACATTTAGAATATAATACACTTATCTTATTCGTGTCCAGTCCACCACGAAGACAATCTCTCAACACCAACACAACAACCTTTCTCAATCACACTTGCCACCAGACTGTCCCTCCAATGCTTCAAACAGCCCAAGGAGGAACCGTCTTGGCGCGTAAAGTTCGCGCCAAAACATTTTGCCTGATCAAACACCATTATTAAAATAGTTAAAGCCCATAAGTATGACGCCTAGTATTTTAAACCATAATTTCTCATTAAAATGTTATTTTTAAGAACATCCTTATAATTTTAAGACTATGCTCATTTATTTCAACGTCAAAATCATACGTCACTTCCCGGCGCGATACCGCGCCTCCTCATGACAAATGACAAAAGCTGAAATAAAATAGCTGAAGGCCATAAATACAATCTATGATTACCAGGTATGATCTCTCATTGATGTTTCATTTTTAGGACGTCTCTGTAATTTATAAAGGCTGTATCAAAAATACCTTGAGCAGTGGTATTTTTGATACGTCATTTCCCGAAACTGAGAATTAGGTGCTTGATCGAAACAAATGAAATCTCGACAACAGAAATCACTGAGGAAATGCATAATTAATTACAACATGGTTAATTAATTCAATATAATATCTAGTACAAAAGCATTTATATGCTAACACACGCATCAGCTCCAAGCTGCTTGTGCATAATAAATAATAATAATAATAAAAATTAAACTCTTCATAATTAAAATTATTTATTATTTACTATACTCTATGTAAGTTACATAGTCTGCGACTGTAACAACTAGACGAAACAAATTGCAGTTAAAAAGGTTGAAAAAACGAAAATAAAACAGCAAGTCTTAAGAAAAAGGCATTGTCTCAAAATTCCTCGATTACAAGGAAGCAATGCTCTACCACTGTTCGCCTAGATGGCAAATGGCTGATGTTTGTGATGGTTATGTAAGTACAGTACTAGGCCAAGGTTTTGGCATGATACTCGGATGATGATATTTGAAGTATGATACTCGGCTTTTGACTTAGCGGGAGAAAGAAAGTGAGACGAGACCCAAAGTGCCAAAACAATGTAATGGTATACCTGCCAAAAGTGTTTGTCCTCCTTACTAATAAAAACTGTGCAAGCTCTTTACGGGTGGCAGAGCGGGACAGCGCTATACAGCTGTTTACAGGGTGTAACAGAAAGGTGTAGTCATATTTTAGAGGGTTGTTAGGGACATCATTCTGACCTACTTTCACTATGAAACCGATTTGATCAGAGAAACTTTAATTTTCACTTCTCTATACAAATCGGCTGACCGCCCGGACCAAAACCTATGGAGCAATGAAAAATAAAGTTGCTCTGATCAAATCGGTTTCATAGTGAAAGTTGCTCAGAAAAGTCTCCCTAACAACCTCCTAAAATATGACTACACCCTTCTGTTACACCCTGTATACTCGTCCAACGATCTTTTGGCGTCTGACTGACGTTTAGAGGGGGGCGTCACTTCTACGCAACCTAATGCTATGATTCTGCAAAAAATCGTCAGTTTCACCTGTCACCGCACGCCAAAGATCGTTTGACAGACCGCACAACTTTTTTAGTTACTTGTAAGTATTTGAGTGAGTTGTTATCTCGAGGAAATCAGCTGAGAGCTCACTCAAACATCAACGTCCATTTGCAATATCTTGTCTATGATTTTCACATTACTAGAGTTAGATTTGACAGTTGTATAAACAATACCAACCAAGATGCCGATCCACCGACTCCACAAAGAATACTCAGCTTATATCTTCCACAATTATATGTTTTATTTTCGATTTCCACACGAGTATACGGGATTAAATACCAAAATAATGACCGAACGCAAAACAACAACAACCTGCCTCACAACATTGTTATCGAATGGCCGGCGAGCGCGCCAACTCTGGTGCGCCCACCGCCCGCTGGAGGGCGCCTCAAAATCATGTTTTACATTTATTTATCTATTTAACATGAAACCACTTATATAAATCAAACAAAACATGTAGTAAATTAAACTGATAATTAATAATAATATTAAGGATTTGTCTAAGCTAACAGTTGCGCTACGGAACATAAGCCAAAGAAGGAACCTTTTCTATTGAGCCGATACCGATTGAGGATAAAAGGGTTATTGACAACTGCCGCAAGTTATTTGGCGGCAGCTATACCTAGGCATAGTCAGAATCTGCAGTTCATATTAATTACTTTAGTTTTACTTAATAAAAACAATAAATATATCTTATCTATCCGTCAAGAGACCTCGCTCGTCAAGTATAGTATGGCAGTTCAGTTCAGTTCAGTTCAAAATTTTTATTGACCATAAAATCATACATATTACTTAGTCAACGTCAATATAATATTAATATTTTTGTATACTACCGCCCGTTCGGAAGTTGTGGGCTTAGGGATGGAGCAAAGAAGGGCAAGAAACCTCCCCCGTACCTCTTTTAAAATATCAGAGCCTTAAAAATACAATGTTATGTATTTCTACTTAAGTCTAAGGAAATACACCGAGGAGAGACGTACTGACTCAGTCTATCGCCCCTCTTTGGATTTCTGTGCGCTGAGATGGTAAAGACCATGCAGTTTTGTCATCTAAATATTCTTTTACACTGTAATATGACTTCTTCAATAGGCCGTTTTTGACATAGTTTTTGAACCTCCTTTCTGGTAGGTCCGTTGCTACATTAGGTATTTTATTATAAAAACTAACACATACTCCCATAAAAGAGTGAGCAACCTTACTGGCCTACGCAGACTGCGACGGCATGGCAAGGGATTTTAAATTTTTACCATTCAAACGTACCGTTCGTTATAGAAATGAGACACAAATTGTGCACATAAGTATGCACTAGTTTATGTAGTCTATTGATTTGTAAGTAATAATTATATGTATTGTACACATGGGTCTACTCCTGCTCAGCAATCCACCTGTCTCATCCCTATTTGGTTTGCTGGAAGAGATCTCTTATTAGAGATAAGCTCGCCTTTGTACACGTTTTCTATGTTTTTACTGTCCTATGTAACTGTTTGTGTGCAATAAAGAAATTATAAAATTGACATGATTTAAAATAATGCCGTGGCATCCCGCGGGATTCCACGGCATTATGTAAAACCATAGCAATTTGTGTCTTATATCTATATCGATACGTTTGAATGACCATTAGTAAAAACATGCCATGCCGTCCCGGTCTGCGTAGGCACCAACAGATACAGAGAAAAATCTGAGTATTCATAAGTTGAACTATAGCAGCCTCGTAGGCGATAAGCTCGCCATTACTGCTACGCTTATTGCTACGTCGTAGCAATGTCTACGGCGTAGCACCACAGATTGAATAAGCATGTCAACGACATACTGATATGGTTGGCTATTGTCAGTTCTACAGTCTGCATAAAACATTGGACTACATATATTTTTTCAAACCGAAGACTCAGTTTAACTCGCATCTGTGAAAAGGCATATACCCATCGGTCAGGATATCAATGGGCTACATTTACATTAACAATAGACATTAACATTATTCCTAATAGAGTCTATATGTCGGCACAAAAACTAATAAAAGCAGCATATTATATCAAGCGACTTATGAAGTGAAATGAAATGAAAGTGCCTCCATCTCCCGCGCAACGACGATTCTAAAATTAAACTTTTCATTTCCTGTTTTAATTTCACAAATGTGTCCTCATCTATACGTTTTGTTTGAAAGCGGTATTGTTCCTCAGAGCTGCCTACATACGGCCCGAGCCCGGTACGTGCTCGCAAAGTTTACTTTATTACTCACTTTATACTTTATTGCACACAAATCAATACATTATGACAATTAAAAATGGAAATGACATGTACAAAGGCGAGCTTATCTCTATCGAGAGATTTCTTCCAGCAAACCCAGGATGGAAAGGATAAATAAATCAACAATAGGTAGATCCAAGTGAAGTGTACAACATCAAATACTTAAGTAAAAAAATATATAAAAAATAATAATAATAGTATAAACTACATAGAAATACGTGCATATATACCAGAATTAATGGATATTAATAGCAAATAAAACATACATAAATACAAATACCTACTTAAAGTTTACCAACTCGCGTTATACAGACTTTCTATTGGCCGATAGTCAATCTCTAATCGGTATGAAAATGTACTTATGCACTGATTTGAACTTACAGTCGTGATAAGAATGCAGTGAAATTTAAATCTATTAACACATACTCTCAGGACAGGACACAACCTTCGCGTTCGAAAGTTTGCCTTTAACTGGTCACTGTGTAATTGGCTTGATAATTGGAAACGATTTGATTGGTTACGGGGCGGCCGGATGGCCGCTGGACAGTGGTGACTTTACTGCATTCTTATCACGAATAGACTATAGCTAAAGTAGATCCTTAGTCAGTGCACTTGAAATTCTCATGGTTTGTCATCCAATTAATAATGAGATCTAATGTGGAAATAAGCTTTGTGTTCAGTTGGGAGCTATCTTCTGATGGGACCAGTAATGATACGTCATCCGCAAACAGCACGCAGTGATTATTCGTTACTTTAGGGAGATCATTCATGTATATAAGGAACAATAGACACCCCAGGACACTTCCCTGGGGTATTGATGAATTTAATGTCCTATAAGTTGAGCGTACTATTTGTATTTGGTTAGTTTCTTTATTCGATTGCTGTATTTCGACAGATTGTACTCTATCTTTCAAATATGAAGTGAACCAGTTATGGGCTGTTCCGCGCACACCTATTCCATAAAGTTTGTTTAATAAAATTCTGTGATTCACCCTATCGTATTCCTTAGACATATCTAAAAGAAGGCCCACTGAGGCTGCCGCGCAGCAAAATAAAAATACTAATAGGCCTCATAACAGGCCATTGTACACTTAATAAACACCTGAAAATTACAGGTGCAACAGACAGTTCCCTTTGCAGGGGATGCATGGAAGTGGATGAGACCGTGGAGCACATGTTGCTTGCGTGCCCGTCCACCATAGAGACCAGAATCGCGATTCTGGGAGAAAATAGCAGAGCGTCGACCCTCCTCGAACATCCAGGCCTCCTACTTCAGCTTGTGCTGGAGTTGGGATGGCTGAACTAGAGTGCAGGTGCAGGGGACATGCACAAAGGCCCCGCTCTCGTGGGCCAGGTGCAGGCACAACATCCCCCTGACGGAAGAAGAAGAAGAAGGCCCACTGCGTATGATTTGTTATTTATGATACTTAGAGCTTCTTGAATGTATTTGTATACAGCTGTAGTTGTCGATTTAACTAAACGTCTTCTGCCGCCGAGGATGGAAAATGGCATGCCTCTAAGTTGGTTTTCACTTTTCATACATTGGTGAGTGGTTGGCTCCAACAGAGCTAATGCGTTGGATGGTGTATACAGAGTATTTGCTGTAGCGGAGGTGAGGTAGGGATAGCGCTGGGACATTCTATGAAAGTCTCCTGTCTAGAATCAATAGGAAATTGTGCTCATCAATTGTGGAAATTAATTCATTCAGTAGATAAGTACCAGATTAACGTAGGTAATTATCCGGATTAACAAAATTTATAAAAAATAGTTTTAAGTTAAAAATAAGCAATTTCAACAAAACAAGAAATTACGAAGTATGAGCTATGTACCCTCATTATCATTCATTACTAATATCGTAGTAGAGTATCAAATGTTAGTTTACTGTTACCGTGTGTCGTGGCCAAGAAACAAACATAACATCGTGCTTTTTACTAAAAGGACTGGAAAAGCACAGTTGTGCTGAAACTAAAGTGTATAGAGTTACCAAAGTTAAATCGAAATTTGCGTTAACCAATCACATCAAACCCTCGAAATGAGGCCTTTGCCGAGCAGTGAGACACAATATAGGCTAGTAAAAAAACGCATCAGCAAACTCTTGCAATTCTATATAAACGTTCAAATGCGAGTCGGACTCTCACTTAAAGGGTTCCGCACCATTGTACATGAAACATGTCATGACATTTATTACGAGAATATCGTCGATCTTCATTTATCTCGTAATTTCGCAATCCAAAAATGTCAGGCACAATGTCAGGCACAATGTCAGGCACAATGTCAGGCACAATGTCAGGCACAATGTCAGGCACAATGTCAGGCACAATGTCATGCACAATGTCAGGCACAGTGTCAGGCACAATGTCAGGCACAATGCTGAAATTGACTTAATTCTAAATACAATTATATTTTTTTCGTGTATTTCAGTATTTGTTGCTATAGCGGCAACAGTAAGTTTAGTTGCTGTAGCTGCAACAGATAAGTTTAGTTGCTGTAGCGGCAACAGATAAGTTTAGTTGCTGTAGCGGCAACAGATAAGTTTAGTTGCTGTAGCGGCAACAGATAAGTTTAGTATACACATTCTGTGAAAATTCTAACTTCTTACTTAGCTATTACGGTTCGTGCGAGGGAGCCCGCTGAGGGACAGACAGACGGTCAGCGGAAGCTTCGGTTACGGAACCCTAAAAATGGAGTTCAACTATTCTAGTGTGTCACGTTCTAGCTAGCAACAAGTGATTAAACAATCCATTTACACAAAATGTAACACATCAAATACTCGTTTATTTCATCATTATACCACCATTTCCTGGAATATTTCTCCTTTTAACCTGTATTATAGTGAGTTGTTGTAAACGTTAGATGCGGGTAGTAAGCAGTTATAACACCTGTACGAGGGAGGAATGTCGGTAATTCTGTACAAAATGGATCCTTTATGAGTCGGGCGTTCTATTTTTAGGCGTTACGGCCTCATAAGTCGTACCCTCAATGCCTGAGCGTGACCCGAGGTAGAGATTATTTTCTTTCACGTACTACATGCCTGTGTCGGCGGCCGATCGTAGAATTAAGCACATCATGCATGATGTGCCCAAGCGTGAAATATCATGTGCCAGTTCTAAATAACTAACCTGTAAGAGTCAGTGAGCTGAAATCACTCAGATACATGTTCTTTATGCGTGGAAGTTTAAAAAGAAAAGATAAAGATAAAGATGAAGATGAAGATGAAGATGAAGATGAAGATGAAGATGAAGATGAAGATGAAGACGAAGACGAAGACGAAGACGAAGACGAAGACGAAGACGAAGGCGAAGGCGAAGGCGAAGGCGAAGACGAAGACGAAGACGAAGACGAAGACGAAGACGAAGACGAAGACGAAGACGAAGACGAAGACGAAGACGAAGACTAAGCTAATAATAACCCCCCACAACTATTTTACAACTTATTTAATTTCTTATGTACAGACTTGTGTATTAACGTTTGTTTACACTTCACAGTCGGGTTTGCCACGGACAGCCCTCCATCAACTCGCACTGAGCCAGCGTGGTTGAAAATGGCTCAATCCTACTCATATCCCAGTAAAGACCCCTTTCCCTCGTGGGCTACATATTATTACTATTCAAATAATGTGTTGTCATTTCATGTAAAATAATAATGCATGGTAAAAACGTGTTACTAAAAAACTATATCTTAAATCATATTTCCCCGTCGAATTTTATATCTAGGTTTATTTTATGAACCAAATAAAAATATTTTTAAGTCTACTTTGTTGGTTCGTTGCAACACCCAAACATGTATGTAATAACAATCCATTTTATAACGTGCCTACTTGTGAAACAATGTGGAAACTGAATCTGTTCTTTTGGATATATTTCATCTCCTTCATTGGGAGGATAATAGACGGTCGGGTCTCAAGTACTTTGATTATTTCACCTGGTATGCCAAGATGGTATCTACTTTAAACATATGTCACCGGAGAAGTATGAAATCCGTCATTCTATAGAATATCTAGACTGGCAGAAATGGCAGTCAGTCAATGCATGTTTTTTTGTTTATTATTTCACACTTTAAATGATAAAGTGTAGGAGCGCAGCAAAGCCTTCGTGTAAGGTTGACTTGTTGAACTACAAAAACCAACGCACCATCGAACTACAAAAAATGACCAAAGATTTCATGATTTTAGTTGCGATTTTTGATGAACAAACTTACTACTTAATCGAATTAGATCCGCAGAAATTCAACGGTAATACTTATTCCATACATTGCCTGGCTTCGTTTTGTTATTGTATAGGATACCTAGGTATTCTATACATTACCTAGGCAATGTGTGCAATAAAGATCATTTGAGATATTATTTCACACATTGACTAAAGAGGCCCGGTATAATAATACAATGCGTAGTTATTCTATAGAATGACGGAATTTCATACTTTGCCGGTAACACACACATTACTATTTTACTTTTACTAGGCTAGACAGTACATATTTGTAATACAGTATTTGTAGTACAGTTTGTATTTATACTAGCTATGCTGGTTGTCTGTTTTCTGAAGTACAATAAAGAAATTACTAAATATCTAGCAATAAATGTAAAGTTTTGCTTGTCTAACTATCTTAATTATCAGGAAAGTTTTAAAATATTGTGTTTAAAAAAAATACTGAAATTCAATAAAATTATTTAGGAGTTCCTGCTAAAGACAAAGATGAAAAATCTGTGAAAACATTGCAACATGAATTGAAACGCGACAACGACGATTACATAGACACAACTCAAACAAAGGATGTTCCTTTCTTTCCAAAATATACTGGCAAAACTTGGAAACCTGTAGGCCTTATTAATAAAACTTTAGAGAACTATACCAATAAAAACAAACCGATAATAAATGATGGTAACCAAGTAATTGACAAAAATCAGGAGTTTCGAAGGAAAGCAAAGGCCAGTTCTAATGCAGACAGTGACGTAAGTGGTGAGGAAATAAAAGAAACTGAAGAGTCACCAAATGCTGAAGAAACAGTTCAACAGACACAAAACATTTCAAAAACATCAACGGTTCCCCAGCAGGCATTTGAAGAGAATCAGAAGCTAACTCCTATCATGCCACGCAAAAAAACCAGTATGAAATCAAGTTGGCTTCCTACTAGCACACCGCCGCTGGTTCACAATATTACCCAAGTGTTAAGAAATGCTGATAAATCTTCTGAGCCAAATAAGAAAAAATATTCAGAACGCATGAAATTAGTTCCGAGAGTCGTAGATGATAGTGAGAGCTTAGATGACCCGACAAAAGATAGGTAAGTGACACGGGGCTTATTCTCTAGGTTACACTCACTTGACAATATTTAGCTCTGAGATGCTACCTGGTCGTGTCTGTGTTTATAGTCGGTCTGTACAATGGATTTACATGCTCTATTATTATTATATTTCTTTTTCCCAAATCGCACTTTATGAAATGACATATTGGGACCTATTATCTAGGTTACACTCACTGAAATTACTTGACAACATTAGCTTGGACAGCTCTTACGCGGTTGCCATAGATTCCATTTTCGAACACACTTTTGAATTAGTTCATCAGTACATTAAAATAATTCAAAACTGAGTTTGAAAATGGAATCTATGGCGACCGCATCAGAGCTGTCCGAGCTAATGTTGTCAAGTAATTTCAGTGAGTGTAACCTGGATAATAGGTCCCAATATATCATTACATAAAGTGCGATTTGGAAAAAAATAATAATAATAATAATATGTGTATTCCATATAGTATATGGCATATGGGATAACACAATATATGGCATATACCTACAGAGCCTATTAGACTACACTGTGCAGATATGACAGTATCCGTGGATGATCGTGATGACGGCACGGACTGTCATATCTGCACAAGGCTTCGATTCTGTACTTGCAGTTATTGAAGAAATATTCATAAACTTAATTGTTTGATGTGCACTTAGATGTGCACCTGGCCCCTAATTCTACAAAAAATCGCGAGGGCGCGAAATATCGGTTTTAGCCGGGCGCGGCACGCGTCTCCGCGTCGGTCGTCGCCAAGTCCCAAACGGATTTCTGCGCCCGCGCTGTAGCATTGTATAATCCGGGGACTGTTGTCGGTATTTTTTTCAATCCATCCTGGATTTGCTATAAGAAATATTTTGATTTCAAGGACGACCTCTGTGGCTCAGCGGTTGCACATCTGCCTACCATGCGAGAGGTCCCGGGTTCGAATCCCGGCTGGGGACAAAAAAAGCCCAGGTCTTGGATGTCTACATGTTTGTGATGTCGCTGTTTCTGGTTCCCACGACACAGGGTATCCTAGTGTGGGGCCAGAAGCAATGTATGCCTGTATGTAAAAAAAATAAAAAATAAAACTTTTGATCTCTGATCCCTGGTCTCCTCAGGTTCAGGGGCGTATTCACCGACTTATCCTACATCTCCGCGTCTCGCGAGAGGATCGTGCCCGACCCGGTGCAAATAGACATGGCGGTCGCCAAGGGCCACAGGGTACAGGACTTGAGGTTTAAAGTGAGTGGGCCTTCTGAGATTTATGCGATCCTGGTACCTACTTGAAAGGTACCGTAGAGCTGGGTCCAGGTATGTTCTTTTTTCCGTTCCGTTCCTCCGTATCGTATCAGTGTCACGATCTAATAGGTCTGGAGGCGTAGAAAATAACCCGTACCTCCGTATCGCTCCCGTCGCTGCGATCATCGCGTGTTCATTGCGCATGCCTGCCTGCGCATGCCGCGATTACTTCATCACATTTGAACGGGGCGAAAAAGCCGACTCGCATTATCGGGGCGTACCTCTCTCCGATCGAGTCGCCCGCCGTACCACCGTTACGAACCGAACAGACGTCCTATTGAAGAAGTCTTAATACAGTGTAAAAGAATATTTAGATGACAAAACTGCATGGTCTTTACCATCTCAGCGCACAGAAATCCAAAGAGGGGCGATGGACTGAGTCAGTACGTCTCTCCTCGGTGTATTTCCTTAGACTTAAGTAGAAATACATAACATTGTATTTTTAAGGCTCTAATATTTTAAAAGAGGTACGGGGGAGATTTCTTGCCCTTCTTTGCTCCATCCCTAAGCCCACAACTTCCGAACGGGCGGTAGTATACAAAAATATTAATATTATATTGACGTTGACTAAGTAATATGTATGATTTTATGGTCAATAAAAAAATTTGAACTTTGAACTTTGAACGTCCAAACTAGCGTTTTTGAATCGCGACCTGATACGATACGGAGGTACGGAACGGATATCTGGACCCAGCTTAGTATGCCCCGCGGGGGTTCGCGACGAGTGAGAGAGAGAGGGGGGGGGGGAGAGTGACAGTGAAGGACAGAGCACGCGCTTTACTTCCCCTTGCACTCGGTATGCTACGAGTAGAAACCGCCGCCGCGCCGTCGAGTAGCAGTGTGCCCAACATGCTGGCACCTCGTTGTATCGCCAGGCTAATGCGCTGAGCGAGGTCGGCGCCAGCTCTAGAATCACCCGACGCTTCGACGAGTCTCTTTGCATCCTCCTTAAAGGGTCGCCGTGCGTCGTCGGTGCCCCACGGCCCGAGGGTCTCTACGCCAAACGGCACAAATATGTAGCCCTCCCCAAAATCGAAATCAAGATCAAAGTTATTTATTTCTATAGATATTATCAAATACACATTGGACAAGTAATTTTTGTCTCTTCTCTACTGTGGTCCACTGTGGAAGAAGAAGGACAAAGAAACTCCCAATCCCAATCCACACCAATCAACAGGTGCCATATCATGTCCATACCATTGTATTTGTAATTGACAAATAATTCCATCAATACCAGGTTATCGACCTCTTGGGATAATACATATTATAGGGCTTAGCTTAGGTTTAGTAACAGTCTGTTGTGTTGTTTAGTCAAAAATGAAAAAGACAATTGTGGATTTTTGTTATGCCTTCAGCACCGTCTCTGCGACCGCAACATTCTGCTGCCCGAAGGACCAAAATATGACAGCAAGGGAAAGGTACCAATTTATTTTTAATTATTACTCCGTTCTGTTGTTTTAAGTCACAGATTTTATTTTTAAAGTCGTTACTGTAATAGTCCCCCATTGTGGGCTATTCTTGAGGTGTCAAAACCACTAAACTAGAGGAACTAAAGGCACTAAACTGACAACCTTCAAATCCGACAGCTCTTGCGCGGTGGCCACAGATTCCATTTTCAAACACACCATTTTAATTAGTTTAGTTAGTATAGTTCGTGTCGCCTTCAGAATATACATCTAGCCTTAGCTATCTTCAAATCTGTGCTTTTAGGTACGTCAAAGCTACTCTCATCCTTTCCTAAATCGGGTCTATATATATTACGAGACAAATATATCCAGCGATGGTAACAAAACCACTGAATAAACTAGGGTTTGTTCAGTGGTTTTGTTACCTCCCAAATCGCCTCCTAAAGCAGAGACGACTGCGTTGGCTCATTTGCATCGTATGGAGCATACTCGTTTGCCTCGGCAAACTCTCCTGAGTGAAGTCGCGCACGCCAAGAGACCGGTGGGACGACCCGACCCCTGTTGTATTTCAAGGAGCAGAGTCGACGCCGAAGATCACACAGCACACGACAGAGCCTGGTTCGATGCTCTGGCTGTAAAAAGAGCAAAAAGATATGCTCCAGCACTCACTCCGCATGCACCACCAGCATTAGCAGCGACACAACATGTGTGCCGTGCGTGTGGACGTGTCTGCCGCTCCAGGATCGGACTGTATTAGTCACGAGCGAACATAGCTCGAACGCTGCTTGAATCATCTACTATAGATGTTAAGGATTGATTAATTGAATTTAAATCGCTCTCTTATTAAGTATCTTCCTCCCTCTTCCACCCTGTTTGATCCTGTAAAGCTATACTCTAACCTTTTTCTTTCATGTAATACAACATTTTATGTCCAATTCCAGATCTACCTAGAGGAGTTCCAGGGTAATGAAATCAAGACCTTCGCGAACACCAAGAAGCCGAGTCTTGTGCTGCCTAAATGCTGCAACTGTTGTCGCAAGTCTGTACTGGGATGTCAGTAAACAGTACTTTGCATGCATACATTCTTTCTGTTCGCGTCTCCTGAGAGCGCTTTTACATAAAGGAATTTTCGCTGCGCGACTGTAGCGCTCCGTCTCGTCAACTGGCTGTGAGTTGTGTACAGTATCGTATGGAGCTATAGCGAGGGCGCTAAAATCCGGTTTGTTGGTGCCGGCGCGGTGCATCTCGGCACTGTACTCAATACTCAATCATTTATTTCACTCCATAGGTTTACAAAGATGGTAAAAACTTTAACAAAGTACCAAATATGGATCCTGGCAAGGGCGTGGCAATGTTGTGTCCTCTAGGAATCAGAGAAAATTTATGATTATCTAATATATTTTATTTATTCTTTAATAACATGTTTTTTATGTTTTTTATTTTTTTTTACTTAAATATATTTTATTTTAATCAATTATCTGTCGACAAGCCAAAACCGGCTTTTTGCAGCCTCGGTATAGCTATTGTATTGCCTTGCCATGCTATTCCTGTACGAGACTCCCGGCCCTTAGCATCCATACAAATATGAGTAGCGTGGCTGCAGGGATCGCAGTACTGCGTGCTTTGGATAAAATATTGTACAAAGCGGGGTACAGCCCTCCATTTGGATATTACCTCTAGTAGTAATTGATAAATTTTCTTGAGGAATCTTTCTCCATACCTTCACCATCCTTCACGATGCTGCATCGCAGATTCGTTTAGTTCATAATTAAAGACTTTGCTCTCATGCCAGATATCTTTACATCGACTTCCTCCTTATTCATTTCGTTTTGGTTAAAAGCACGGGCAGGACTTGTTATAAAACTAACACAGAAAACACAGATGTCTTTTTGATTTGTAACAATTTTATTTTAGCACCTAGGTGTTGTTATTTTCTAAGCAGGTTGAAATTAAATTCCTTAGCCAGTACTGTCTCTCAATGCGATCACGATAGGTGGTTTCCTGTAATAATAAAGGGCACATACATAGAATTAACATCAATTTCATCGTTTATCTATTAGGCATATAATGAATCCAACCAAGTCATAAATATTTCATAAAAGGTGGCTGAGGTACACTTGTGCCCATGTTTATAAGTTATAATTAATATTCCATTATAGATAGATAGATAGATAGATAAAGATAGATAACTCATTTATTCATTGGACATGGTACACACACATAATTAATAACAACAAACACAGTAGGTACCTACAGCTGTGTGGTTATGTGACTGTACCACGCCAGGGAAATGGCCCTGACTCAGCAATGTCACAGACGAATCTGTGACGCTGGTATTCTGCCAGATTCTGATAGATGACAGGGGACTAGCTCTTCAACACTGAAGAAATGAAGTTTACTTTTCGATTTTGCCAATATGCTAGCAATAAATATTTTTTTGACGTTAGAACCGGAGATTGCACAGACAATTGCAGTTGTCATTCGTGTGTTCGACAGAGTACACTTTATACAAGTCAGTTAGCTTAACCTGGCACGTTCATACTAGGTACTCACAATAATGCCTATTTCACAATAATTAATTATTATAGATATTTAATTACATGATGACCTATTAAAATGGTATTAAAAATATCACAATATACAGGGTGTAACAGAAAGTGGTACATACATTAACTCAGTACATTTCGGGCCTAGCGCTCAGCTGATGGTGGAGTGAAAAATAAAGTTGCTTTGATCTAGTCGGTCCCATAGAGAATGTTGTTCAAAATGATGACCCTAATAACCCTCTTTCGGCTTGTACACCCCTTTCTGTTACACCCTGTATTTATACGCAGAAGCAAAAGCAAAACAATAACTGTCTCCTTCAAACTCATAACTTAGACCGCGCGCGAGAGAGACAGACGGACTACTCTTGATGCCCATGCAGTGCAACGACAAGCCGCGCGCTTATATACAAGCGCAATGTGTCAATGTGTTCAACATGCCAGTTTTTGATGACTGATCTATAATATGCACAGGGAGCACTTATCCAGTGGAGAGCGCATAGATACATTTTCCTTTGAAAAACAACTCACCAATTTACGGGCGGTGGGGGACGTGGGGACGAGGTACGAGAGCTGTGATTGGTCAGCCGCTGCGAAACTGTCTGGCTGCCCGTCATCATATAAGTAGGTGCCGCCATCCACGAAGACGCGTGACGTAGCTATTTGCATCTTTGTCTTTCAGCAGAGTGCCTCGATGAAAAAGAAAGATGCAAATAGCTACGCCACGCGTCTTCGTGGATGGCGGCAGTCGGCGGCACCTATACATATAGGTTGCGTATGCGAACGTTTGTTGAATACAACAAACTTTTGGCGAGCCGCATTCCCCGCCAGGCGCATTCAATGGCGATCCACAGGCAAAACGAATCCGCCGATGGCGCTCGTAGCGGTCCGGCCATGTCAATGTCAAACTTTGTTTATGTTTTCGCTAAGAACAGATGTGTAGTTAATTTTATTTTTATCGGCGTTTAATTTTAGTTTTACTGGTCTCTGCATATCCTCGAGTGCATTGTTGCAACGAAGTTTTTTCTCCGAATTGCTTTATCCCATCGCTTTTTCAGGTCGGGATTTTGGGAAATAGATGAACCCAATTTTTATCACATCCTGGTACGGCACAAAGAGGCATATTAGTGAAAATTTTGATTGTTTACATAGTTATCTTGAACTCGAATTTGGAAACCTGGATTATTATAGCCAGAAGGTACTCCATCAAAAAGGGGTCCTGAATTGCATGGCCTCCCGTTGTGCAAGATCCCCTTATTGTTACATGGCCTTAAATTGTTATAGATTTTATAATAAGGATTAACACAGTTAATTGTATTTTTATAGGGACCTAAATTGTTAAAGGGATTACAGATAGAGGGATTCAAATTGTTTGAAGGATTCAAATTGTTTGAGGGATTCAAATTGTTTGAAGGGTTCAAATTATTTGAATGATTTAAATTATTTGAAGGATTTAAATTACTTGAAGGATAATAATAAGGATTCAAATTGTCTGAAGGATACAAATAGGGATTGAAATTGTTTGAAGGATTTAAATTATTTGAAGGATACAAATAAGGATTTAAATTGTCTGAAGGATACAAATAAGGATTAATTTTTTTTGAAGGATTCAATTTATTTGAAGGATACAAATTCTTTAAAGGACTCAAAATATTTGAAGGATTCAAATTATATGAAGGCTCCAAATTATTTGAAGGATTTAAATGATTTGAAGGATTCAAACTGTTTGAAGGATTCAAATTATTTGAAGGAAACAAATAAGGATTTAAATAATTCGATGGGTTTAAAGAGTTAAGGTCATTTAAATCAATATATTTCCCATTTGGCAAGGGACTCAAATTAATTGCAGTGTTCAAATTGTTTGAGGTATGGAAGGTGTTTAAATTATTCAAACTGTTTGATGGATAAAAATTCTTTAGTTGATTCATATTGTTTGCGTGGTTTTTATGGTAAAGGTTATTTAAATTGTTCAATGGATTCAATCTGTTAAGTTTATTCAAATTGTTTGCAGCATTCGAATCTTCTTAGAAATTTAAATTGTTTAAGTTATTCAATTTGCTAATCCAGGAAGGATTCAATTTGTTTGTTAATACATCTCCGGCCTCTTTACTAGAATTTTCTTCTGAAAAACTACTGGTATTATCATTGTTATAACTTGTATTAGTAGCAGGATTTTGCTTGGTTGCTCTATATAAAGCTGATTCTAAATTCAACTTTATGGGTATCTCCTTCAGTTTATGCTCGGAATCTCTTGCTGTATTATCCCTATTTCTGAAGAGTTTTCTGTGTTTACGTTTAAATAAGTACTTGACTACATTTCCAACTGAGCTAGATGGCAGTCCGTCGCATTTTAATCTGACTCTTCCTTTTATTGAGACACTTTCTGTGACATAGCATTCAGGTTTCGAACGAAGTTCCCCAATATTTTTATCTAATATCACTAGTGTCAGAGGCTCCAATTTTCTGTGCGTAGGAGCGTGCTTTTCCAAACTTTCTTCATCAGTATTCACGCTAACTACATTCTGTCTTTCAATGTTGGAACTATCAAACGACTCATGTTTGATTTCGGAATAATCTTCTGCGTTGTTGTAAAGTCCGTCGGAAAGTTCATAGTTAAACCATGGTTCTGAGTTTTTCTTGTCGTGGAAATTGTGCCTGGGTTGACAGCGAATCTGCTTATGATAGTCATTTTAATAATCATACATCAAAACTTATTCATAAAACCCATACCTTTGTACATTGGCTATCTAGTATAAGTTTTCTGTATGTCTTTCTTGTATAGTACCATAAAGAAATTACGAATTACCTATCCAGAATATAGGAACGAAAATAATTTATGTGCTACGAGCTACGAGAGTTCATAGCAATTTAATGATGATCTGGATGTCAAGTCTGCTAAACACATTACGAATCATTGATCATTCAAAGTCCCGTTTTTGACATAATTAGATTGTTTCTGGGACAGTTTCCCTAAAAATCCAACAGAGGACTCTGAAAGTGAATAGATTTTTAGAATATCCTATACTCTGTGGAAATTGTCAAAGTCATCTCTCTAATTGTTTCACTGCTCTGTGGTTCATATAACTAGAACCACAGAGCAGAGAAACAATCAGAGTCGCGTTCTGTGTCTCTGTTCTCCGTTTCACTGCTCTGTGGTTCTTGCTACAAGAACCACAGAGCAGTGAAACAATTAGAGAGCTGACATTGACAACTACCACAGAGTATAGGATGTTCTAAAAATCTGTTCACTTTCAGAGTCCTCTGTTGGGTTTTTAGGGAAACTGTTCCAGAAATAATCTAATTGGTAGTCTAATATGTCAAAAAGGGTCTTTGAATGATCAATGAATTCTAATGTGTTTACAGACTTGACACACTGTTATGATGAACTGTCAATTTAGTCATAATGCAGTATAGATATCGTTTAAGATATGGCAGGTCGCAAAAAGTAGGGAAATTATGTGGGCATTTTGGAATACACTTTTTTTGTTTGTTTGTTTACTTTGGTTGGACTTTTATAAGAGCTGGTTTACACCCATACAGCGTCGCCATTTTGATACTATGTTGTTTTTATACTCGCGTTTTGAACGGGAGCGTTGTGAAAACGGAACAGGGCAGAGCTATAATATGTAGAGCTCTTTCCTGTTCGTTCCATTACCGTTCTGGATTTCTTTTTAAGAATAAAAAGGTAGACGCGAGGCATATAAAGTGAGCATTTTTTCTGCTCCAGCTCAATGCCCAGCCACTTGCCCTGCCGACTTCGCTGTAATGTGTAGGATGCATCGTTTCGTTCAAAAATTATATGAATATTATATTGTTCCTTAAATAACCTAGCACTAAACATTACCTGAGGTGCAATAGCCACCAAAAATACCCAAAATACGACCATGTCGGTCCTGAATATTCACCCTAATGTGAAAAAAAAAATAAGTATATACCTATTTCAATAAAGCAATTGGTCTCGGTCGGCAGCAAATTATGATGAATTAAACGATTTTCGATTTTAATTAAAAAAATACGCGTATCGTCACAAACTCATAATCATGTAGTATATGCTCAATAAGTGGAGTTTATAGTGTATGGGGCGGCTTTAGACTAGCCGGCCCGGCACCGGCACCGGCACCGGCACCGGCACCGGTTTCGTAAGGAGTTGCGGCAAAATTTTGGGTCTCCCATAGTAACTTGAAATCAACTGATCGGGGCAATGTACTGGGGGACGAAAAATTGCGCCACCAGCCCTAGCAAAGTTTACGCACATATTTGCACGTATACAAACATCATTTGGTTATGTACTAGTTATAGGTGATTATTTTACGAGCGTTCTATGGAGTGTCCGAGGTGTGGCTAAAGGCTGTTTTTGCCTAATACGCCGTCTTAAGATCTATTGTATTTATTTTTTGTTTTTGATCAACTAAAAGTAATTATTATTATTTGTATTTTTTATTGTGCACTAGGTCTGTCCTGTTGCTTGAACTTTGCTGCCTTGCTGGGTTTGCTGGTAGACATCTCTCTATAGTGGCCCCACACTGAGACCATGGAGATAAGCTCGCCTTTACGTCCAGAAACTATTAAAATTACCTTGCTTTGTGCCACGATTGTTGCTTGCTTTTTGATTGTAGGTCAGAGAAAGTATCATATATGTTCTGAGTCTCTTGCGAGGACTAAGAAAATCCAACAATTTTACAGAATAAAAATTAAATAAACGGTCGTATCGTTTAGTATGATTTTTTCATAGCTCTAAAGGACACTTTCCTGAGTAATTGATATCAATTGCAGCGTGATACTTCCACGCGTTCCCGGTAAAATTAAAACCTTGACAGACGGACATACGGACCGACAAACAGAAAAAAAGACGGACGGACAACGAAGTTATCCTTTAAATAAGGGTTTATTTTTTTCCTATTAAGGATCGGAACCCTAAGAATGATATTTAAATAAAGATATTTTATTCAAATTAACAAACAACACAGAGATAATGTTTTACTTTTAATAAGTAATTATTATTGTATGTTTTAGATATCAACGATTATGTGGAAAGAAAAAAACTCCTTTAAAAGTAGATGTTGCTTCTTATTTAGTATTATGTACAAACCAGATGGGTGGCTTCCTGTAACACATAAAATTATCATCCATAGAAATTAATGTACAGTCGAGGTTTTTAATATATGAGCAAAACCAAGGCTTCAAATATAAATGTACATGGAAGGGTACATAAATAACTGAGCAGATTCATCAATAAAACATGTGAATCTGTTGAGATATTTATGTACCATTCCATGTACATTTATATTTGGAGCCTTGGTTTTGCTCATATAATTCAGGCGTATTTTGGAACCCCATAAAAGTCAAAGTACTGGACCAGTTTTAGAATTTTTTTTCTCATCGTTTTGTGAAATGTTGTCTTCTTTAATTTACTCATACACAGTTTTTTCTTTTTAAAAAGGACCGTTTTCAAATTAATCGTGCATAAATGGAAAAAGTCGGAAATTTTTCGCTTTCCGATTTTTTCAATGTTGCGTCACGAAATTTGGTCCGAAAACCTCAGATTCAGATTCAGCATCCCAAAATTCATGAAGAATGAAAGAAATTAGTAATACCCCAAGACATTCCTAGTAAAAACACAATTTAGCTGAATTATAATGAGGTATATTCTAACCTTCGTTTGCCTAGCGGATGTTTCTCCACTTCAAGGTTCATAATAACTATGGGATGTAGGTTCTTGAGGGCAGGTCCATAGGAACTCGGTGAGCTACATGTGAGAAAAAATAACACTATGTTTAAATTCCTGCTTTGTATTTTTTATATTTGTATAATATTTATACTTGTTGCACATTATTGCATTAATCATATAACAATTAAGTAATACCTATATAGATAAATACAGGGCGTTTGGAGTATGGAGCGACAAAAATTTTTGGTGAGTAGAGGACATAATTCTGAACAACTTTCACTATGATAGCGGTTTGATCAGAGCAACTTTTTTTACATCTCAATACATTTTAGGCCGACCGGTTATCAGACGATTTGTATAGAGAAGGGAAAAATAAAGTTGCTCCGATCAAATCGGTTTGATAGTAAAAGTGGTTCAAAACGATGTACCTAACTCCCCAAAATGTTTTGTCGCTCCATTCCATGCTCCAAACACCCGGTATAGACAAACTGAATAATCCATATTAAGCTTTATGAGTTTCTGACGGCACTATCTTCAATTCGTGCATAAATATATTTTATAACCGAAAACAAAAAAAAAACTACAAACACTACAAATAAATATTTAAACGAATACGATAAATTTACATCTAACATTTTTATGTTAGACCACAGTAAAAAAACTTAATTTTATTTGGATGAATATTTCGAATACTTCAATTAAGACATAATTATGTTATGTACATAGGTACTTTATTTAGTGGTGTATTTCTATATAAATAACAATAACAAATTAACGTAAATAAACTACATATAGTTATTGCTATCATAAATAATTATTATTTAATAGTTTGTAGACGTAAGTTAGGTTAAGTTGTACATACTGTATTGTAATTAAAGCATTAAAGTTCATCAAATTAGGCAAAAAATTAGGCACGGAAAATCAATTAAATATTAATAAGATTTAACCATTGAATTTAAATTACAGACACTTGTTTAAATACTACCGTAAAAATATATCAGGGGAGCAGTAAAATAGTCGTTGGACAAAAAAAAGTTGATTGACCCTAATAGTTACTTACTATCTATTATTCGATTCTTTTCTAAACGGGCTGTTTTCAAACCTTTCTCTAAGTGATTGTTGTTCAGCTTGGCCTTCGTTGTTTTTCTTACGCAAGTTATGTATCGTAGTTTGGACTCCATTCAAGTGAGGTAACACGGAGATTACAGATTCGGCAGCTGCAGGATTATTATTGCCCTGGTCTTGGGCAAATGGGAGCCCTAAATGGCTCTGAAGACCTAATTGCAAATTAGAATTATACACTGTTTGAGGATCATGATAATTTTGTTGACCTTGAACCTGTAGACCTAAATTCTTCTGGAGACCCAAAGCAGTAGATACTCCATTAGTAACAGGTGATAAATTGTTATAAGGCCTGAAGTTAGGATCAACATTGTTGAATGTATTTCCATAGAGTCCTAAATTGTTTGAGGGATTCAAATTGTTCGAGGGATTTATATTTTTCATTATGTTTAGGTTATTCAAATAGTTTTTGATATTTGAATTGTGTAAGTCATTCAAATGATTAAATTTGTTCGGGGAATCCCAATTGGTTGCGGGATATACAATGTTTGACGGACCAACATTGTTAACGGGATTCAAATTGTTTGGGGGATTTAAATTGGTTGCAGGATATACAATGTTCGAAGGACCAACATTGTTTGCGTGATTAAACTTGTATGCGGAGTTCAAATTGTTTAGAGGATTTAAATCGGTTGCGGGATATAAATTGTTTGACGGTCTCACATTGTTTGCGGTATTAAAATTATTTGAGGGATCTAAACTTTCAAAGTTATTTAAATTGTTTGATGGATTAAAATTGTTTGCGGGATATACATTTTGAGTGTGAAATGATTCTCCATTAATAGAAGGATTGACATTGTTAAAAGTGTTAAACGGACTTTTGTAAGAAGGATCAAAATTGTTATTATAACTTGGGTTAGAAATGGGTCTATTGTTTTGATAGTAATTTTCATTACCTGAAACACCATTCTGGTTTACTCCGTTATAAGGAGGGACGACATTTTGAAAAGAGTTTCCATTGTGAAAAGGAACTGTGAAAGGCTTACCAATGTTTTTGTTGGCATAAAAATTACTGTTACCATTGATACTACTGGTCCCGTGATAGGAACCGTTATAAGTGCCACCTGTAGCAGCAGACTGCTGGTTATCCTCAAAGCCAGCATTAGCAGTAAGATCTCCGGCACCTATACTAGAATTTCCTTTTGAAGAACTACTAGTATATGCGTTCCCGTACGCATTGTCATCTCCACTACCAGGAGCATGCCCTGTTGATATCCCTGACCCTAAATTTAATACTTTTGTAAATAAATCCTCCAGTTTCTGCTCGGAACTTCTTTCCCCATTTCTAGAGATTCTTCTGTGATTGGGTTTGAATAGGTACTTGACTACTTTTCCAACTGCATTTGACTTTAGTCCATCGCATTCTATTTTGACGCTATCTTTTGTTGAGTCACTTTCTGTGACGTAACATTCAGGCGTCATTGAACGAGATGCCCTAACAATTTTCTCTAATATCATCAGAGTCAATTGCTTGGGTCTGCCTTTTACAGGAACAAACTTTTTTAAACGTTCTTCATCAGTATTTGCATCAACCACATTCGGTGGTGTGACTGCGAAATCAAGGTTTGGCTGTCCGTTATAGTTGGAACGTTCAACCACGGCTCCTTTGCTACGATATTGTTTGTTGTTACCATAGTCATTGGAGCCTGAATTTTCCCCATCGTGAAAATTGTGCCCGCGTTGAGAGCATACCTGTTAATGATATTTATTTTATAATCATAAACTATTCCAAACAATTTCATAAAACTTAATTCGGATTAAGTATACTCTGTTTAACGATAACAAATCTGTGGCCTACGATAGTTCAAAATGAATTTTAGCACAGATAGTATTAGATAATAGTTTCAGTGATGATATGTCATAATGATTTTTCATTTTAATTGAGACACAGTATACATATCAGTATGGTAGTCGCAAAATTGTAGGTAACATCAAAATCATAATCCACTTTGGAATGTACTATTTATTTGTATAGCCTTTTGAGTGTTCGGATCCCTGGATGTACTTTGATGATTGATCTATCTATATTATACATACCTATGTGGGCATACAATTATGCACCGTATTGTAAACAAACGAGTTTTGTTTTTTAAGATAAAGAAAAAACATTAGAGCTCGTCTAAGCTGAAATGACGCGCCCCACTCCTTTTTGTAAGACAAGTAAATACGAAACCAAGGAGTGGGGCGCGTCATTTCAGCTTAGACGAGGTCTACTTAGAACCGCTTTGTTGTGGGATAGCTTGGTAATTTTTTACTTTATTTGAATACATACATTACTTACCTGAGATGTAATAGCCAAAATAATCACACAAAGGACGACCATATCGGTTCAGAATAGCTACTCTATTAAAAGTTGACAGTGTCATTAAGTCATCATACACACACGCACAGTAAAATCTAAGTAGTAATGTTAGTATAGTCATGTACCTATATTTCAATAAAGCAATTGGTCTCAGTCGATGTCAAATTAAGATAAATTAAACGAACACAGCCTTTTTATGTTTATGTGATTATCACACAACGCTGTTAGGTACAACAGTACGATTTTCATGTAAAAAATATACGGTTCGAATTACTGGGTGCCACAAGACGGACACCGGCGCAGGGGCAGGCCGAGGAGGAGATGGCGGGATGACCTCGATAAGTTTCTGCCAGGGTGGACGGACGTAGCCCAGGATTGGGAATTGTGGGTGCAGCATGGGGAGGCCTTTGCCCAGCAGTGGGACACTTAACGGCTACATAAAAAAAAACTGAGAATGGTGCCCCGCTCTCGTGGGCCAGGTGCAGGCACAACATCCCCCTGACTGACTGAGGTGCTATCCGCTTTGAGGATCATTCGGTGACGATCCTCAGAAACCGATGAACGTTTACAAACTAAGGAAGTCATCATAAGTGTTTTCCAACTCGCTTGTAGCATCTCGTAATGATCCACGAGTGGAGACCGTCGTATGACCATTGCAATTTGCAACCGATGACGTGCAAAATAAACGGTCAAGTTCGAGTAGGACTCGCGCACAAAGGGTTCCAAATCCAAATCATTTATTGCAATATTGTGCTTGTTAAGTTCGAACATTTTTGTGCCTATGGGACAATATTTCCATAAAACGTATGTCCATCGATAGAGAATTTCATTTTAATGACACTCATTCCATGGCAGCATGGGAAGCCTATTAATCATCCCATTTACCAGCGACTTCTCTTGGGCCGGTGCCGCGGTGGACTCTGCTGAGGGTGTGAAACGGCGCAAATATGCCGCCCTTGGCTTTATATTTGTGCCGTTTGGCGTAGAGACCCTCGACCGTGGGGGACCGACCGACGCTCGGCGAGTCTTTAAGGAGGTTTCAAAGAGACTCGTCGAAGCGCCGGGTGATTCTAGAGCTGGCACCGACCTCGCTCAGCGAATAAGCCTAGCGATACAGCGAGGTAATGGTGCCAGCATGTTGGGCACCCTGCCACTCGACGGCGGCGGTGACCTTAAGGATATTTTTGAAGTAAAACTTCTTGGGGCACGGGGGTAAAATTTATTTAACCTCTCAACTGTGGGTTATTCATATATTTGCTTTTCAATTACTACTAGCCGGGTGCTATCACGAGTGGCTAAGAAATGTAACGGAAATTGGAATCGGTGACGTCAGGGTCGGCTGAAGACTTTTAAAACCGCAACTATTTTCAATACGGTTTTTAACTAATCAGATAAGATAATAATACATTCGTACAATAAAGAATGTTAATTAGTGAGAGAAAAACCTGATGAAACGTTAACAAATAAAAATTATTTTAAGCATTCTTCCACGAGTTTTTGATTTCCGGTAAAGGCCAAAACCAGTGACGTGACCAAAAACTACTTCGTTCAACCTCTTTGTTGGAACCGGAACTTATGTTTGACAGTTGTGCGATGCGATCCATACAGTTTGTAAGAAAAGAGTTTCATCAATGTCACACGGGTCGATATGGATTTCTAAAATGATGAACGAACCTTTTTTTTGGCCGGTAACTATGGAATAGGTACCTAAAACGCGCTGCGTAGTCGCGCAACAGGCAGCTAGTAATCGCATAAAGTCACTTAGAATCATCCAAATGTGATATTTAGTTTTCAAGCAAATTCCGATGTGATGGATGGCTGCATTAAGACTTCTTGAAAACAATAAGTAGGTACCTAGAACTGTTCTAAAGCCACTTTTTATTATATAGTGCAGTTCAAGTCACAAATTAGCAGTTTAGCTACTAAGTACGTGTCATACCTACCTATTTAATGTTTATCTGTAGTAAACGGCCAAAGCGAGGTCTACAGCTTACAGAGCCATAAGTTTAATGGCTTATTGTTTAGCTTATTTGTTTGTATGTAATTTTTGTAATACATATTTTAAAGTTGAATTGTTGTTATAACTGTTTAAATTATACGATTTTGATTTTAATAAGCTTTTGTAATTTTAAAGTTAATGCTTCATGCCAGTCAATAATGTTGAAGTAAAATATCAAAATCGAGGTATGTCGTATGGCGGACTAAGGAAATGTCAAGAATAAAATTAAATAAGAGTTACGTCATCGCTTCGCGATGAAGTAACCCTAAAAAATCCTAGCAAAGTAGGTATGTATAGGTTAGCCGGGGTAGCATAAGGCACGCCAGTCACCCCAGCCACGCATTTTGTCACAATTTAATGTCATATCATAATGAATGCGCGCTATTTTATGGAGAAACATCATTGAGACGCGAAAGGAGTTGGCAATTTGGCAAAATGACTGCCCCAGACATGTACAAAGACTTCTCAACAGCCAATTAATAGCATTTAAATATTCTCTCATAAATTACTGCGTCTTTAGTTAGTTTGTAGAACTTGAAGGAAATGATTAAATAATTAAGAGTTGTCACTTCATACTCTATGATTCCGCCATTGATTAGTGACTTTTGCCATCGTTAAAAATAACATGCAACATAATTGCCAACTAGCAAAACTGTTGAAAACAGGTGGTTTTCAGAGGAGTGGCTAGATGGCGTTATGTTGCATGTTATTGCAAAATGGTGCTTATTTCTAGCGACGGCAAAGGTCACGGAATCATATTGGAATCACGGAGTATTGAGTAACAACTCTTATTTACCTATATTTTTTTTTTCTTCAAGTTCTACAAACTAAATACAGACGCAGTAAATTAAATTTATGAATGAATATTTAAATGCTATTGGCTGTTGAGAAGTATTTGTACAT
Source organism: Argyresthia albistria (assembly GCA_963457715.1). Taxonomy (NCBI): domain Eukaryota; kingdom Metazoa; phylum Arthropoda; class Insecta; order Lepidoptera; family Argyresthiidae; genus Argyresthia; species Argyresthia albistria. The sequence continues at coordinate 7,362,160 of OY735277.1, read as the reverse complement.
GTCTGGGGCAGTCGTCCATATATTGATTTAGCCATCTTCTTTGTCATTTATCTGCGCTACTGAGGTGAGTGGCAAGCCTTATGGTAGCCCCGCAGGTACACATTAACTTGTAATAGTTGAAAATACGTACTCGATCAATTAAATAAAGGGACTGGGCACAGAGACAAGCAAAGCAATGCATACATTTGAGCGAGACGGTTTTAAGACGTGACGTCGTCAGATGGTATATAATCTGAGCGAGATGCAAATAGTAGTGACACTATTGAATGAGTTAAGTATATCACCACGAGCGCGTCAAATTGTAGATAAGGAATGGTGGGAAATAAATGACATGACGTATTAAAAGTAAGTACAAGTATAAAATAATTTCAAATAATCGGACGTCTGAAACATAAAAGTAACTTGAAGCAGAGATTGGATCTCAAAATTGGAAATTTAAATCTCTTTTAGTATAGGTAGGTATAGGTGTATAGTATAGGTACCACTTAATGATCTAGCTACAGAAGTTTTACTTCTAACACGTGTACGGTGCTACACGCGAATTTTTTTTATTTAATTTAGTTGTTTTTAGTAGCAAGTTAAGTTAAGATGTATATTGTATATAAATAAAAGAATGACTGATTTTAAACAACGTTCTTTGACAAAATATTGTAATTAAATAGTAGGCTTTCTGAGATAATTTAGTTTGAATTCATTTATTTACACACTCAAATTGAATTATCTATTTATCGCTCAGGGACGCGGAGACAGTAGGTTTACTTTATTATACGAGCATAAAATTTAATGAGGTATAATAGTAAAGCTTTTTGAAACTAGCTTGTCGGAAGCGGAGGATCAGACCTAAAAGCAATAATGAATAACTGGCCAAATACTGTGCATACCGTGCCACCCCATATGGGAAAAGGCGTAACGCTTTTGCAGTTGAAAAAAGTTTCAATAACAACATCAAGCTTCAGTCACAAAAGCCATGTTTCTTTACAGAACTCTTTATTTTTTGATCCCCAGATATCGTGTCGATGCAAAGCCTCCTTGTAGAGATCCCTGTTTGCCTGTTGACGAATCCACTTCTTTGCTGACAGCAGGCCCGCCAAGAGCCAGATGCATGGGTTGAGCAACAGTGGGTTTCTGATCCGGCGGACTGTTATGTCCCCTATTGCAGTTGTTAGGAGGATAGTAAGGGTAGTAAGGACAGTAAGGGTAGTAAGGACAATAGTGGTAGTTATTATTTGGAGGATAAACATTGTTATTTTGGTAGTAAGGGCATTTATTATTTGGAGGATAAACATTGCTATTTGTATTGTAGGGGTAGTTATTATTTGGAGGATACACATTGCTATTTGGGTTGTTGGGCTTGTTATTATTTGGAGGATACACATTGTTGTTTGGCTAGTTATTATTTGGAGGATAGCTGCTTCGTTTTCGGAAAACGTGCTAATGGCCTATTTTCAAGAATTGTCTGTCAAATTCAAGTGTTCGTCATTATGGACTAAATACTCTATGTTAAAGAGTAAGTACATTAAGCATTACATAACGAAGTCGATATTTCCAAATATTCAAAACTAATTGCGTTTCTGAAAAGAAAATCTCAAGGATTTAAAGCGAAGAAAGCCAAGACGTTTTCAGCCGAACAATTAAGTAAATTCATAAACGAAGCTTTCTCTCACTTTCTTCACTTCTTTCTCGCACTCACGTGGGATACTATTAATAACCGGCCAAGTGCGAGTCGGACTCACGCACGAAGGGTTCCGTACCATTATCTATAAATAACCGCAAAAAAAAAAATTGTATGGGAGCCCCACCTAAATATTAATTTAATTTTAATTTAATTACTTATTTTTTAAGTAAATAATCACCTCAATATATTGTGAACATTTTAAGCGTCTACCTGCTACCATTATCAATATCGAGCAAAAATGAGCAAAAAAAAAAACAAATTTCTTTTAATTTTTAGTATTTGTTGTTATAGCGGCAACAGAAATACATCATCTGTGAAAATTTCAACTGTCTAGCTACCACGGTTCATGAGATACAGCCTGGTGACAGACAGACGGACGGACGGACGGACGGACAGACAGCGAAGTCTCAGTAATAGGGTCCCGTTTGACACCCCTCGGGTACGGAACCCTAAAAACTAGATTGATGTAAATGAAACCAAAGAAATATCTTTTACTATTTTATTGGAAACTTTGAATTGTTAAGAAATGAGCGACTGCGTGCAACACGGATGTCTAACGTATGTTTCTCCGACCATTACGACGCCTTTGGAGTAAATTGGTCAGAACTTGAATTTGAGCTTTCTGCAACCTGATTAGGTTGTGGTGACTCACGTTCTTTCGAAAGACACGGATAGACTGTCTTAGTATTGAATGCAATCAAATCAAAACTCACCCTGTCTGCCACCGACAGGCCTGAATCCTTTCCCCAGGCTCTCTTCCGCGGCGCAAGTAGTCTTCGACATCCGAGGCTTAGGAGACCCTGGGAACACGGCCCTGCATATACCGTCCAGTATCCGGTTCCGGTTCCCATCCAAGTAGTTTAGATAATCTCCAATCCGATAGCATTCAGGCACATCAAAGCAGTAGCCTTCAAAACTTGTGTAGAGATCCAACGCTGTTTTTATATTTGGAGTATCGTTGTAGGACTGCAGGCGCGCAAATAATGTTTCTGCTTGTAACAGTTTGGTTTCAGTTTGCTGTTGATTTGTTACTTGGCTTTCTGGATTATTCACCTGTGGTGGCAGATTGATCATCTGATCACCGTTGGGTGCTTTACCGTGGTTGTCAGGTTGATTCACGTCTGTTGTGACGTCACTGCGGAGGAGACTGGCGGGTGTACTAGCTGGTTCCAGGAGCAACTGAAGATGATCGGGAGTCAGCGCCGCACGGGTCTGTGTGACAGAACAAACAAGTTGGTAGCAATCAACATACGGGATAATCACAAGACAATATTTATTAACTAAAATCTTTGAAGAATTACTATTTGAATAACCTCGTAACACCGACGGTCCTACACACAGTACTGTAAGATTCATCTCATGAACCAAATTATATAGCTTCAAACTTCGAGCTCCTCTAACTCAGTCCGGACTGAGTGAAGAGGTAACATTTGATACTAAGTTTTATTCGTTACACTATTCTGCACTAGAAAAACAAGGTTTGGTTGATAGCCGCGCGAAAAAAATATTTTTTTGTATTGGCTTTTATCGAATTTAAATAGCCTATAAAAACTAAACCATGGAGCGAACAGGTTAAGTGTCATTGTAAAAAAAACTAGGATTTGTGTTTTCTATCCGAATATAACACTTTTTGAAGTAAAACTTCTTAGGGCACGGGGGTAAAATTTATTTAACCTCTCAACTGTGGGTTATTCATATATTTGCTTTTCAATCTTTACTAGCCGGGTGCTATCACGAGTGGCTAAGAAATGTAACGGAAATTGGAATCGGTGACGTCAGGGTCGGCTGAAGACTTTTAAAACCGCAACTATTTTCAATACGGTTTTTAATTAATCAGATAAGATAATAATACATTCGTACAATAAAGAATGTTAATTAGTGAGAGAAAAACCTGATGAAACGTTAACAAATAAAAATTATTTTAAGCATTCTTCCACGAGTTCTTGATTTCCGGTATGGCCAAAACCAGTGACGTGACCAAAAACTACTTCGTTCAACCTCTTTGTTGGAACCGGAACTTATGTTTGACAGCTGTGCGATGCAATCCATACAGTTTGTAAGAAAAGAGTTTCATCAATGTCACATGGGTCGATATGGATTTTTAAAATGATGAACGAATCGTTTTGTGGCCGGTAACTATGGAATAGGTACCTAAAACGCGCTGCGTAGTCGCGCAACGGGCAGCTAGTAATCGCATAAAGTCACTTAGAATCATCCAAATGTGATATTTAGTTTTCAAGCAAATTCCGATGTGATGGATGGCTGCATTAAGACTTCTTGAAAACAATTAGTAGGTACCTAGAACTGTTCTAAAGCCACTTTTTATTATATAGTGCAGTTCAAGTCACAAATTAGCAGTTTAGCTACTAAGTACGTGTTATACCTACCTATTTAATGTTTATCTGTAGTAAACGGCCAAAGCGAGGTCTACAGCTTACAGAGCCATAAGTTTAATGGCTTATTGTTTCGCTTATTTGTTTGTATGTAATTTTTGTAATACATATTTTAAAGTTGAATTGTTGTTATAACTGTTGAAATTATACGATTTTGATTTTAATAAGCTTTTGTAATTTTAAAGTTAATGCTTCATGCCAGTCAATAATGTTGAAGTAAAATATCAAAATCGAGGTATGTCGTATGGCGGACTAAGGAAATGTCAAGAATAAAATTAAATAAGAGTTACGTCGCGAAGCGATGAAGTAACCCTAAAAAATCCTAGCAAAGTAGGTATGTATAGGTTAGCGGGGGTAGCATAAGGCACGGCAGTCACCCCAGCCACGCATTTTGTCACAATTTAATGTCATATCATAATGAATGCGCGCTATTTTATGGAGAAACATCATTGAGACGCGAAAGGAGTTGGCAATTTGGCAAAATGACTGCCCCAGACATGTACAAAGACTTCTCAACAGCCAATTAATAGCATTTAAATATTCTCTCATAAATTACTGCGTCTTTAGTTAGTTTGTAGAACTTGAAGGAAATGATTAAATAATTAAGAGTTGTCACTTCATACTCTATGATTCCGCCATTGATTAGTGACTTTTGCCATCGTTAAAAATAACATGCAACATAATTGCCAACTAGCAAAACTGTTGAAAACAGGAGGTTTCCAGAGGAGTGGCTAGATGGCGTTATGTTGCATGTTATTGCAAAATGGTGCTTATTTCTAGCGACGGCAAAGGTCACGGAATCATATTGGAATCACGGAGTATTGAGTAAACAACTCTTATTTACCTATATTTAATATTTTTTTTCTTCAAGTTCTACAAACTAAATACAGACGCAGTAAATTAAATTTATGAATGAATATTTAAATGCTATTGGCTGTTGAGAAGTCTTTGTACATGTCTGGGGCAGTCGTCCATATATTGATTTAGCCATCTTCTTTGTCATTTATCTGCGCGACTGAGGTGAGTGGCAAGCCTTATGGTAGCCCCGCAGGTACACATTAACTTGGAATAGTTGAAAATACGTACTCGATCAATTAAATAAAGGGACTGGGCACAGAGACAAGCAAAGCAATGCATACATTTGAGCGAGACGGCTTAAAGACGTGACGTCAGATGGTATATAATCTGAGCGAGATGCAAATAGTAGTGACACTATTGAATGAGTTAAGTATATCACCACGAGCGCGACAAATTGTAGATAAGGAATGGTGGGAAATAAATGACATGACGTATTAAAAGTAAGTACAAGCATAAAATAATTTCAAATAATCGGACGTCTGAAACATAAAAGTAACTTGAAGCAGAGATTGGATCTCAAAATTGGAAATTTAAATCTCTTTTAGTATAGGTAGGTATAGGTGTATAGTATAGGTACCACTTAATGATCTAGCTACAGAAGTTTTACTTCTAACACGTGTACGGTGCTACACGCGTATTTTTTTTTTTTTTTCTGGCCGGCACTTTCACTTTTGGCCCAAAATTAACGATCTCTTTTTAACCGACTTCCCAAAGGAGGAGGTTTACAATTCGTCCGGATGTTTGTTTTTTTTTTTTTTATTTTTTTTTTTTTATGTATGTTCCCCGATAGCGCCTAAACGGGTGGACCAATTTGGACAATTATTTTTTTGTTTGAAAGGGTTTACCTTCCCATTGGTCCCATTGACACCAGGTCAGGATCTGATGATGGGATCCTGGAGAAATCGAGGGAACTCTTCAAATATTATAGGCAGACCTATAGTGATTTTTGTGTTTTTCATAATAACTCGTGCAAATGCACATGGTAAGCATAATATTGTGATGCGGAACTGCTGATGAAGACCACATATGGCCACCAGATCTGCTCAATACTAGGTACAAATACAATGCGTGGCTGACGGGCAGGCAACGCATAGCCTAAACCGGTGGACCTAGAGCCATGAAACTTTGTACAGGGGTTCCTTAGTAGCGTGGGGTAGCAATGATATGGGATTTGACAAAATTAATTCCCCAAGGGGGGGGGGGGGATAAGGGGTTACAGTTTGTATTAAACTCAATCTAATCAAATAGGGTTTGTGGAAGTCGGTTTTTTCTAAAGTTTACTTTTTGTTTCAATTATAAATAATGCACAAATCGCTGCAATCTATAGTGATTTGCACCGACGTCAATAAAGGGCTCTACTCACGATGCAATCTGACTAGCAATCTGTTGCTGCAACTCATAGAAGGTAGGTTGCATTGCAACAGATAGAAAAGGATAGGACAGAAAGATAGACAGAGAGAGAAGAACAAATTGCAGCAATAGATTGCAAGTCAGATTGCATCGGAAGTCCTAAGAAGGAGTGAGTTATTAAAAGCAACAAGTCTATGGGCCCGGTTTTCGCTGATATTTTTCCTTGAACGATCAGTAAAGTTCAGATACTTACAATATAACGGTTTTAAATCCTTTAGATTGTAATCTGTCGATTTATTGCGAACTGGGCCCTAATGCTGCTCTGAGAATTTCACTTATATTTCATTACTATTCCATTGCAAACACCCAATCAAGGAGGATAAGGAGGATGATAATTTAGGAGAATACCAAATGACGCCATTTTGGGTGTTTGCAATGGAATAGTAATGAAATATAAGTGAAATTCTCAGAGCAGCATTAAGCCCCTGTATACCGAAGTTACACACAACCATAGAGACAATTTTACATGCCTGAACTTGTTGAATATTGTAACGGTAGCACACCTCGGACCCTCCATGGAACGCTCGTAAAATAATCACCTATTACTACTACATAACCAAATGATGTTTGTATACGTGCAAATGTGTGCGTAAACTTTGCTAGGGCTGGTGGCGAGGCAAATGCAGAGATATTACAGTAAACGCGTCGTCACTCGTCCGGCGTTCAGCCCTGTCTATTGATCCTTTAACCAATCCTTTGACGCCAGAGGTGGGGTGCAGTATCTCAATCAGCGCGGGGAAGGGAGTGGCCGTTCTGTACGGAGTACTATTATCTCTTCTGTGACGGTGGTCACTTACTTACTTACTAACACCTACTAAAATATTAAAGTATGTGAAAAGAATGCATTTTATTCATTTTAGACATCATGTTTCATTGAGCCATTTACTGCTTAAGAGCGTACTCTCTAAATCAAGTGATAGTTCATGTTTAAGGTAAAAATAGTTTGATAGTCATTAAATTGCTTTTATCTCTATTAAAAGTGAGTTTATTTGAGGCAATTTTCGTGTTTATCTCGCATAGTTATTTTTTTTTTGCACTGTAAAGTAGGAAAAATAAATAATCTGTTCATACACAAATGACGAACATATTGTCACCTTTCCGACGTTTTTTTTCAATAAAACTGTGTTGTACCAGTTTCCCATAATTTGTCTTAGTTTGTAGTACTATTCGTGGAAAATCTAATTCTAACTTTAGAAAAATAATTATTGCTCATACAAGCAACACTTATTTTAAAAATCTATTCTCAAAACATTAAAGTTAAAGGTACTGCCGTTTTATTAGGCTAAATAGTTTAAATACACAATCCAGCAGTTTGCCAAAACTTAAGCATAAAAATGACGTAATATTTGAGTTTCGATGGTTTGAGGGTACCTACCCTGTTAAGACCTACACAATCGATATCTAAATAGAAATAGTGTTATTTTTTTATTTTTTTTCAAAATAACCGGGTTCGATTCCCGAGCTGAGTACAGGTTTTTTAATGTATGAATGCAGTTTTCCTTCTTATTAAAATCGATGACATGGTTCCTAAGAACAGATCTTCGTATGTCTTTATAGTTTCAGACTTTCCCATACTGACCGATTCAAATGAGACACCCTGTTTAGTAGATAAACTGAAATGACGAATCACTGGGCCAAGTGGTGGGTCCGGATAGGTGAAGGATAAAGGGGGTGATTCGTGTTAGGTTGACATGTAAGAAGTACCAAAAAGAGTATAAATTCTTAACCTTGTCGACCTTGCTTACAATAAATCGATCAGATTACAATCTAAAGTTTTTATGTCCGTTAGATTGTAATCTTGCGGTTTTTAGGGTTCCGTACCCGAAGGGTGCCAAACGGGACTCTATTACTAAGCCTCCGCTGTCCGTCTGTCCGTCCGTCCGTCCCTCCATACGTCCGTCAGAGGGCCCTCCAGCACGAACCGTAATAGCTAGAAAATTGAAATTTTCACAGAATGTGTAATCTGTTGCCGCTCCACCAACAAATACTGAAATATACGAAATATTGAAAAAGTAAAGGTGTCATCATATAAGAAACGTATTTTTTGTACTTTTGGAACAATGATGGTGCGGAACCCTCCGTGTGAGAGTCCGACTCGCAAATGGCTGATTATTACAATATTACCGTGACATATGTATACTCACAGCGTCAACGTCACCTGCGGTCGGTTGTGAGGTAGCTGGCTGCAACTGAAACGGTGACGTGAAGCTATCAACCTCTATCAACATAGTATTGCTATCAATGTCCAAGCTAGAAGAACTCCGGGGTCTATTCCCCAGTCTGGGTTTCACGCCCGCTTTTCACGCAGGAGATTTTAGGTCATAATCATAGTATTAGCACTAGAAATAGAAATAAGATTGCTATTCCCGCGTTCAGACTCAGTAAGGTTGCTCACTCTTTTATGGGAGTATGTGTTAGTTTTTATAATAAAATACCTAATGAAGCAACGAACCTACCAGAAAGGAGGTTCAAAAACTATGTCAAAAACGGCCTATTGAAGAAGTCTTATTACAGTGTAAAAGAATATTTAGATGACAAAACTGCATGGTCTTTACCATCTCAGCGCACAGAAATCCAAAGAGGGGCGATGGACTGAGTCAGTACGTCTCTCCTCGGTGTATTTCCTTAGACTTAAGTAGAAATACATAACATTGTATTTTTAAGGCTCTGATATTTTAAAAGAGGTACAGGGGAGGTTTCTTGCCCTTCTTTGCTCCATCCCTAAGCCCACAACTTCCGAACGGGCGGTAGTATACAAAAATATTAATATTATATTGACGTTGACTAAGTAATATGTATGATTTTATGGTCAATAAAAATTTTGAACTTGAACTTGGAGATACAGGTTCGAATATTTTGCTCTCGCACAGCAACAGCAGCTGACCATGTATAAAGTTCAAAGTTCAAAATTTTTATTGACCATTAAATCATACAGATTGCTTAGTCAACGTCAATATAGTATTAATATTTTTTGTGTACTACAGCCCGTTCGGAAGTTGTGTGTGGGCTTAGGGATGGAGCAAAGAAGCCTATACCCCGATTAAAGAGAAATATGCAAATATCTACGTCACGCGTCTTCGTGGATGGCGGCGCATGTCACCCGATGTGCCATTGATGTCATTTAGAATATCTTTCTATCTAAGATAAGAGGCTCTGGAAGCAGAAGAAGAATATTAAATGTGAAAAAGTTTATACTAACCAGCCAAGCGATTAACAGAAAAAATATGCATATCATTTATTAAACTTGTAGACACAATTGAGAGATCGTGCTCAACCAATATCTCAGTCAAAGGTTTTGCTGAGAAACAAAATGAGCCGTTAAATTGGATGAAAATCTATCACGGTATGAAGAAAAACGTGATTTAATTAGAGATATCGATTTGCAAGCAATTCTTCACACTATCTTTGTATCATATAGTTGCTCTGATCAAGTCGGTCCCATAGTGAAAGTTGTTCAAAATGATGTCCCTAACAACCCTCTTTCGGCTTGTACACCCCTTTCTGTTACACTCTGTATGTAGGCTTGCTTTGCGTGGCTTTAACTTGTATTTTTATTTTTATCACATTTCTGCAGATGAAATTCTCAGTTCTGATTTTGAAGAGCCCCTCCTTAATCTTATCCAATATACTAACTAACCCCTATATATAATAAGTCACTGTATGTTGAAAATCTATTGTTTTCTTTTGTAAATGGTCTGCTGGAGACTAGACCCCACGATACAGGGAATCCTAGTGTGAAATCTAGGAACCTGCGTAAACACTGTATTAATCCGATTAACAGTCTAAATGCTTTGAACTAGTTCTCAAACTCAAATCATCTTTAGGGTTCCGTACCCGAAGGGTGCCAAACGGGACCCTATTACTGAGACTTCGCTGTCTGTCCGTCTGTCTCTCACCAGGCTGTATCTCATGAACCGTGGTAGCTAGACAGTTGAAATTTTCACAGATGATGTATTTCTGTTGCCGCTATAACAACAAATACTAAAAATTAAAAGAAATTTAATATTAAGGGGGGCTCCCATACAACAAACGTGATTTTTTTGTTAATTTTTGCTCGATATTGATAATGGTAGCAGGTAGACGCTTAAAACGTTCAAAATATATTGAGTATATTATTTACTTAAAAAATAAATAATTAAATTAATATTTAGGGGGCGCTCCCATACATTCTTATTTTTTTTTGCGGTTTTTTATAGATAATGGTGCGGAACCCTTCATGCGCGAGTCCGACTCGCACTTGGCTGGTGAGTCTTTTGATCTAAGTCTAAGTTCTCTGTTTGGCTTTGATAAATAAAGAAATAAATAAATTGATGGAAATAAAGAAATTCAATCCAAATTGTGAAGTCGGTTACAAAGCATTAGTTCCACCTGCCACCGCAAGCCACGGGATCGCTGGAGAGCCGTAAGTGTTCCTCGTGGCGTACTACATTAGTACTCTGGAAACGGGGGCGGGGTGGTTGATGGTACGCGCCGCGTCACCAGGTCATCCTCACCCGCACCCTCGTCCTCCATGTCCACCGGGTCGTTGCCCCTCATTAACTGGAGCACGCGGTCACAGTGACCGCAAGTTCCCTCGCAGCGCCGCCGCAGCGTCACGAACAGCGTCATCGAGTCAGAGTCCTGCGGGTCAACGCGCAGAGGAGACAGTGGACAAAATGAGAACTTATAACAATAGAATAGAATAAGCATAAGAGATACGAGTATTTATTAAAAGAAGAATTAACTACATAAATTTAGACGGAGCATTAAAAAAATAAATTAAAAGCTACAAGTGTGTTTAACTGTGGCCCCACACTAGGCAGAGCCTGTATTGTGGGTACCACATTATTTTCTTAGTGGCGAAATTTCTTTTGAAGGACATCTCAAACCCAGCTCAGTGGTATCGTATGTGAGGGATAGAACTCTTTTTTCGATCTTTCGTTTGAATTCTAAAGTACTGCAATTTCTAAAGTTACAGAAACTATTGGCCTTGTTGTACATATATGTATAAGGATGGATAAAATCAGCGAATCTTCGCGCAAAGTTAGTTTGGACAGCGTTGATAGGGACTCTGTAGATCCGTTTCCTTAAAGTATGTTGTGGGCAGGAGATTTTTTATGAACTAAAATAACAGACCTCAGAATAAACAGCCTACGGATACTAAGGGCGTGGACGGACAGACGATGACGCGCCCGCTCAGACGCCGTTAAGCCTCGCTGTCACCGCCTTGCACCTTTTTTCTTAATACATCGGATGGAGCGGGCGCGGCGCGGCGTTGGAGCGGGCGCGGGTCGGGTGCGATGAAAACCATCCGATGTATTTATTCATGAGCAATAAGACACAAATCGGTGCAAGGCGGTGAGAGCGCGGCTTAGCCCGCGCGGAGCGGCGACGCCGACGGAGCGGGCGCGTCATCGTCTGTCCATGCCGTAAGTATATCATTTTCACTATGTTTTAGATAGGTTGGATAGGTTTTTGGTTTCTTAAACATAACTTCTAATACCGAACGTTGAGCTCGACATCCACCCCATACCGAAATACAGTAAGTCAACAACAACAATCATCAACAATGGAAGAATTAAGCAGCAGACAGGCGGAGACGACGACGGCAGCCATGGATAAACTGCTGGTCAACTTCAAGAAAGAAATTTGTGCAATTTCAATAAGTGAATTTGTTTCCGTATTTCGTTAGGATCAACGGGGTTATGCGAATAGGTATCGTGTTTGGAGTTTTGAACTAAGGATATTGAGTCACAGACCAGTGCATCAGTCTCCTCCTGGTACCAATCTGAGGTTAGAGTGGAAAATTTACAGAGCAAGTCGCGGAAATATCATATAGCAAGTCCAGTTACGAGTTCCGCAGAAGTTCTCAATTCTCATGGCCGGCACAATTATTATTATTCCTATGTATTTGATTTCCAGGGGGTTGCAAGTGCACCCCCTGGAACCCCCTCCCGGCACCCATGTTTATGGATATGTCGTAGCCTTAACGTCGAATTAGCCATATCACGATTTGGCAAAACGTTTATAATCATCAAACGATGAAATCTTTTAGGGCAAACACTGCGGTAGCACAGAAGAGATAATAGTAGTTTAGGTGAAGGAAGACTAAAGGGGGCGAGTGCAGCGAAGCCCCCGAATAGTCTTCGTGTTAGTTTGACATGTATAACACAATAAACATCACCTAGTACAATGCTTTTAAAAATACATGTTTTCAGTGAAAATGTGTGTCAGTCTCTCCTCTGTATGATCCCCACGTTGTTTGCTTTTGCGAAATAAATAAATATTAGATTTTGTTTTTTTTTTTTTTCATGATATGGCCAGTTATGACTTGGCCATATTATGAAACGGCTGGCCATGTCATGATGTGGCCAAATATGACGATATGGCTACGACAGATACACACACATCACATTGACTACCGACTAGTAGGTAGGTTGTTAGGTAGGCCATTGTTTTGGCACGTCGGAACGGGACCCAACGTGCCCCGAGTATGTTACTCGGCGTTTGACTTGGCGGGAGAAAGAGAAAGAGCGAGACGAGACCCGGCATGCCAAAACAATGGCCCCGTACTGTAAGTATATGTATTGTTACACTCACGTTGGTTACCGAGTTACTGACTAGTAGGTACTCAGGTTACACTCACGTTGGTTACTGACTAGTAGGTACTCAGGTTACACTCACGTTGGTTACTGACTAGTAGGTACTCAGGTTACACTCACGTTGGTTACCGACTAGTAGGTACTCAGGTTACACTCACGTTGGTTACCGACTAGTAGGTACTCAGGTTACACTCACGTTGGTTACTGACTAGTAGGTACTCAGGTTACACTCACGTTGGTTACTGACTAGTAGGTACTCAGGTTACACTCACGTTGGTTACCGACTAGTAGGTACTCAGGTTACACTCACGTTGGTTACTGACTAGTAGGTACTCAGGTTACACTCACGTTGGTTACCGACTAGTAGGTACTCAGGTTACACTCACGTTGGTTACCGACTAGTAGGTACTCAGGTTACACTCACGTTGGTTACCGACTAGTAGGTACTCAGGTTACACTCACGTTGGTTACCGACTAGTAGGTACTCAGGTTACACTCACGTTGGTTACCGACTAGTAGGTACTCAGGTCACTCTCACGTTGGTTACCGACTAGTAGGTACTCAGGTCACTCTCACGTTGGTTACCGACTAGTAGGTACTCAGGTTACACTCACGTTGGTTACCGACTAGTAGGTACTCAGGTTACACTCACGTTGGTTACCGACTAGTAGGTACTCAGGTTACACTCACGTTGGTTACCGACTAGTAGGTACTCAGGTCACTCTCACGTTGGTTACCGACTAGTAGGTACTCAGGTTACACTCACGTTGGTTACCGACTAGTAGGTACTCAGGTTACACTCACGTTGGTTACCGACTAGTAGGTACTCAGATTACACTCACGTTGGTTACCGACTAGTAGGTACTCAGGTTACACTCACGTTGGTTACCGACTAGTAGGTACTCAGGTTACACTCACGTTGGTTACCGACTAGTAGGTACTCAGGTTACACTCACGTTGGTTACCGACTAGTAGGTACTCAGGTTACACTCACGTTGGTTACCGACTAGTAGGTACTCAGGTTACACTCACGTTGGTTACCGACTAGTAGGTACTCAGGTTACACTCACGTTGGTTACCGACTAGTAGGTACTCAGGTTACACTCACGTTGGTTACCGACTAGTAGGTACTCAGGTTACACTCACGTTGGTTACCGACTTGCCGGCGTGGGCGGCTGGCATGTAGCCGGTCTGGTCTGACTCTATGGGGCGCTTCGGGTAGGGCTTCCTTTCGTTCGACACTTTTTGCAGGTCCGTAAACTGCGACACAGGACAGACATTCACATACAGGGTTCGGATTCTACACGCCAATCGCATCGCAATAGCTATACACCGATTTGTTTGCAGCCGCCGCCGACAAGCCAAAACCGAAATTTTGAGCCCTCGCTATTGCTACTGCTATGCAATTCGCGAACAGAATCACGCCAATAATCTATAGCAGCCAACCCCTAAATAGGAGTCCCTGTGCAGTGGGAACCAGATACTGCGATTTATTAGAAATCGACAATGCAACATCCAAGACTAATACCTATGGCTAGCTTAGCTTTTCAAGGAGTAGGTTCCTAATGTGTGCTAAAAGGTGCAAGTTCGTAGCTGCAGAAATGTCGGTGACGCGTATATAAATACCTACCTAAATACGTACGTACCTATACTAGTATGTACGTACTTAGTTATATTGAGGCTCTATGCCTATTAAGGAAGAGACAAAATGCAAGAATAGATACAATAATGCCACGCTACAAACGAGCGAGGATATGATTTCTTGTTATAAGTATTGCTTGATTTAAAGCTTTAAATTACAAAATACATTGTATAGGTACTCACTCACGGCGGCGGTTTCTTAAACTATGTTCACGACTTGCGCAGGAGTCAGCTGGGTGATGTAAGGTTAATAGATTCAGATGTCATTTATTTTCGTAAATGTGGTAGAACTGTTGGCACTGGGCGGTAGCGGAGCGGAGCGAGAGGGGAGGGATAGAGGTTTGATACTACGCACTGTGTGTGTGTGTGTGTCGACCATGGGCGCTAGAACTATCGATAATAATCGATAATAAAGCAATGCATTGGGTAATATGCCTGAGAACTGGCCCCTAAGTCTACAAACGAAAAGTGAGAGTGTTTTTAGCCAGCGAGGCACGTCTCGATGCCCCGTCGTCGGCGTCGTCGTCTGCATCTTTTTCGTTTATAGAATCCGGGGCCTGGAAACAACATGTTACTATTGCAAATAAATTTGAAGAAGAAGAATTCTTATATATTTGTGTGTATTTTAACAGTGAATTAAGTAGATATCCATCATTACTGTCGATAGTATCAACGTCGAATATCTATCGACTATCGACATTCCACTATTGCTAGTTGACGTTATTCAAACTCAAACACAAACTCAAAGCTTTATTTGTTAAACATAGGTACATACTTACTCATAAAGATTTTAAAGTAAGTAAAATAAATGAGTACAAATAAGAAAAGAAAAGCGGACCTAATTATGCACAGAAAAAGATAAACATGAACGCACAGACTTCAACAAAGGATAGGCCCTCCCGTACTAAATTTCTTACCGTTTTGAGGCCAGACAGAATAAATTGGAATTTATCGGTACTATGTCGGTCGTCAGTCGAATGATTGATTATCCTATTTTTACTTTGAGGAATTTTTCGAGAACAAAATTTTATGAATAATCAATTTACAGCCAATAGTAATTGTAAATTATATAACTTACTTGTGATACGATACTCCTTGTTTATGTGTATTGCGATTTCGGTATGATTTACAAGTTTTTACCTCGCAGGACACCATTTTTGTTGTGCTGCCGATACGTCACGCGCCTAGCACCGTCTAAGCACGACTGATTGAAATCGGTTCACTTTTCCCGTTTTGACACCGTTTTGGTAGCGACACTTTCAAGCGCCCCGTGCCTTGTCCCATGAACGCAACTAAACTTGGTCGAGCATGTGTACCAAAATGCAGGGATAATGGTGGATAATGTAATACTATAAGTACGTAGAGTTCTAATTCGTCCAAGGTTCTAATCTAAGTATGGGTGATTGATTACTTGACGTAACGCGCGTTTGGACGTACGTGTCAATGGATGGGATGCCTAGTCAAGCCGCATCCTGCGGAACTTATACCCAGGCGGAAAGTAGTCAGACATTTTTTTCGGGAAGTAGTTGGACACGCCGGCGCCGAAGTCGAACGTCTTGTTCAAGCGCAGCGACGTCATGTGGTACATGCACTTCATGCAGAGTTCCGTGCAGAGCTCCCTCAATGTATAGTACTCCTCGAGTCGTCTGCGAGCAAGAACGATAGACAGTAGGAAACGCAACGCCCCGCCTAGTTGTTAGCTTCATCCCCCGTGGCACTACCAGTGGTCCTACCAGTAATCCTACCAGTGGTACTATGAGGATTATTAATCTGTGTGAGTAGTACCACGGGTATTTTTTTTACCCGTGGTACTAGTGGCCTATGTCATGGTTGATTTCTATGGGCCATTATTTTGACAGGTGTCACTATTTTTGACAGGTGTCAACATTTTTTACAAGTGTCAAGATTGACATCAGTTTTCACAATTTTTGACAGGTGTCATTATTTCTGACAGTTTCACTATTTTTGACAGGTGTCACTATTTTTGACAGGTGTCACTATTTTTGACAGCTGTCACTATTTTTGACAGGTGTCACAATTTTTGACAGGTGTCACTAACACTATGTTTGACAGGTGTCATGATTTTGACAGGTGTCATGATTAAAAAAAAACGCCTATCAAAATCATGACACCTGTCAAAAATAACCTGTCAAAAATAGTGACACCTGTCAAAATCATGACACATGTCAAAAATTGTGGCCCATAGAAATCAACCATGACATTGGCCAATAGTACCACGGGTAACTAAAAATCCCCCGTGGTACTACCAGAGCCAGCTGTTTGTAGGTAGTACCACGGGTGAAAAAAAAACCAGTGGTACTAACTGGTAGGACCACTGGTAGGTAGTACAACGGGGGTTAAGGGGTTAGCCGATGCCGGCTTACGTCCGCTTCCCTAGGCGCTGTTCCAAGCAAGATTACGATTAGCTTATCTATGGCCTGTGCTTTCCGGTATTCAAACTAAAATCATCCGAGCTCAGGAAAGAGGTTTTGCTGCTGTCACTAGGCTTGGCAGTGTGGCGGTACGTACGACACAGCTATTTTTTAATAAATTGCTAGGGTAACCACGTTTAGCCGTTTTTAGGGTTCCGTACCCAAAGGGTAAAAACGGGACCCTATTACTAAGACTTCGCTGTCCGTCAGTCCGTCCGTCCGTCCGTCCGTCCGTCCGTCCGTCCTGTCTGTCACCGGGTCCGCCTGCACAAACCGTAATAGCTAGAAAGCTGAAATTTTCACAGAATGTGTATATCTGTTGCCGCACCAACCACAAATACTGAAATACGAGAGATATTACAAATTGAAAGTGGTCTCGGTACAAGATACGTCTTCACAACACGCTTGAAAAGTTTATACCAAGGCCATTTTGTTTTGGTAGGTAAGCCTTCTTTTAATGAAACTAAATTTAAATGATATGGCAATATCGTCCCCGGACTTCTATAAAGACTTTAAATATTCATTGATGAATTACGACGTATCTATTTATTCTGTAGAACTTTTAGAAAATAATTATAAAATTAATAGTTTTTAATTACTTTTGTTTTCATACAAATCTCAGAGCTCAGAAATTCATTTTTTTCTTTTTGCCACTTCAAGTTTGGCTGCCAGTGATGTTTTAATTAAATACTCTTTGGTGCGTTGAAATGATGTTTTGCAGTCTGCATGACATTGACATAATGAGTGAGTGAATCTCATTGTACGGAAATTGTAGATGGGTGTCTCACGTTTTCCAGTAGGTTGTAGACAGTGCTGCTTACGGCGGCGTTTAGTAGGTACTAAAGGCCATAAAAGCGCGGCAAGCTTTGAATCAATTCAAATGTTATTTTTCAACTAGCTACAAAGTTATTCTGACATAAGATGATAAGTTGAACAAAACTTTTTGGGTATTTCATGAAAAATACAGTTACAGTTCACACATATACAGGGTGGAACAAACGAATGGGCCCTGGAGGGAAAGTACCTTAAAATCTCAAGATATCCGTCCGTCCGTCCGTCTGTCTGTCACCAGGCCGTATCTCATGAACCGTGGTAGCTAGACAGTTGATATTTTCACAGATGACGTATTTCTGTTCCCGCTATAACAACAAATACTAAAAACAAAATAAATTTAATATAAAGGGGGCTCCCATACAATTAACGTGTTTTTTTGCGGTTTTTATAGATAATGGTACGGAACCCTTCGTGCGCGAGTCTGACTCGCACTTGGCCGGTTTTATTTAACACGTCCCGGCCCGTCACCGGCACCGGTTTAGTGAGTAAACGCTCATGCACACGAGACGGTTTTTCTTGACCTCGAGGTCAGTAAACTTTCAACGGCTTTTTCGATATAAAAACAGCCATTTTTAGGGTTCCGTACCCGAAGGGTGCCAAACGGGACCCTATTACTGAGACTTCGCTGTCCGTCCGTCCGTCTGTCCGTCCGCCCGTCTGTCTGTCACCAGGCTGTATCTCATGAACCGTGGTAGCTAGACAGTTGAAATTTTCACAGATGATGTATTTCTGTTGCCGCTATAACAACAAATACTAAAAATTAAAAGAAATTTAATATTAAGGGGGGCTCCCATACAACAAACGCGATTTTTTTGCTCATTTTTGCTCGATATTGATAATGGTAGCAGGTAGATGCTTCAAATGTTCATAATATATTGAGTATATTATTTACTTAAAAAAAAAAAATTTAGGGAGGGCTCCCATACAAATTTTTTTTTGCGGTTTTTTTATAGATAATGGTACGGAACCCTTCGTGCGCGAGGCCGAGTCGCACTTGGCCGGTTATTGTCTTTTTCCCATCCTAATACTCCCACATCCCCACGTGTCCCTTGCCAATGCTTGAAATGGCGATTATTAAAAATATAACTCTAAAACTACTGATTACCGACGGTTCCCGTATTTTGATATCATCTATAAATACACTAATCTACATTTAAAAACCATCATGCATAACTGCTTATCTGCTACCGCAGTCGTTCTAAGTCCTTCCGTTTAATTTAATACGCTCGAATGATGTACAGTATTATGCTTACCTCCTCGGGGTGTAAGTAACTATTTCACCCTCAAACTATTCTAAATATCTCGGGTATACTCGATCCTTAGCGCCCTTTGCGAGCTACGGGCTCCAAATTGGACCTTCGTCCGAAATAGCTCTCTTTCACCCCTAGTGTAACAAACTACTGCGTCCTAAATTTTTTACTTCAGTTGATGTAAGGATGACTTTCTACTAAGGATATTACATTAGTTTAATGCGTGCGTGTTTTTTGCTGTTATCTTAATTATAATTAATTCATTCGTTCATCAATCAACTTTTTCGCAGTGAGTGCGAAATCATTCACATCAACAAATCCTGCGACAACTTTACCATACATTTTAATACTGCTTGGATACGTAGCTAGCGACGTCTCGCCATCGCATCGCCATGGCGTCTTATGAAGCACTTAATGAGGGCAGAGCCCTATAATTATACAACAAAGCCTTACTTGCCCTCATCATCTTCCACCGGCTTTTCGGTTGTCCCCGTTGACACCGTGCCCGGGGTTTGTCGCCGGAAGAAGTTTGTGACGATGTCTTCGAAGCCGTTGATCGGACGGTAGAGGAAGGGTGCGTAATGATGCCGCTCCGCCGCACGAAGTTGCCGCGCCGTGACCTGCAGCGCCATCACTAGCGACTCCTCATCCTCGGCGAACACGCGGCCCTGCCGGGCAGATATGACGACTGCTGGCTGTAAGCCCCTTGTGCCAGCTTATCCGGGGCCGCGCTAATCAAATCAAGCCTCCGCCGTGGCTCCCCCCGAGATCACTGCTGGGTACAAGACTCTTATGCCAAATTATACAGGCCCGCGCCAATCGAATCAAGGCTATTCCCAAAATATTCGTCAACTCATCGACACTGTTAGCACAGATTAATAAAGAGTTAGGAACAGATTGGACACTGTACATAATCGTTCAACTAAAAAGCGACCCTTGCTACAACGCAACAAAGTACAATTCATGCTGTGTAGCGCGGCGCCCGCACTTCAATTACTTGCCTAAAAGTTGCCTCTCTTTCTGTCGCGTAACTCTATCCTCGTCTGAAGCGGCCCGTGAAACTAAGGGTTGTCTCTTGTGACAAATAAAACTGGATATTTACTTAACTACTAACTACGAATCACTTACTATTATTATTCTAGATTTGTGAATAACATTTAATATAGGTAGTATAGGTACCTACCTAATCTTTTACATAATGGCTAGAAATCCTATCGACAGTCAGTAGGACAGTGACCTTTATTCATCTGTGCAGTGACGAAACGTCATCAAACAAGGTGCTAAGTTGACTTTTTCAGGTCAGTCAGGCAGGCTATATGCTAAATAAATCCGGAAATGACGAAGTTGCAGTATTCCTTCATTTTAGTAAGTAACTACACGCGGGGCGCGCGGGACTAGATAGAACGGCACGTGCAACCCGGGCGGCGGCGCTCGGCAACCCACTGAGTCGGGCCGTGCAGCGAGGCCGCGGATCTACTTGTGGCTTTGCAGGTAAAGAGCGGAGTGTCACACGCCTGCTATTGGGTATAAGCTTCTCCTTTTTAACAGACTTCAATCAAAAAAGGAGGGCGACTTGTAAATTCGGTTGTATGTTTTTCTTTTATCATATTTTTTTTAAATGTTTGTTTCATCGAAACTGGTACTATTTATGAACCGATTCCAAAAAATCTCTGTTTAAAAGGGAAGCCCAATAGTTTGGTCCCATTTCTTGAAAATCAGGAATCGGTGCAGTAGTTAGGTTTCTACATGAAAAAATTGTGAAGTTCAATTTGTTTTTACCTGGATAACATTATACATCCTGCCATTTTGCCGCAATCGGGAGTTAGGCGGGTTAGATCAGTGGCTAAGTTAGAATCGGAATTATCTGAAGCCAAGGAACGACGTGACGTAGTCGAAGGTACCTGTTCGTAATTCGTAATTTCTATCCTGTGTGCTTATAAAATCGGAAGTAGGTACTCGGAACTCTTCTCTTTTTGGCTTCCCTTGGTAACCGCGCTGGTTGTCGCCTTGCCAAGTGTCCATTTCTATTTACTTAATTCGAGACATCCGCTTACCTACATGAGCAATAATGAGCATAAGCATTTCTCATCAGCTCTACATTTGTTCCGGTGCCATGTTAGTTTGGTTCGCTGACGCCTAGCCACTGTGATATCGGATGGTTCGCCCTTGTCTGGACTGCCACTCTTTTCTTTCTCAAAAAATATTGTGGTATGTCCTCTGAAGCACTGGTAAAGAATTATCAGTCTGAATACGTCACTGGACTGAAGCGGATAATGGAACAATCAATCGATAGGTCAGCCGCTGATAGTTGACTAACGCTCTCTCTCGCTCACACACACAGGCGTCACGTCGTCGTCGGCAGTACTGTCGGCTACGAACTAGCACCATATCTCAGAACAAGGACTTATTATAAACTGCACCATGTCACAGAAGAGATAATAGACTAAGTTAGGCTGACTTCTGAGAAATCTGGTATACACAGTACACATCAGGATACTAATCATGTGTAGTACACATGGTAACTATAGTTGCCTATACAGGTGTGGTCTCCTACTGCCTATCTACACTAACCTGTTGCCCATACTTGGGATTTTCGATGTAGGGTCTCGGCGGGAACAGGTACTGCGGCAGCCAGGTCGTCTCACGAGCAGACTACCAACATAACAAGAACACATTTTAACTCTGCTTGCTACGACTACATAAACCGATAAATACCCTAGTAAAAATATAAGTATACTCCCCAGCCCTATGGGTAGCCAGTACCTAGATTTCCATTGTTTCGATCTTGGGCCATCTGCTCTAGCTCCGCCCAATCTGGGCCCGAATTCTACTAAGTTCACAAGCATACGAGAAGCCTGGCACAAACTTCAATACGAGATATTTGGTATTCTACTAAAACCGGAATCCAATTCACAAGCGCAAGCGTGAAGCCAGCGTACTTCGTATTCTACTGTCCAAAACGTACTTACGCTAGCGCCAGTTTGACGCCAGCGTACTTCGTTCTACTGTCCAAAATGTACTTACGCTGGCGCCAGTTTGACGTAAGCGTAAGTACGTTTTGGACAGTAGAATACGAGGTACGCTATGACTTCACGCTGGCGCTTGTGAATTGGATTCCGGTTTTAGTAGAATACCGAATACCTCGTATTGAAGTTTGTGCCAGGCTTCTCGTATGCTTGATGCTTGTGAACAGTAGAATTTGCCCTGGGCGTGATATAGCTCTTTCTCCGGTTGATTGTGGTATAACTAATTTGTTTCATTTGTTCAAAGAACCTAACCACAATTATTTTAACAGGGTCTGACGGAGGGGCGTACAGTAGGTATGTGAGGCTTACATAGACCAACAAGTGGTGGTTAATATAACGTAAAGCCGTTAAAAGCAGCACGTTATTTACTTGTAACGAAAAGCGCGTGCTATAGTCGAATCAGATAGAGCTATGTTATAATAACGAAACGGACCGACGCCTTACGCGCTGCTAGCGCCAGCGGACTTTTTGTAGTGTTACGTTAAAAATAGCACAGCGCGGCGTGATCAGTCGGTCGACCGGTTGCTCGCGACCGCGCTGGATGTTGCGTGATTTCGCGCGCTTTCTCGAGGAATCAACAATGCGTTCGTTTCGTTATAACTTAGCTTTTAAATCAGCATGCTAAATAAATTTAGCATATTCCATTTATCATGTTAACAAAATATAGCCGTTATTACCACCACAAAGACCAACGCCACAGCCACTGCCGCGTGTAGCAACAGCTTCGTACACTTGTGCATCTTCGCTGCGACGCAGACAGCAGGCAGGAAGCAGGCAGGAAGCAGGGAGGTAGCTGGCGGCAGAAGGCAGTGAACACACCGCTGACGGTGACTGCCCAATGGCAGCCTTGGTGGCGAACACGCTAGCGATCGAACGCTCTAAACAGCATCCAATTCCGCTAGTAAACTGACCCTGAGCCTCGATCACAAATATTTTCGTAATCGTTAACGTTTTCGAGAACGCAGGAAATTAGATATATGTTATATCATAAAGAATAAGAATCACGACATTTGATGTTTCGACAGCTTTCTATCGAATCTTTTATGCGTGATTGGACCTCTGAGACAAGACAGTGACAAGTGACAACGAACAACATGTGACGCATTAGATTAGGCAACAAAATACAAGTTGCTTGTCGACTCCCCACTAGGTTTAACCTGTCTCCTGGAGTCCTGGGGCAGTCCTGGCCAATTACAAGTTTACAATTATAATTTAGTTTCTGATCGTAAACATTGTTATTAGAAAATGTTGGGACAAAGAAAAAGACATCTCTCATAAGTGTCATATTTTCTAAATCCGATTCTCCTAGAGACCTAAAGTAGAACGCCATTGTCACTTAGCTGCCATTTTGATAGCGGAATACCCGGCAGTAGTACTATGTCAGAGGCGTGGAGAATTGTTATCTGCTTCAATCTTCAGTGATTCGACGCACGACGCATCTTTTTTTGTTCTAGAGTTTTCAGTAACGTGTAAGGTTTTTCTTTACGCGATTTTAACAAAAAAAAAACATACTTAGAGCTCGTCTAAGCTGAAATGACGCGCCCCACTCCTTGTTGTATTTACTTGTCATACAAAACCAAGGAGTGGGGCGCGTCATTTCAGCCTAGACGAGCTCTACACAAGAACTTCTCATGATCTTAGATTCTCAGGTCCAATATAAATTGGATATCTACCTTATTTATCCAAGTAATAGGAAAATTAATTACTGTGCGTCTCTCTTACCACAGCCACAGGGTGCATAGAGTTCAGCTAGCTTTAAATTAAAATAACAGTACATAATTCATAGTACTTTATTAAATATAACTTAAAATAATAACTTAAGACTACACATCACAAAACAATGTTTATCTTGGTACAGTCGCATTCACTTTATTTTACTAACATTTACGTGTTATGCTTCCTTGTCATTGTAATCGTGCGTCATAAACATAGATTCTTCGAGCCGTGTGTAACATAACTTGAACGCGTGTATACTACCGTGCACAATGGAGTAGATTAACCTAAAATGTAAACATCTAAACAAAAAGAAGGCAAAATGGGCCCACCTCCAATAAAGATGGCTTGTTCATTAAATTAAAGGTACATTATACGTTCATTATCAGGCAGGGGCTGGAGTTATTCGATTTAGAAAAAGTTGAAGGTGGGAGCGGGAACCCTATGATGCTTACTAGCACCCACGGTAGCGTAAGGACAAAAGAGTCCTTGGAACAATATTGACATTAAAATTATAAAAAATTTGGGTACCAAGACGTCAATGAATGTCTAATTTTTGACGTTGGTACCCACTGTCAAACTAATTTTAATATATATATATTTTTTATAAAAAAATAAATTATAATGGCTCGAGTTTGGGGGCTAATAAACCCGTCAAATTTGGGATCTTTAGGTTCGAATGAGCCAAAACTAGAGTATGTGCCTGTATGTAAATGTTTATGTTTTAAATTCTTATAGCAACTTTCCAAGGATGTTTTGGCACGCGGTGACAGGTTGAACTAACCATTTATGACAGGTTCGTTACATTAAGTTGCGTAGAACTGGCGCCCCACTGTCCATCAAGTGCCAATAGGTCGTAGTAAGACTGTACAGTCGGTTTGCGCTTCATATCACACACTGTGTGACATATTGACAGATTCCCCTACAAAATCACTCGATATAGGTGTAGATATCGTATATCGACAACTATATCGAGAGTTTATCACTCGATACAGGTGTCGATATCCGGATATCGAATGCGTGAGAATCATACCCCTGATATATCAGCGTGACCTTCAAATTAGCGAACAACTTTCAAAGCATCAATTTGCAAGTTTTCGAGGTTGATACCACAGATGTAGAAGCTACAGTCATAATTATAATCATTTATTTTAATAATCTTCAGTGTAATATCGTATTATTTCAGGTAATCTTACGTTTATTTTATTGCATCTGTTCGCGTGTGGCGCTCTCGCGCCAGCTCAATGTCGGGGTGTTAGAATGCACGATAACATGTCGCAGCGGACACGACTTTACGTTGCGTCGCGTCGTGTTGCATGTAACTTATGATATAACCAGAGACTATAAATATCCAATTGACTGCGCCTGCGGGGAATTGCGGCTCGCCAAACGTTTGTTGTATTCAACAAACGTTCGCATACGCAACCTATGTGCGATGACGGGCCGCCAGGCAGTTTCGCAGCGGCTGACCAATCACAGCTCTGTTACCTCGTCCCCCGCCGCCCGTAAATTGGTGAGTTGTGTTTCAAAGGAAAATGTATCTATGCGCTCTCCACTGGATAAGTGCTCCCTGGATATAACACCGACTGAGTTGCGTCGACGCACGTCGATCCGTTCAATCCTCGCGTGTGATGAGTGATGACGCAACGCATTGTTGTGGCATATCATGTAAAATGTATGTGAAACAACGCGACGCCACGCACCAATGGGGCCTCACTGTACCGACACGTCTCATTCAGATGAGTCGGCAATAGGCTTGTGGCAATAGTCGGCAAGGTAATCCAATAAATCTAGGAACAAGTCTTAAGTTGAAGCATTATGTACAAAATGACTTGACATTCTCAGAATTGTATATTTCCAGCAGATATATTTTATAAAGTCAATTTTGTGCAAAAAAAAGACAGCATTTGATGGCACTTTTACATGACGTCATTCTGTTGTAATTTCATAGAACTCAGGAACAAAAGTTCGACGAGGGCGCGTGTTGTGTCATAGGCTTGGGGCCTGTCAAGTCATAGGCTTGTGGCCTGTCAAGTCGAAATAGATACTTTTTATGAACTGTCAAAACGAGTTCATAAAAAGTATCTATTTTGACTTGACAGGCCACAAGCCTATGACTTGACAGGCCACAAGCTTATGACACAACACGCGCCCTCGTTGACAGGCCACAAGCCTATGACAGGCCACAAGCCTATGACACAACACGCGCCCTCGTCATAGAATGTCTTATGATTATAAATCTTGTCACAATAGAGATTGACTTGATTCGCAGCGCTCATTCAATACAGGGTGTAACGGAAAGGTGTAGTCATATATAAGGGAGTTGTTATGCGCAACTTTCACTATGAAACCAATTTGATCAGAGCAACTTTAATTTTCACTTCTCTATACAAATCAGCGGACCACCCGGACCAAAATGTACAGAGCAATGAAAAAACCGATCAAATCGGTTTCATAGTAAAAGTTGCTCAGAATGGTCTCCCTAACAACCCCCTAAAATATGACTACACCCTTCTGTTACACGCTGTATACTGTCCCGCTGTCAGGCCAAATATTAGTCAATATAGATGACCAAGCTTGCACTATCATCGAATTGGACTCGATGGCCTGCCGCTGTCTCAGGATGTCCAAATCTGCTAATAACAAAAGCTAGGACTGTTTCGGACAGTGACAGTACAATGACAGTTACAAATAGTAGAATGGGGCCCCGGTTGAATCAAAACGAACGCCCGACATAGGTATCTACAGGGGTCAAGTCTGCTAAACACATTATGAATCATTGACCATTCAAAGACCCTTGACATAATTGGTGGTCTACTGTCCGTTGTTATGTACTGAACTGACGTGGTATGCTATGAAAGTACTCTGTTAATACAGATGTAGCACAGATGATGTACGGCTTTTACCAGACTTGACACCCAGGGCTCTGAGCCACGTAAGGAATAGCATGGCTA
The DNA here is from genome assembly GCA_963457715.1 of Argyresthia albistria. Lineage (NCBI taxonomy): Eukaryota > Metazoa > Arthropoda > Insecta > Lepidoptera > Argyresthiidae > Argyresthia > Argyresthia albistria. The sequence goes on along the minus strand of OY735277.1, from coordinate 7,335,393 downwards.
TAACAAGGGCGCGAAATTTCGGTTTATTTGTAGCCGGCGCCGCCATCGACAAGCCAAAACCGTCTTTTCGCGCCCCGCTATATCCCAGCTGTGTGCCTCGCCCGCGGCGGCCTACAGCGCCATCTTGCGCCCCTCGATGGACATCTCGACGGCGCGTCGCGAGCCGCTCTTGATGCGCTTCTGATCCATGAACCGCTTCATCTGCTTCTCGTAGCGCGTCATCTTCTTCTTCGTCACCTAAGAGAGAACGATAAAGATAAAGATATTATTGTTTGACTAGCTGCCTCATCTCATGAGGAAGTTTAGACTTTAGGTTTAAAGAATCTCATTCTTATGAGAGGTTCTTCCTTCTCTACCGAGGTTAGACGAAGTAGTTGGAGTGATGCTAGAATGGCTACCAACGGCATCTAGCGAAAGAGAGTGAACTTCCCATACATAAGTTATTTAGATTTTTTGGCTTTTTCTCTACGTTTTTCCCTTATTTTCTTTTTACCTAAACCTAAACTGACACAAATAAAACCCCAAGGGGGGGGGGGATAAGGGGTTACAGTTTGTATTAAACTCAATCTAATCAAATGGGGTTTGTGGAAGTCGGTTTTTTCTAAAGTTTACTTTTTGTTTCAATTATTAAATCTAAATGAAGGACTCCTCTTTATGAAAAATCAGACTTAAACCAAGGGGGGCGGAACTCCCTTCTATGAACCGTCGCACTATAATTAAATGTGAATGAAGCAAGAGTTGCCTTATACATAAGGCCCCGTGCTGATTGTAAGAATCTTGAGTAAAATGGGATGTGATGCTTGAAGACAGAGCATGTGTGACAGCGCGTGTGTGACAGGGATTGTGTGGGCGGGCGTGTGTGATAGCGCGTGTGTCACAGGGCGTGTGTGACAGGAAGTGTGTGTGTGTGACAGGGCGTGTGTCACCGGGCGTGTGGACGGGCGCGTACTGACCGCGCGCGACATGTCCACCTCGCAGGTGCTGGCGGGGCGCACGAGGTACTCCTTGTTGCTGGGGAGCGGAACGCGCGCGCGCGCCACCCAGCCGGGGTCGCCGGGCCGCAGCGGCGTCGCGGGGCTACAGGCAGGGACGGAGACATTAGTATTTAAGGCAATGGCCATGACTCCAAGGGCTCCCGTTTACAAGTAACCCACGCAAGCACCTTCTGTCAAACCGAGTGGTGCGCGAGTGGAACAGACTTCCAGAAACTGTTATTGTGTACCATCAGTGAAGAGTTTTAAAAATAGACTTGAAAATTTTATAAAACAAGTGCAATGAAATGTGAACTGATATGCACGCATCAGCTTTAAGCTGCTTGTGCATAATAAATAGTAATAATAATAATAATCACTCGCGTCGCTCAGGATTCTAACACTGTCACTCGCTACTCTCGTGATTCAGTAATCGTAAATCACTCCCTACGGTCGTGATTCAATCGTCATAGTCCTTCGCTCAAACTTCACTCTCGCCAAAGAGTATATTATGCAATGGCTATGAATCACTCGCGTCGCTCAGGATTCTAACATTTGAATCACGAGTTACGCTGTCACCTGTCTAGTCTAGGCGCCTGCCTAGAAGACATTGCTGGCGTGTGATTACTGGGGCTGCCGGCAGGGAGGGACACATCTGTTTATTATCCAACTAGTGAAAAAAGGACGGATTTAATACGAGGGCCGTAGATGAACCACGAGCAAATGAATGATTAAAACAACTGCATCACGACCGTAGGCAGTGGGTCATGATGATTGAATCACGAGCGAAAAGAGTGCTTCAAGTGTTAGAATCCTGAGCGACGCGAGTGATTCATGGCCCTGGATATAAATCCGTTTTATTCAAGAGTTGCGTACTATACTTTATACCATGATTACGAGAGACAGAGACTAGCGGTAGACTGTAGACCGACAGTCTATTTGAATGACAAGGCTAGGCATCCGATTGGTACTCACACGTCGTCGGGCCGCTTGGGCTCGGCCGGCTTCCTGCTGCCAGCCTGTGCCAGGTCACGCTCCTCACGCTCCGACCGCGACAACGCTGCACACACACACGTATGATTCATCACAAAATATTTTTTTTTTTCTTTTTTCGAAAACATAAAAAATAAAAAAGTTAAGTATGTTTTTTTTGGGAATCGGCAGATTTTAAATGTTTATAGTTCGGTGTTTCAAATGAAAGGAACATGTAAAACTAAAAAAAGAAAAAAAACGGTTCAACAAAAAACCCGAAATTTAACCGGTTAAATTCAAACCGGTTCAACTCAAGTGGTTGCAACAGCTCCGTGTAAATTTGGGTAAATTCACACCTCAATCCCGATCCCTGATAATAAGTATAGATTACCCTTGAAGTCGGTGGAGAGGTTGAATATGGGCCGAGCCCACTCGGAGATGAGTCGGCCGGCCCGCTCGCGGTTCCGCTTCGTCTCCTTCGGGTGCTTGTAAAGATACATCACCGCCTTGCCGATGCCGGACTGCTTGAGTAAGGACTTGTCGATCGACGGGAACTGGGGGAGGGAGAACATGTTAGTAATCTGTCCAATGTAATAACCAGTGATCGGAATAGGTAGAGTGATTTTTGATATTCCTTTTTTCGGGAAGGTTCGGGATTAAACGAATTAGAATTAAAATAGTGTTTTGGTAGCTTGAAAAAGAAAAATCTGTTCACACATACAGGTTAACGATGAGACATCTTGGAGACTGTACTCTGATTGGTCGCGAAGTCGCAAACTTTAATAATCGTTTATTTTTCAGAAAGATATGTACATTATAAACTTGTTTAGCAACTTTGTATTGTGCCGATGCCGATGGAGCTGCTTTTATGTTGTAATTCTTGCTAAATTGATTCGTTTCGATTCGCAGTTTATACCTAGTTCCATGTAATCATTATGAAATTCCGAAAAAAAAAAAACATTTAAAAAGCCCGGAATCTCCGAGGCATATCCATGTTAATATATACGTTGAGGTCACTCACCCCAAATCGCTCTACCTACTCCGATCACTGCTAATAAGCGTCGTCATGTCTCGTCATGTCACGTCCTCTCACGTCGTGTCCCGGTCCACTCACGTCTGCCAGCAGCTTGAGCACGGACTCGCGGATGAGCAGGCACGGCAGCGCACGATTCGGCATCGGCGCGAGCCAGTCGCACAGCACGTTCAGCACGTTGTGCTCCAGGAACGCTAGCTGCAAGTCCTGCACAAACAATTAGACACATTTGAGATAGTCAGTCACTCAACATATTTAAAAGTCGGTTGAAAGAACACTATCTTTCTCTACCATATTAAATTTAAGTCTTTTATATAAGAGTGCTCCGTGGTCTAATGGGTTTCACCTTGCTTCTCACGCAGGATATGCAGGTTCGAATCCGTCTGTCTAAGTGTCTAAACACACTATGCCGAAGTTACGCGACCGAAGTTCGGCATGTTTACGCCTGCAATGCTATTTTAATAACTGACGACACATAATGCCGAAATTACGTTGCATTATAGCGTACAGCGATTTGAGTTTAATACAAACTGTAACCCCTTATCCCCCCCCCCCCCCCGTTGGGCAGTTGATTTTGTCAAATCAGTACTACCCCACGCTACTAAGGAACCTCTGTACAAAGTTTCATGGCTCTAAGTCCACCGGTTTAGGCTATGCGTTGCCCGTCAGCCACGCATTGTATTTGTACCTAGTACTGAGCAGATCTGGTGGCTATACTTTATACTTTATACTTTATTGCACAGAAAACATAATACAGACACTTAATATTAGAAAAAACATGTACAAAGGCGAGCTTATCTCTAATAAGAGATCTCTTCCAGCTATATTATGCTTACCGTGAGTAAATGCACGAGTTATTACTAAAAACACAAAAATCACTATAGGTCTGCCTATAATATTTGTCATCAGATCTTGACCTGGTGTCAATTGGACCAATGGGAAGGTAAACCCTTACAACAAAAAAAAAAATTCCAAATCGGTCCATCCGTCTAGGCGCTATCGGGGCACATACATAAAAAAAACATCCGGCCAAATTGTAAACCTCCTCCTTTGGGAAGTCGGTTAAAAAAGTAGAAGAAGAGTGGGTAGTCGTATACATACCTTCTTGATGAGCTGGCTCATGGCACACTTGAGCATGGAGACCTTCTTCACGGCCGGCTGGTTGCCGCGGTTGAGTTCCCGGTCCTCGTCTGCAGCCTTACGCATGTCGCCTGCCGGGCAAACAATTCAATTCAATTTATTTATTTCATGAAGGCACATACAATAGGCTTGTGGCCAAGGTAATCCAATAAATATAATAATATTTATCGTTGTGCTCATAGGTCTACCTTTTAATAAATTATCCTCTTCATCCTAGGTTTGCTGGAAGCGATCTCTTTTTAGAGATAAGCTCGCCTTTGTACATGTTTTTTCCAAATATCAAGTGTCTGTAATATGTTTTTTCTGTGCAATAAAGTATAAAGTAAAGTAAAGTATAAATCTAGGAACAAGTCTAAAGTTGAAGCATTATGTACAAAAAGGCTTGACATTCTCAGAATTGTATATTTCCAGCAGATATATTTTATAAAGTGAATTTTGTGCACAAAAGACAGCATTTGATGGCACTTTTACATGACGTCATTCTGTTGTTATTTCATAGAACTCGGTAACAAAAGTTCCGTTTTGACAGTTCATAAAAAGTATCTATTTTGACTTGACAGGCCACAAGCCTATTATACAATAGTAGATTAGTGTCCCCTAGAGTTACTCCGTATCATGAGACACGGCAAAAATTGTTACATCGTGCCTAAAGTTATGAAGTTTATTTAAAATTATCTATTCTAACATGCATTTAATTTATATTTAAGATTCCTTATAGATTTAAGAAACCTTAAGATCTACATACCTAATTGTCAACAGCAATTTTTCTATGCTATCATAGTCTTAGGAGCGCGATGCATGGAAACGGGGAAGAGAGGCCTTTGCCCAGCAGTGGGATGCTATAGGCTAATAATAATAATAATAATAATAATAGGCCTGATTTAACTATTTATGATAAAAACAACAAATCTGTGTACCTCGTCGATATAGCCGTACCGAACACAACATAATCTCATCAGTACACACACCGACAAAATCACAAAATACACAGACCTGGCAATAGAAATTAAAAAACAATGGCAAGTACAAACCATTAAAACAGTCCCCATAATCATATCATCCACAGGCGTCATACCTTATACTCTTCACAGCAGCTTAAAAACACTAGATATTCCCAGACACACATTCAAACTACTTCAAAAAGCTACTATTTTAAATACTTGCAGAATTGTTAGAATGTTTATGGGCAAAGACCATGAACTGTAATGCACTTGGCTTAAGCCCGTGCCCAAAGACCTCTCTAGAAGAGTGACAAAAAAAAAAAAAACATAGTCTTGTAGTATGAGCCATTTCTTTAAGTATTTTTTTCTGTATTTTATCCTTTCTATCCAAAAAATCTGACTGAGCGGTCGCGGAGCGGGCGCGTCGTCGTCTGTCCACGCCCTTAGCCTCCCGTTGAGCTCAAATCACTGTCCGGTACATTTCGTGGTCTTGCGCTCCGCTCGCTTGCGCTCCACATGCTGGTATAGTACAATGTCGTGTCGTGTCGTGCGAGCAAGTTAGTTAGTTACCGAGCAGCTGCGCGATGAGGTCGTCGTTGTCGTTGATGATGTCGATGTCGCGGCGCCGCCTGCGCCCCTTGCGTTCCGCTCGCTTGCGCTCCAACATCACGTCGAAGTCCGACATGCCGCTCGCCGCAGACTCGCTGTCACATACCAACGTTATTTATAACTGGTAGCTGCGCGGCTTCGCAACGCGTTTCAACGCCCTTAGCATGCCGATTAGGGGCGAGATTTTGTCGTGGAAGGCACAGGGTGCTCATCCCACACAAATTGGAATTAGTAACCCTTCCTAAAAAAGAGATGGCGTGAGGAGTAAGATTTGTACTTTAAACGCCATGGTTTCGGTTAACATACCTCTAGGTGGCGCTAATCTTAGGATAAATCCTATACATCTTAGCGCCATCCCGAGGTTTTTGCAATTTTTCGGTGGTGCTATAATGGCCTCGAACTAAAGAAGTTTCCGTAGCATCTCAGTTCACGCCGGTGTCATATTTTGTTCTAGGTTGTCTATCTGTATTAGGCTGGATTCAACCAACAAAAAGTTACCCGGAGAATAACTATCCCGGGGATAACTTGTAATGTAACTTTTTCATAGACACCAGTGACGCCTAGGTGAGGTGGTCTGATCTAGGTGTCACTGGTGTCTATAAAAAAGTTACAAGTTACCCCGGGGATAGTTATTCTCCGGATAACTTTTTGTTGGTCGAATCCAGCCTTAGGCCGGGACTCCACCAAAGCGGATATGTGCAGAGATGTGGAATATTTGTATGGCGCGATGGAAGCGGAGATGTGAGCTGTTTCCATCTCGCATACAAATATTCCACATCTCCGCTTTGGTGGAGTCCCGGCCTAACATCTCCACTTTGGTGGAGTCCCGGCCTTAGTATGATATTATATATATGTAGTATCTGTGGTAGCGCCCATGTCACTGACCGCATGGAGTCCGGCGCGATCTCGTCATCGGAGCTGTCGGGCTGCGTCACCCCCTCCCCCGCCGCTGCCGGCGGCTCCGCCCCCGCGCCCGTCTGCCCCTCCGTCTCGTCGTCTGACTGCAGTCGCGCCGTGCGACGCTTCTTCGCCTCTGCGGGACAAAATAACATGTTGTTAATTCTAATTCAGTGCCAAAAAGATTACCAAATATACTTTAATGGGGCTATTTGGGAGGTGTCACACTAAAGGCACTAAGCTAAACTGACAACCTTCAAAAACGACAGCTTTTGCGCGCTGGCCACAGATTCCATTTTCAAACACATTATTTTAATTAGTTTAGTTAGTATAGTTCGTTTCGCCTCCCAAATCACAGGCAATGCCAAAGTATCACGTGTCATGGTCTATTGGTATTTTGGTCTCCCTTCTATGCAGTTCATATTAAAAACATTGACAGTGTGCAAAACAAAATACTTAAGATTTTGTCATATCGCTTTAATAAGAGTAATTCTCTTCTGAATTATGAACAACGATTGAACCATTTTAAACTAGTCTCCCTCGAAAACCGAAGAAAGGTCCTTGACCTTAAGCTTCTTCACAAAATCTTACATTCTAAAATCGATTCCCCTTTTTTGCTTAGCAAACTCAATTTCAACTGCTTTACCCGTACTCGTACTTATAAACCGTTTCACCTTCACACTTACCGGAACAATACTTCTTACTATAACCCCATCTCAAGAATGTGCCGTTTGTACAATGATCTCTCCTCGGAATACCCGGAACTTGATATTTACGAACCTCGACCTTATAAATTTATTAAACTCATTAACTCAGCTCTGTTCTAGACGTCTTCAACCTATTAGGATTAGATTTGTATCCTTTCTTTTTCTTTTTTCTATATACCTACTTCATCAATAAAACCCGTTTTGCTAGTAATGGAATCATAAACACACTAAATTAAGTTTTCTATGTACACATATATTCGTGACACACTCGCGACTACTAATCAACTCGATATCCCACTTCATAAATGCTCAAGAGATGAAATCCGGACTGCAATCAAGAAAATGAAAAATCATAAAGCACCAGGGTATGACCTAATAACTGCTCTGCTACTCAAACAATTGCCAGATGAAGCCATCACCTTCCTCATGTATCTGCTTAATGCCATACTACAACGAACATACGTACCTAAACAATGGAAAGTAGCACAAATTATCATGATCTTAAAACCAGGAAAACCAGAAAATGATGTCAAGTCATACAGGCCTATAAGTCTCCTACCAGTAGCCTCAAAGTTATTAGAGATCCTGTTCCTGAAACGGCTCACTCCACAACTTATTGGAACAAACATAATTCCTGACCACCAATTCGGGTTCAGAAAAGGTCACAGCACCATTGAACAAGTACATAGACTTGTCGAAAAAATAAATGATACCTTTGAGAAAAAGAACTATTGTGCTGCAGTCTTCCTGGACATATCGCAGGCTTTTGATCGCGTCTGGCATCAAGGCCTACTAACTAAAATCAAGACATCTCTACCAAGTAGTTATTATCTGTTCCTGAACTCTTACCTAGAAGACAGACACTTCTTTGTCAAACAGCGAGATGAAATCACTAAGTTGCGACATATAAAAGCAGGAGTCCCACAGGGAAGTGTTCTGGGACCAATCCTATATCTGCTCTACACAGCGGACTTACCGCTGAACGAAGAAGTCCTTACGGGAACATTTGCGGACGATACAGCTATACTGGCAACAGACTCCTGTCCAAAAAATGCCTCGAACAAACTGCAGACTAGTCTTAACCAAATCTCTGTGTGGCTTAAAGACTGGAGAATTCTAGCTAACGGAACCAAATCAGTTCAAGTAACTTTTACTACACGTAAAGATACCTGTCCACCAGTAACGCTGAACAATGTGGAAGTACCTCAAGCGGAGTCCTGCAGATATCTAGGTATATACCTAGACAGACGCCTCACATGGAGAACCCACATATTCACCAAACGCAAAGCTCTAGGACAAAAACTACATAGTTTGTACTGGATGATGAATAAAAAATCACAAGTTTCCCTGGAAAGCAAACTACTTCTATACAAATGTGTCTTGAAGCCGATATGGACCTACGGCCTGCAACTTTGGGGAACAGCCGCCAAATCTAACATAGCAATTCTGCAAAGGTTCCAGTCAAAAACTCTGCGAATGATAGTTAATGCCCCGTGGTACATCACAAATGAGAACATCCACAAAGACTTGAGGATTCCCACAGTGCAGGAAGAAATCATATCCAACCTTAAAAGATACAAAACTAGATTGGAAGAGCACCCAAATGTATTGGCTTCAAACCTGATGGCAGAGACATCAACATTTAAGAGACTAAAAAGAAAAGCTCCGCAAGACCTGATCTAGCCACATAAAATTAAAATAACCCAGGATGGGACACTGGTTCCATGCCTACAAGTCTGTCCATATTTAACAAAACAAAACTACTGATAAATGTCCCAGATGACAGATCGCAGTAAAAGTGGACGTTAAAAAAAAAAAAAAAAATGTACACATAGTTTGGGCTACAGCCCAACACAAAGTCCCTTAATGATGTATCATTGTTTCAAATGACTGTATTCTGTTTTGTGTACTTATTGTAAATAAATAAATAAATATTGGAGATGCGCTTTCCAACAATATTTTGGCTTGCGATGACAGGTGAAACTACCGCTTTTTGACATTAAATTGCGTAGAACTGGCGCCGCCCTGTAAACCCACCTTCTCTGAAGGGCTACCAGTGCAATATGATCATTAATTCTACTAAACAATCTTGATGAAATATTTATCCATGGGATTTTATTTGGGGTATGTTTGTTATATTAGGCAAATAATCCGATTTTTATCTGATGAACTACCAATAAATTCATTTATAAAGTGCCGCTTTTATCAAAATAGTAATCTACTATTAGACAAAATGACATTTTATATGGCAACCCATTTATTTACGATTTTGGCAAGGAACAAGAAATAAAAGTAAAGGCTCCGATATTCGTGAGGAGAACATAGACAACAAAGTGACAGATAAAGGGCTGACTACGAGGTTGCTCGACATTCTTTGTCGCAGAAACATCAAGAGAGCTGGAAAAGATGCTGAATGATCTGTGCCACATCAATCCGAATAGGCCTTAAAATTAATTCGAATAAGATGGGCACGATCAAAACGTCTTAACCCCGATCAGGCGCGCAAGGGATTTTGATAGTTTGTATAAACATTGATAGAAACATGAAGAATGCCGATACCGACAGTTATTGGACAACACGTAATATTTGGTCGTGGTTGAACGGCGGTACTCACGTGGTTCTCCGGAGCCGGATCGAGAGCGCGAGCGAGACCTGCGAACATACACCATAACGTTAGTTGAAGCTTTTAAGTAGTGTTTTTTACACCAAGAGAAAGAAAAAAGGCTAAAATTGCATACTTTACGGTATTACCTTAGCTGTTCGAGACGCAAACACAAATAATTTTCTGACAAACTATAATAATGTTGTGGTTAGCACTTTAATTTTAATGATTATTATGTTATAAGAAAAATCTCTTTTCCTTTGTCCAACTCACTTGGAACGAGCAGACTTAGCGGATCCCGACCTCGATCTCGACCTTGACTTGGAACGCGACCTCGACCTCGACTTGGACCTGGACTTGGAGCGCGAGCCTGACCGTGACCTTGACCTCGACCCGGAACGTGACCTAGAAAGGAAATAAACTTAGAAAATTACATGTGGGAGAATCTTCGTCCTTCCACACACTTCCACATTGGATTAATTTAAAGTATTGAAGAGGCACAGCATAGTCAACAATATTTAACTTCACTTGGCTTTACCTTGAGCGGGATCCAGAGCGTGACCTTGACCTTGACCTTGAGCGTGACCCAGACCGCGAGCGTGACCCTGACCGCGAGCGTGACCCGGACTTGCGCGACCCGGAGCGAGAGCGAGACCGGCTCTTTTTGGCACCTTCTGTAATGTCACACAGCAACACTTACATAAGATACCAGATTCTGCAAGCGAATCGCATGTCAATGGCTGTAGCGACAGCGCCAAATATCGGTTTGTTTGTAGCCGGCGCGGCACGTCTCGGCGCACGCAGTCGATAAGCCAAAACCGGAATTTTGAGCCCACTGTAATGCGATTCGCTTGCAGAATCGCTGCCCGGATCAAATGAGAAGATGCCATCCCGTATGGAAAAGACGTGACGGTATATTTTTGTTTTAAAGATAAGAGGTGTAAATTAAATATTGTACAAATGTGATTGAAATAAAGTACCATTAGTAATCTCACGATTATATCATTCGTAGCTCACCTGCAGCGACAGACTTAGATCTAGATCGCGACCGAGACCGGGAGCCAGAGCGAGAGCGACGCGACCGAGATCGAGACCGACGCGACCCGGACCGAGACCGCGACCGAGATACTGCAAGCAATGAAAACGTCGTGAACAAAATTGCATGGACTTAAGACTATAATAATAATATGGTATAATAATAAGTCCATGCAAAATGGTTAATCATCAAGCACAATTTTATGTATTGGCCGAACACCAAACCTAAATTAAAGGAGTTTTATGGTGCAACATGTTATGGGGAAAGCTTATGAATATACAGGTTGTAACAGAAAGGTGAAGTCATATTAATTTAAGATGTTGTTAGGGACATCACCATGAACAACTTTTGCTATGAGACCAATTTGATCAGAGCAGATTTATGTTTCATTCCCATTCTCTATATGTTTTGGCCCATGTGGTCAGGTGATTTGCATGAAGAAGTAAAAAATAAAGTTGCTCTGATCAAATCATATTAAATTATACTCACCAGCTGGTGACTTGGATCTTGACTTGGATTTTGACTTAGACCTTGACCTAGACTTGGACTTTGCTTTCTCCAAATTCTTTTCTTTGGAGGCACTCCTTGAGCGACTCTTGTGCGACTCATCCACATCCATCTTCTCTGGAGACTTGCTTCGGGAATGAGATTTGGCCTTGGCCGGTGATTTACTATGAGACCTAGATTTAGCGGGGGAACCACTGCGAGAATGAGACTTCACGGGACTCTTGGACCGAGACTTAGCTGGAGATTGACTTCTTGATTTACTCTTGGGTGGTAACTCCTCCTGTTGAGTGAATGTGGGGCTTTCTGATCTGTCTCTGGCCCCAACATCTTGGGTAAATGTAGGGCTTTCGGATCTACTTCTGGATCTAGATTTTCTTGGTGACCCTTCTTTGGATTTAGGCTCTCCCGGTGAAGCAGATCTAGTACGTACTGGAGAGCCACTATGTGACTTGGATTTTGACCTAGATCTAGACTTGGCAGGTGATCGGCTTTTAGACCTGGAGCCACTTTTATAGTGAGCTGGTGACTGGCTCCTGGATTTGGGTGAGCCACTCCGGGATTTGGGTGTGCCACTCCGGGATTTGGGTGTGCCACTCCGGGACTTGGGTGAGCCAGTCCGTGATTTGGGTGAGACACTCCGGGATTTGGTTGAGCCACTCCGGGATTTGGGTGAGCCACTCCGGGATTTGAGTGAACCATTCCGGGATTTGGGTGAGCCACTACGAGATTTTCGAACTGGAGAGCCGGAACGGGATTTATGAGCTGGAGTGCCGGAGCGGGATCGGGACGACGCCGAGCCACTGGGTGACCTGGACCGGCTTGCTGAACGAGCTGACTTTTTGGACTCAACCTGTGAAATTTTAATATGCACTAAATCTTTCAACTGTCTTACCAATGTGACTAGCATCATATAGGTTCTTTTACGAAAAAAAAAATGAAGAAACATGGTAGCATTTTAGAAGTTGTATACTTACAGAATGGGAGCGAGAGCGGCTGCCCTCACAACCACCTGGAAACAAAAAATATATTTTAGAACTACAGTTTTAACACATTATATTATAAACCACTCCTCCTTTGCTAATATCTAAGCCCAATCCTACTATCCTGCCAACAGTGTTAAAATGGGATAGATTGATTCATTTGGAAAGTAAATGGAGGCACACAACTAATACAACACAGAATAGTTACTTTTTGTCTCGTAAATGACGATTTTCTCAATGCCAATGTGGATGGAAGTCACAGGCAAAAGCTAGCACCTATATTGGTGATTGCCATACTGATAAAAATGTGAAAAATAAACCTTAGAAGTTATAATAAAATGAGGTCAATCCTTTATATTTTGGCATTAATCACTGGTCAAAGTTTAAAGTGATTGCTGTTTTGTGAAATATACTCGTAATTGGTGCTCATTAGGCTGCATCATCACACCAGAACAGCCGTTGTATGCAAGCTGCTTGGTGAGGTTATACACAAGCTGATTTAGCCAAAATAGAACCAATGCACTAACCTGTATCGACATCCATTATTACAATTTAAATTTTTAAGAACTAGGTACTTCACTGTTTTACACCAACTGAAGTAAAATAGTAAAATAAATGCAAAAATGCATTAAAATCTTTACGCCAAGCATCTGACAAAATTCGGAAGTGTCAAGTCAATCTGGCGCCGCGTTCCGTAACACCGATCATCGGCGCCATAATCGATTACAGCGTCTACAATGCCATTCCGAATCAGTTTTTGACGTGACAACGATATCTCAAAATGGTTGCCATGACGTCATGAATGACATCATCAACTCCGCCATATTGGGATATCATCGACCATCGACGACCATCGTCGAGAGCGTGAGCACTGATAGATCGGTCAAAGTGACAGCTGTCATTCTGTACCGGCGGCGGTGAAAAGTTTGTTTGTTTATAACTTTAATTCATTTCTGAAGTCATATTATTAGTATTTCTCAGCCGCAGCCTGTTCTCACTCACTTTCAATCAAAACCAGCTCAAAACGATGATCTAAATTGTTATTCTACAAAAGTTTGGTTAGAATGGTTTGACATCTGTCAGTGTCGACGTCTACCGTCGCGTTTTATCGTTCCGAATGGATATCTGTGATAGACGCTGGTGGTCGTGATTTCCCATTCGGAACGGTCATGATGGTCGTGACGTCACGTGAGCGATGATAGCACTGATAGCTCGTCGCGGAACAGAAGGTGGCTGGTGTCAAAATGAGTGACGTTTTAAAATTTATGGTGGAAGGAAGTTGCCCTATTAAAATATTTATCGATTCCTAATCGATTCCGAATAATACATTACGAACGCAGCTTTAACACGACACCCGTTCTAATAGTGTACCTAATGTAATGACTATAATTAGGAGTCAGTGATGAATTTTGAAGAATCTTCTCCGAAAATAATCGCTACCTACAGTATGAATATAAATAATAACTAAACCAATAAATTTCATTCATTTATTCAACTTACCTACCGATCTAGCACTTTTTTTACGGGTTTGCAGATACAAACTCAATCTCGGTGGAATCAGGAATGTTGTTCAGAACACAGATCATCTTCAACCTTTGTTTTGGTTTCGCATCGCAGCTGTGTTTCGTAAATAAACTAAAGTGATAAGTTTATAAGTTTACTATTTGGGTACTATCAAAGTTCGTAACAAATCTATGTCACTGGCCAAGCAAGAAGCCATGGAGGAGGTAAATAAGTTACCCCTAAAGCGGGTGGAACTCTCGTTGTCTAAGTTCAACGATGTGGCGATACCTCACCACCTCGACCTGCTGCGACAACACAAGGCCAACATCATCAAGGTGCGTATTCTTCATTATCCTTTTGCTCTAAAGTTTAGGTGACGGCTGATGGAGAACTCCTACATAGGTATTGAGGTCCCTAACCGTCCAAAGTTATACAACAAAACAGCAACTTGAATGCTATTCAGTTGTTCCTCTGACGTCGTGGTCTATAAATAAGTGTGGTTTGAAGACTTGGCGTTTAGCCTGAAGGTATTACTTGCATCTTTTATTGCTTTTCTATATTAGTTAGAGATGTTAAAAGTTCTTACCTGTTGAGTTTGTGTTGTAGGGCAGAAATTGTAACATTATTTTTTGTTTGTAGGTTGTATGTACTATCTACTTGATGTTATCTGCAACAATCTGTCTGTCCGATGTTATTTATGATTGCTATTAGTTTTATTGTAATTGTTCACACATGTGTGTTGGTTGTGTATGGGCAGTACAAGATGGATGGGGCATACACCCGGGTCAGAGCTGAGCAGATGCATGCTGGCCGGGTCGCTAAACAACTACGCTCTCTACTTTCTGAACTTGAAGCACTCAGAAGACAGGTTGGTATTATTTTTTACTAAACGGAAACTGGTTCACCGACAAATCTTATATAACAATAGTCCTACATTGTTTGGTTGTCCAAGTGGTGTGCTTCTGAGAGTGAAGGGATTAAACGGTGTATAATCTTTAAAAATAAATATATAAATAAATATGCTTAGTGTAGCAAGGTCTTCCACAGTGAGATTGTCGCAATTAACAATGGAATGCCCTATTAATAACCCAAATTTAATAAATACCCCACTGATTAAACAATAATTAAAATGTATCTGTTTCCTGTTTCAGGTTAAAAAAGAAGATTTAGAAAAATTTGACAAACTCACACAGAAATCAAGAGAACTCACATTAAAAGCGATAGTGGATTATTTAGGTAAGTAGGTAATTTATAATTGTAGTTTACAGTACCCTCAATTACATCCACAGTTTTTAAATGAAATGCCAATGTTGTAGGTTTAATTGAAAGTGGGTGCACCGACTTTGTCCATGATAGTCAACAGCACTTTATGGGTGAGCTCTATCTATGAGAGAAGACTATGATTTTATAATCCTTGTTGTCCATTTTTCATTGACCATTGTGATTACTGATATGCCGTTCCCGGCAATATTGCCATTTGACCGGCAATATTGCCATGTATGGGGGCAATATTGCCTCATACATTAGTTTCTCATATAAGTCTGCATAATAAATATATATATATACATGTATGTGAGATTATTACCTGTGCAATACCGGAAAAGGGTTCTAATTCTAAGTCATAAGTTCCTACATATAATGTAACATCTGTACTGTACAACACTTAGAAGGCAATAAACATTTGAGTTTGAGTTTGCCGGGAACGGCACATCAGTAATTGTGATATTCATTTGATTGCTCTGTGTGTTTTTTGAGATATTCTTTTAAAACAAAATCCAAACTTCATCATTTATTAATCATTATATTCATTATTCACTGTGATGTGCCGCAAATAACCCTGGAACTGCAATGCAAGTGCTAAACAAAAGTTCCAAGTTCTCGAAACTGAGCCTGCTCCAATACTCATTATAATGTACAGAATCACAACACACTGTTTTGAATGCTCATTCATTAGTGGGATGTGGGATTGGTGTAATAGAAATTAAACTAACGATCGACGTCAAATGATCCATTCTACTGTCAATCGATGCTGTCGATCGTCTGGTGTGTGTGATAGAAACGTCGATCGATTGGCGTAGGACCTACGCACACTACGGACAGATTCTATTACGTTGATTTTGATTTATTGACGTTGATCGACTTTCTGCCATCGATCGACGTCGACTATTCCATTCTGTCATCGATCGACGTCGACTATTCCATTATGCCATCGATCGACGTCGATCGATTAGTGTAAAGCCGCGTATCCACTTGAGGCAGCCTCGGGTCGAGCGGCTACCGCGCTCCGAGGCCGCGCAAGTGGAGACGCTGCCTCAAACTGAGGCACGCCGCGACACGACACGAGGCAAATTCGTCGCCGCGAGCCGAGCCATATTTTGTCGGTTTTTTGTCGTGCTCAAAGGCGCCTCAGTCCGAGCCGTGATTTGATGGAGACGTGCATTGCATTTTGGCTCTAAACTGATACGTTGTGGATCAAGCAGAGGCGTTTCGCCTCGTATTGATCCGCAACGTGCCTCGAGAGAGCGAGCAGCCTCAATCTGAGGCGTTTTGCTTCAAGTCGAGGCTGCTCTAATGGATACGAAGCTTAATGGAAACCTTCGACCGACGTCGACTGATCCAATCCAGCCGTCGATCGATTAGTGGAACAATGTTTTCTTGTGCAGACACGAGCCCGCTTAGTATAAACCGCGCACCACCGCCTCAAAGCGTCGCATGCAGCGCGCTCTCAACAGACTCGGTGGGCGTGGTCGCGCATGCGCGGGCGAGAGGGGACGATGATGTCGTCCCGCTCGAACTCGCTGACGATCTACTGCAGCTGCAGATTCACGATGAGGTGAGATGGAAGGGTAGAAGGTATGGCAATAAATATACTATACTATACTATACTATCAAGCTGCCCGATGCCCTATAGGCCCTCTGACACAGCTTTAATGGGCTCTACTCACGATGTATTTCCTTAGACTTACGTAGAAATACATAAAATTGTATTTTTAAGGCCCTCACAAATTTTAAAAGAGGTACGGGTGAGTTTCTTGCCCTTCTTTGCTCCATCCCTAAGCCCACAACTTCCCAACGGGCGGGCGGTAGTATACAAAAATATTAATATTATATTGACGTTGACTAAGCAATCTGTATGATTTTATGGTCAATATATTTTTTTTACTTCGACTTTGATGCAAGCTGTCCCGCGATTTGTTGTTGTACCTTGTATTTCTCTCTCTGTCTATCTTCATGTTCTGTCCTACTCTAGCGGTTGCAAGGCAACCTGCCTTCTATGAGTTGCAGCGACAGATTGCAAGCCAGGTTGCATCGTGAGTTGAGCCCATAAGACTACTACCAGCGAGTAGCGATAGTAGCCGGGACCTACAACTTACCAGTCGAAACACGGAAGTGCCCGAAACAAATGTCACATAGAAACCGGTCACCCATCCAATAACGGTGTCGCCCAGATGTTGCTGTACCCCCACGATCGTTTCCGATGTGTGTGTGGGTACCGCTCGGCCACGAACGCTTCGGTAGAAAGAAATGCTCAAGAATTTTGAAACTACATTATTTAATTCTACTGATTTTATTCGATTCGACTCGTGGTTGATAGCTCAATCCATTCTGGTATGGTAACACTCTGGTGCTTTTAACAGGAGGCGTCGCTAGCTGAGCGCGAGTCGGCCCTCCGCGGCTGGTGTTCACTGCAGGACGAAGTTCGCGCGCTGCACGAGACCTGGCGCGCACTTCACACCGCCGCCATAGAGCAGCGGGACAGTGTGGCGGCGGCGGGAAGTAACGTCAGCGTGGCGGCTGAAAACGTCGCGGGCGGGACCGCCGCGCTCGCCGAAGCTGAGAGGTATTACACGAAGTTCGCGCACGAGACCTGGCGCGCACTTCACACCGCCGCAATAATCTATCTAATCCAGTAATTACTTACCCTGTATATAAGTTACTCTATGGTAATTACCAGGGATCGGATCGAAGGTGTGAATTTACCTAAAGTTTGTAGTCGGACATGACAAGGAGCAGTTAGTTGAGTTGAGTTGAAAAAATGACTGCACCTTTCAATTACAATCTGTATGAATGTTTTATTTACCTCGCTTGAATGATGTAAAGTACAATACTCAGTCATTTTTACGAAAAATTGAAAAATAAAAAAGTTATGATTTTTTTGGGAATCAGCAGTTTGAAAATGTTTATAGGTAGTTCGGTGTTTCAAATGTAAGGAACATGTAAAACTAATAAAAACAAAAATTAACTGGTTAGACAAAAACCCGAAATTTAACAGGTTAAATTCAAACCGGTTCAAGTGGTTGTAACTGCTCCTTGTTATGTCCGACTACAAACTTTAGGTAAATTCACACCTTCGATCCGATCCCTGGTAATTTCTTTCTTTATACTTTCTTTATACTTTATTGCACAGAAAACATAATACAGACACTTAATATTAGAAAAAACATGTACAAAGGCGAGCTTATCTCTAATAAGAGATCTCTTCCAGCAATTACCCAGTAATACCCAGTTGATCCTGCCTGGGTGGGTCATAACCAGTGATCGGATATTCGGATGCATATTTACCTAAAGTTCGGGTAAAAGATTATATTAAGAAGTTGCTTCCATACTTTTACAGCTAAAAACAAACATATTTGCGCAGCCCGAAGACAAACCGAATCCCGAGGTTTTGAAGTCATTTGAGTTTGTTCAGTTGTTCTTATAACCCAGTAATCCTGGGTTATAATTATAATATAACCAACTTATTTGTAATAATCACCCAGTAAGTTTTGGGCTATATCCCAGAATCCCCCTGAACAGGTCACCATATTCTACCCTCTCCGCAGACTGAAGGTAGCGACATACGGCTTGGGCGGCGCGGTTCTCGGCGCTTTGGTGGGCGGGCCGCTGGGGCTGGTGGCGGGCGCGAAGGCGGGCGCGGCGGCGGCGATGGCCGGCTCCGCGATGGGGTACCTGGGCGCGAAAGTGGTGGTCAAGATGAGGGGGGATCAGTTGAAGGAGCAGGCCAAGAATATGAGAAGGAGGGGGGAGCAGTTGGAGGAGCAGGCCAAGGATATGGGGAGGAGGAGGGGGCTAGAAGAGGCGAAGGATAAGGATGAATAGCGACCGCACTGCGTCTGCTTCTAAGGGCGGGCCCTAGGCAATCAGAACTTAGAATTTCATCCTTAACTTAGAAATTAAATAAAATAACCGGCCAAGTGCGAGTCGGACTCGCGCACGAAGGGTTCCGTACCATTATCTATAAAAAACCCCAAAAAAAATATATTTTGTATGGGAGCCCCCCCTAAATATTAATTTAATTTTAATTTAATTATTTATTTTTTAAGTAAATAATATACTCAATATATTGTGAACATTTTAAGCGTCTACCTGCTACCATTATCAATATCGAGCAAAAATGAGCAAAAATATCACGTTTCTTGTATGGGAGCCCCCCTTAATATTAAATTTCTTTTGATTTTAAAAGCTTTTATTTAACTTGCACTGTATGTATGTTTGTTTGTTTGTTTGTTTGTTTGTTTGTTTGTGGGTATCACGGTTCGCGTCAAAAATGTCGGCTTGAATTTGACCCACTTCCCGTTATCCGATTGAGCTGAAATTTTGCATATGTATGTAAGTTGGATGACAATGCAATATTTTTTTGACTTGGAGCTGATCTGATGCTGGAGCCGGAAGGTGGCCATGGGAACCCTGTTACCAAACGACGCAATCCTATTTAATTGTGTTTGGGCTCATTTGATTTATATTGACAAGTACTTTGATCCTAGAATATTTTTTATGACATGGAGCTGATCTGATGCTGGAGCCGGAAGGTGGCCATGGGAACCCTGTTACCAAACGACGTAATCCTATTGTGTTTAGGCTGATTTTATTTATATTGACAAGTACTTTGATCCTAGAATATTTTTTATGACATGGAGCTGATCTGATGCTGGAGCCGGAAGGTGGCCATGGGAACCCTGTTACCAAACGACGCAATCCTATTGTGTTTGGGCTCATTTGATTTATATTGACAAGTACTTTGATCCTAGAATATTTTTTATGACATGGAGCTGATCTGATGCTGCAGCCTGAAGCTGGCCATGGGAACCCTGTTACCACACGACACAATCCTATTGTGTTTGGGCTCATTTGATTTATATTGACAAGTACTTTGATCCTAGAATATTTTTTATGACATGGAGCTGATCTGATGCTGGAGCCGGAAGGTGGCCATGGGAACCCTGTTACCAAACGACGTAATCCTATTGTGTTTAGGCTGATTTGATTTATATTGACAAGTACTTTGATCCTAGAATATTTTTTATGACATGGAGCTGATCTGATGCTGGAGCCGGAAGGTGGCCATGGGAACCCTGTTACCAAACGACGCAATCCTATTGTGTTTGGGCTCATTTGATTTATATTGACAAGTACTTTGATCCTAGAATATTTTTTATGACATGGAGCTGATCTGATGCTGCAGCCTGAAGCTGGCCATGGGAACCCTGTTACCACACGACACAATCCTATTGTGTTTGGGCTCATTTGATTTATATTGACAAGTACTTTGATCCTAGAATATTTTTTATGACATGGAGCTGATCTGATGCTGGAGCCGGAAGGTGGCCATGGGAACTCTGTTACCAAACGACGCAATCCTATCGTGTTTGGTCTCATTGGATTCGTCTTCACAAGCACTCTCAAAATCGATATTTCGACCATGGACATGATCTCGCTAGCGCCAGAATTGCCTCGCTGTAATGATAAAGACTAAAAAGTTAAAAATAAATTAAAAGTAAAAAAACATTTTAAACAAAGCTTTTATTTAATGCCCTAAAAAGAAGAAAATAAAATTTTGATTCAATCAAATGCGTCATTTTATTAAATTACACAATTAATACGATATAAAAGCTTGTTGCGGGATTTATCTCCAAGTCTGTGCAAATAGTCCCTACCACCTGATTAAGTAACAAGTAAATCTCGCAACAAGCTTTTATATCGTATTAATTGTGTAATTTAATAAAATGACGCATTTGATTGAATCAAAATTTTATTTTCTTCTTTTTAGGGCATTAAATAAAAGCTTTGTTTAAAATGTTTTTTTACTTTTAATTTATTTAGTATTTGTTGTTATAGCGGCAACAGAAATACATCATCTGTGAATATTTCAACCGTCTAGCTACCACGGTTCATGAGATACGGCCTGGTGACAGACAGACGGACGGACGGACGGACGGATGGACGGACGGACGGACGGACGGACGGACGGATGGACGGACGGACGGACGGACGGACGGACGGACGGACGGACGGACAGACAGCGAAGTCTCAGTAATAGGGTTCCGTTTGGCACCCTTCGGCTACGGGACCCTAAAAAGGTTAAAGCCAAGCTAAGCAAGTCTAACTGAGGAACATACTGTGCCCTTTTCAACCGACTTCAAAAAAGGAGGAGGTTCTCAATTCGACCCGTATGTTTTTTTTTTTTTTCTATGTTTGTTACGCGATAACTCCGCCAATTATGAACCGATTTGAACAAATCTTTTTTCGACGTATAGGTAATACTTCAAGGGTGGTCCCATTGACACCAGGTCAGGATCTGATGATGGGATCCTGGAGAAATCGAGGGAACTCTTCAAATATTATAGGCAGACCTATAGTGATTTTTGTGTTTTTCATAATAACTCGTGCAAATGCACATGGTAAGCATAATATTGTGATGCGGAACTGCTGATGAAGACCACATATGGCCACCAGATCTGCTCAATACTAGGTACAAATACAATGCGTGGCTGACGGGCAGGCAACGCATAGCCTAAACCGGTGGACCTAGAGCCATGAAACTTTGTACAGAGGTTCCTTAGTAGCGTGGGGTAGCACTGAGATGGGATTTGACAAAATTAATTCCCCAAGGGTGGGGGGATAAGGGGTTACAGTTTGTATTAAACTCAATCTAATCAAATAGGGTTTGTGGAAGTCGGTTTTTTCTAAAGTTTACTTTTTGTTTCAATTATTATAATGATTAGTTAAACAACAAGAACACGAATTCAGATGCGGTGCGAAATCGAAGAATAAAACATTGTGACAGACAGATTATCTGGCGGCTTCAGGAGACTTTTCTATCGAGTAAAATTAATAAAATTACGTTTATGGGAAAGCGAAGTCACGCTGGCACTCGTAATAGACAAGCTAGTGAAAAAACGTACAGCAAAAATACTCGTCATTCCGAGCGATTTGTGTTTTGCTAAAGGCTGCTTTTAGCTAAGGCGCCGCGGGGAAGGAAGGCCCCGCGTCCACAAATGTTGGGGATTGCTACAGCGAGGATGCTTGGCGATGCCGCGCCGAGAACTGCTCGGCTACAAAGAACGGTATCTCGCGTCTTGCTATAGCCACTGTCATGCTATTTGTTTCTAGAATTGGAAGGACAAGGACGCCTTCTAAGCGGCGCATCTCACGAACTGTGATGACGGAACTCGTACAGGCCCTTGATTCTCGCGCTATCGAGATCATCTCCCCCAGTCGAGATATCGGTTTTGATACGGCCTAAATCCGTCGAAAAAGGTCTCGATTTATATTTATACCGATCGAAAACGGGTCGAAATATCTGAGTTGGTCGAAAGGCTAGCCGTAAAAATAACTTTTCTTGTTTTTATTATGCTTTTATTAGCTTCACCTGTATGTTTGTTTGTTTGTATGTAACCGACTCCTTTGGACTCGATTTTGACCCACTTTAAACGGACAGATTCAATTTCAATTTCAATTCAACTTTGTACACTTATCAAGAATCAGCGACAATGTAATAATTTCATAAATTTATCTCATTATCCTGATTAATTAATTTATTAACAGAGGCTGTGTGAGAGCAAGAACTAAAAAATGAAAAATAAATATAAGTTTAAAAAAACTAAAAAACACGCTTTTAAAGCACTTCGAACTAAAAAGTTAAAAATAATTTTTAATATTACCTAATATATAATAATGAATAAAAAATACTATTTTTATTGAGAAAAAAAAGCGTCGGGCGCTTTGTTCCTATCTTTCGTACATCGAGCGCCCGACGCTTTTTGTTTCACAATAATAATAGTATTTTTTATTCATTATTGTTTTAAGGTTATATTAAAAATTATTTTTAACTTTTTAGTTCGAAATGCTTTAAAACCGTGTTTATAAGCTTTTTTAAACTATATTTATTGATAGAGATTTCGGTATCTCAAAATCGATATTTAGACCATAGATAGACATGATCTCGCTAGCGCCAGAGATGGACGCATGTCTCGACAGACAGTGTGGTGACAGTAGATTTGTGTATTTGCCATAGTTATCTTATTTCTTTAGGAACTAGTAAGCACAAAGTTCCTGTTACATATTGCTTGCAATTTAATTTATATTGTTTTAGCTTAATCACAGGGCTCGTCTATATCTGTAATGCATAATATTTAGCACTTATCATAATTTTATAGGTACCAGTTAAGTACTTATGTGTAAGATATAAATAAGATAGCTATCTTTTTAGGTAACTAGACCAAAATAATGAATAATGAAAATAAGTAACTATTCGTAAGTACAAGCACAGATATTATAATACTATGGTACAAGTAATATAAGTAACCGGTTTTGTTTGTAGCCGGGGCGCGGCACGTCTCGGGGCGCGGCGTCTCGTCGCCAAGCCCAAAATGTGTTTCTGCGCCCTTTGCATAGCAACAGGCATGCTATTCGTTTGTAGAATTGGGGGTCAAGTTGGCACAAGTACAGCGCCGTGCTGCATCTCAGTCAACACACAAGCATAAAAATTCTTTCGTATGATCTATCTTCTGTTTCACCATGCTGTGATATTATTTTGCTGTTGTAACGGATTACTTAATCGGATTATATTCTATCTGGGTACTTAAGTACCTATTTAAAATAAAGAAACATATTTTTAATAAGTATAGTTTTCTTGCAGAGTATGCAGGAGGCCTATACCCAAATATGGGTGCCCAATTAAAATTAGATAAATAATAATAATAATGATTAAACAGAAATAATATTGAATTAAATGTAATTAATAAATAGAATAGAATAAAATAATTAATAAAACATTTAATTACAAATAATTATTATAAGCATGAAATATAGATAGAATAAGAATATAATTGCACTATAATTCTTTATGTTTAGATACTAATTGGAAATAAATGGCTTTTTATTTTATTTATTTATTATAGTTTTCTTTCGATTTAAGTGGTTTCATTCGTTTGGATTTCCGATACTTTTAAGTAAGATACTTTCATGTAAAAGTAAACTGTATGCTCTGAGAAAAAGTATCTAATTTTGTGTGGAACATTCTATCAGAAAACTATCGAAATTCATGAATACCACTAGTTTGTATTCGATTGTTCATAAACTTTATTGCGCCCCAATAAGGAACAATTTTGATTGTGTGTACGAGTGAATAGAAAGATAAACGAAACAAACAAGTGTAAGCGAGAAAGAAATATAAACAACATGGCGTCGATTGTGAATAACAATCGATAATCCCAAAATCGCTAGTTTATGTTTGTCACGCAAAAGTGATCTTTATGTACTCAGATAAAATATCCATTTTTGTGTGGCAATTCAATCAGTAACCATCGAATTTCACAAATACCACTAGTTTGTATTCGAATGAATGAATGGTTTCACTCGATTGTGTGAACTGGTTATCGATTGTTTTCAAAGTCGATTGTTAATACTATTCACTATCAAACAACTCGATTGTTTGAACTAGTAACAATCGCCCATCTTTATTGTTAGACAGTCTATGGGCTGCGTTCAAGATCGGTCAAAATTACTTACTCTGTGAAGACAACAGACTTTCGCCGCGTTCCGTAACATCGACCATCGGCGCCATAATCGATTACAGCGTCTACAATGGCATTCCGAATCAGTTTTTGACGTGACAACGATATCTCAAAATGGTTGCCATGACGTCATGAATGACATCATCAACTCCGCCATATTGGGATATCATCGACCATCGACGACCATCGTCGAGAGCGTGAGCACTGATAGATCGGTCAAAGTGACAGCTGTCATTCTGTACCGGCGGCGGTGAAAAGTTTGTTTGTTTATAACTTTAATTCATTTCTGAAGTCGTATTATTAGTATTTCTCAGCCGCAGCCTGTTCTCACTCACTTTCAATCAAAACCAGCTCAAAACGATGATCTAAATTGTTATTCTACAAAAGTTTGGTTAGAATGGTTTGACATCTGTCAGTGTCGACGTCTACCGTCGCGTTTTATCGTTCCGAATGGATATCTGTGATAGACGCCGGTGGTCGTGATTTCCCATTCGGAACGGTCATGATGGTCGTGACGTCACGTGAGCGATGATAGCACTGATAGCTCGTCGCGGAACAGAAGGTGACTGTGTCATATGAATTCATGTCTATACAAAGCCATCTGTCGGCAGCTTTCAAAACTATTTTTAGCTGTCAAAAAAACCCCTATTAAAATCGATGACATGGTTCCTATGAACAGATCTTCGTATTTCTTTTAGTTTCAGACCTTCCCCTAATGACCGATTTAAATGAGACCTAATGAGACATTCTGAGTTGCGTTCGTTTATTCACACCCGGTGTAAGGTGTTGACACCAGATATCACACCGGCCGTTCGTTTATTCACTCTAAACAGCACTTCTTTATTCAGTGTTTTAACACCGTGTACATACCCTACACCGGGTGTGAATAAACGAACGCAACTCTGTATAGTATACAAAGGTCAATGGTATACATACATATACATTAGTGTTCAATTCTTATGAATCGATACTTCGAATTCGAATCCAAAAACAAAATGAATCTTGCCATTGTCAGAAAATCAGAAAAGAAATAAATTTAAAATGGCTGCCCAAAATGGCCGAAATGACGTTTGACGTTTTACCGAAAAACGCCAATGTTGTAATTGTAATTTTTGCAGTTGTAGTTTTTAGTATTATTTGTAATAGGAAATAAATTATCCGCATAGCCATTGCCATTCCCGTCTTCCAGAGAATCCAGTACCGTGTATTTCCGTGAAAATAAAGTGGCGAGTGGTGTTTTTCCACCGCGTCAGTCTAGTAGTATTTGCGTTTGACGCACGTTTCTCGTGGATGCTGTAAGTGCAAGCTGTGGTTGTGCGGCGCAGGTGCGATGTCCTACCCTCCGCGGCCGCCGATGGTGCCGTTTGGCGTGGTCACGATGCCGCTGGGCGGGATGGGGGCTCACGTGAGTCCTCACTCCATACTTTGTGGTTAATTTTCATCTGAAAGGTCGTGGTTGGGGTGTAGATGAGGGGGCGCCAAGGCAAAAAAAAATTAGTCTATGGGGCGGAACCCGCCACGTATCTGTACTCCAACCTTTACCCTGTCTTTCATGCTGCAAAATATTGCATTGTCTGAATACACAATACATTTGTCTATTTGCCAATCTTCAGATGATGGTAGGAGCTTATGGAGGGGGTGGTGGGCCTGCCCTGCTGCCGGCGCCGACTACCAAGCCGACAGGGGCCGTCATATCGCGCGGACCCACCAGAGCTCACAATGGCAATAAAGACAATGACGGGCCAGCCATTACTGTGTTTATTGGTAAGATTAAGATATTATAATTTTACATTTTAGTGAATTGTAAATTCATATAAGTAGCCAAGTTATCAGCATGTGAAGTGAGACTATAAATGACAGTTTGACAATGTTTTCTGCAGGCAACATCACACCTCGGGCCCCTGATCCCATGATCCGTGCATTACTTAGTGCATGTGGACCAGTACTTGGTTGGAAGCGAGTCTCCTCGTTTGGTTTCGCGGAGTTTGCTGGAGTGGAGGCTGCACTGAGATGTGTGCGGCTGCTGCATGAACGCAAGCTAGCTGACCGCCCGCTGGTGGCCAAGACTGACGGCAAGATGCAAGCCCTGGTTGATACTTATAAAAGTGAGTACTTATCCTTGTAAGAGAAGAAGCGATATGTTCATTTGATAAATACATTCTGTAGTGTCTGTCTCCTGAAAACATATTCCTAATAAAAATGTTATGTCAACTCTCACATAGGGAAACATACCGATACTAATGATGACCCATTTTTTGCAATTTTTTACCTCCCTCCCCCCTGCGTGAACACTGTAGTATGAGACAAGACTGGTATTTTTTACTAGCATGGTATTTTATAGAAACCCCTCACCCCTAAACTGTACTCAAATACTTAGCATGGGTACACTCTCTAGTAGTATTCCTCACGAACAACAAATGTTTACTGTGCCTGTTCATCAGCGGAGCAGCGGTCGCGTCTCAGCGGCGCAGCGACGGGCGCCGAAAGCAACTACCTGGATGCGCGCGCGCGCGCCGCCGACGAAGCCGCGCAGCGCCGCCTCGCCCAGGTGATGCGCGACTACCAACACGACATCACCAACTACGAGGAGCTGCAGAGAGGTGCGTAGTGTAGCCTGTGCCGGGCTCATGCCGCCCTGGTACCTGCCTGCCAGTCTGCAATACTTCCAAACATGTTGCAATAGTAGTTTATGAAACTGTTGCATAACAAGGGGTATTAAAACATGAGTAGGTGTTTAAAAACCGAGCCGTAGGCTAGTTCTGTGCAGTTTCATACACTACTTTATCTACTCTCATACTTAAGTGTCTCTCTTACAAAAATCAAAGTTAAAACACTTGTCACGTCCTGGTCGCTGATTAAGTTAACAGGTTGGTTAAATCAGCCTCAGCCAATCACGTGCCTATTATTCAAAATAGCGAGATGTGATTGGCCGAAACTGATTTAACCAACCTGTTAACGTAATCAGCGCACAGGAAACCGGGGGTAAGTGGCTGTTTGGTTATCAACTATTTTTGCCACCGTTTGGCAAGCAGTGGATATGGGAGGTTCAGGTCTGGAGTAGATGGCGAAGTAAAGAAGACGCCTATACCCATCAGTGGGTGAATATGTCCTGATTGATGTCTAGAGAATCCTTATAGCTCTTGTTCGGGTCTCAGCCTTTATGGCTTATGTATATTTAATCAGTAAAATAATGATGACTTGTTAAATTGCAGAGGAGCAGATAGAGAAGACGAACCGCGCGCTCGAGGAGGCAGACATTGAGGAGGAGAAGCGTGACGTGATCCACCGCGAGATCGGCAAGTTCCGAGAGAGCATGAAGGTATACAACCTCCGCCTAGTTCGCTCGCGACATATTGAACCTTCTTGGGGAACTCCTTGTTGACTGAACCTCGCGACGCGACCTGCCGCGCAACCTTCCGCCGTTTTATGCGACCCTGGTACTTGTTTTTGGTTAGGATTCTGTATTGAGGGGGTTTTGTTGTGCTGAAATGTGACGAAGCTTCAGTCAGTGTTACCAATAAGGAAGATTTCACTCGGCATATCTATATAAGTCGTCGTAGAATTTATATTAGTCGTCGTAGAATTTGGATATTCCCGTCCACTTAACGTCGCGCGGATATTACGTGGCGTAATATCCGCGCGATGTTAAGTGTCGCCGCACATGGGCCACCGGCCACAGCCACAAACGCCGCCACGAGAAGCTAGAAGTGGCCACAAAGGAAGCTGAAGCGCTTGTGGCCGGTGGCTGCTACTTTTTTAACACGTGCGCGCCGTATCATAGTAAACTTAAGGTGGGGATTCCCGCAAGTGGCGTGTGGCGGTGTTTTGTAGCCGGTGCGGGCCACAAGAAGCAATCAGCGACGTTTTGTAGCGTGTGGCGGCCACCGGCATCAACCGTGTGCGGCGAGTCCATATAAAATGTATGAAAACTACACAGAGAATATGACGAAAGTGGCGTTTTGTGGGTGTGGCCGGTGGCCCGTATGCGGGGACTTTATGGGTAAAAGCAAACAAACACTCGCGATTCTACATTACATTGTTGTCTCGCAATTTTCTTGGGAGGCAGTGAGTCACACACCTTCGCCCTCACTGCTCGTTGAAACTAGTGTATCAGCACAGAATAACTAATAGTACTACGTACAGAAGGTTCTGTCCCGAATACGCTGACACGATGCCGATCACGCAGTGTTGCGAATCGCACTCAGTTGTTTTCGGCGTCATTGTTTTCACGCGGCTAGCGCGCGCACCGAGAGCCGAGCGACAACCATGTGACAAAGACCGACTGGCGCCTATAGCCGGCCGTAGATACCTACTCAGCGGAGTGAAACCCCCTGGTATCAGCTAGCAAGGCGGTAGGTTGCCCGGCAGCGCCGGTGAATAGCCGGTACCGGTGCCGTACGGATCGCTCCCGGCGCCGGTACCACGGCGGCGGGGGGCCGCAGCTACATTGTGGGTAGTACTGATGTTTGACCCGCGGTCAGGTGCGGAGCTGCGGACGCGCGGGCATGGCAGCCTAGGTGAGTGTGATTACACTTGACTGACGCGATGTAACCGCTTGGCCGTACAATTTGGAGGGCTTTTGGGACAATGAGGGCTATTTGGGAGGTGTAAAAACCACTAAACTAAAGGAACTAAAGGCACTAAACTGACAACCTCAAATCCGACAGCTCTTGCGCGGTGTCCATTTTCAGACACACCATTTTAATTATGTAGTTTGCTTAGTATAGTTTGGTTGGTCATACGGGTCGAATTTGAATCTCAGCTTGAGAGCTGGTTAGTTACAAGTCACAGATTTTACAGCCAAGTCGTTTCTAGGATAAATATCACATTTTATATTTTTCGTGTCTCACCTCTCGATCAATCTCATAAATACTTCACGAACAACATAATTTCGCAAATAAAAATCTACTTTTATATCACACTCGCATGTATAGTCTGCTTACATACTGATGATAGATTCGTTTTGAATATCGTGTTATTTGTTAAAGTTGCTCATTTCTCTATACACACTACATTATACACTATACACAGTAACAATCACACAGGTATACACTAGGGGTCTTGTTCATATTTATTGTATGTTATTAAAACTGCATTGACGGGTGGAAATAGTTCTCCATATTAAAATAGATTTTTGTCAATATCGAAAGATTTAAGCAAAACTAAATTATGTTTCGTATCTCTTGTCAAACATTATCTCAATGTTTGGTAAATATTTCTCAGAGCATACCTCGCGCTAGTTCACTTGCGATGTCCTCAGCATCAGAAGCAAGATAAAATACGATGATACACAAAGATAAAACCGCGCCAAAGCACTGCCATTGCAGATGTATTGCGAATGTCTAAAGTGCCATTTCCACCCAGCTTGCTCGAGGTCGCGACTCCACATTCGTGAGTTGTGGATGACCGATCCGCGGACGCGCCACACCACTCGCTAGACGCTACAAGACAGTCATTCGTAAAATATTATACCAATATAAAGATAATAAGCGCTCCACGCTTTTTGAGATTCTAATTCAATAGTATGTGTATGGAATGCTGTTGTGTGTTTCTCGTAGAGGAATAATCACGTGACGTGTACATCAGTCTACTCTGTCTACGCTGACTCATAAAAAACTGACATTATAAGTATATTTTATCCCTATGTGGGCCGTAACTTAATTGGAACAAATATTTGGTTAATTCACCCGCGAGAGTGATTGTTGTGGTGCGACCCCGCATATAATGAGTAAGTGCCCGGACCACCGTCGCGACGCCGCCCGCGCTGACTACACGACGCGCGCGACGCCGCGCGACGCGACGCGACACCGCCCGCGACAAGCCTGACCGCCCGTGTAAGTGCTGCTTTATTTGCGGTCGACCACACACCGCAACACTCGGTAAAACTACACTGGACTTGGCATTGTTTTCATCAATATTTAAGAGAATCTTGCTGGGCCAAATCTATTGGTGAAATCGTGAAAACAGTTTCTAGGACTGCTGATTATATATTTTGTGGCATCAGTGTGTTTGGGATATATTGTTAGTTTATTGTTATGAATGATGAAATGGAATGTATTTTTACAGAGGCGAAGCTGGAAAAAACTACTTAGAGGGATCGTGATTTGATAGTGACAGGGTGCGATTCCGATGTTAGAATGTCTACTCAGAGGCGGCTCGTGATAAAAAACTTTGGGTGTTCACTAAAAATCCAAGTTCGGGTCGTGGTGGGCCCTTAGACTTTAGTTCGAGACGCTTTTCGAGGGTCTTTTCACAGTTTTTAATGAAATTAACACTGTATTGTTCCATCGTTCACTGAATTACCACACACAACACTCACACAAACTGTTTTTAGTATTTATTTATTATAATAACCGATATATCCTGAAATAACCGGCGCAAAACAGACAGGACGACACGGTCGACACGTTTGTTTGATTGTTGTGATAAGAGCGGCAACAACGCATAGGTACTTCCCCACGCCCTGCGTTTTCTAGCGCACAGCAACTAACTACCACACACCGCAACCTGGCAACGACGCGCGGAGCGGCGCTCCGCAGCAGCAAATTTTCTCATAGAAATCTTTTGTTTCACGCGCCGGACTGTTGTAATATTTCTCTTTCACACTCACTGAATACAGGGCTAGGCGTTGTACTGAAATTGGTTTCTTAGGAGCGCAATCGCTGGCGCTCCACTCGAATTTACTTGACATGGCACCAAACATCAACCTTTGTGCGCGTAGGTAAGTAGGTAGTTGTTTACTATTGAGCGTCTATTAGGCATATTAGATTGTCTAGTTAGGAATAGGGTTGTATTATTAGTAATATATAATTATTTAATACATTAGGCAATTTTGGTAGAGTGGGAGTGCACTGCACCAGCGCTCCTTAAGACGAGCCGCCTCTGTGTCTACTATTTGTGGTCGTCACGACTCGTGAAGCCGAGGTGAATTAGTCGACTAGCGTGTATACAATTTATTGATATGACACGGGACTGTCAGCGAATGTCAAGTCTTTACTTAGAGCCTCGATAGACTTGTTATGATTATCATCATAATCATCACGACGAATCGACGATGGACGTGTCTGCCGCTCCAGGATCCTACTGTATAGTCACGAGCGAGCATGCACCTCGGACGCTGCTTAAATTATCTCCTATAGATGTTATAGGCCATAATTGAATAGATTTATCGTACTGTCCTTCACCGAAATAGCAAACTTTAAACACGCCGTGTGCCGCTACTCGTACTGACTGTCTGTTGTCGCTTATTTTATAGATTTTAGCAATCTTTGTGTCCATGAATACTATGGTCTCGACCAGGGCCCGAATTCTACTAAGTTCACAAGCATACGACAAGCCTGGCACAAACTTCAATACGAGATATTTGGTATTCTACTAAAACCGGAATCCAATTCACAAGCGCCAGCGTGAAGCCAGCGTACTTCGTATTCTACTGTCCAAAACGTACTTACGCTGGCGCCAGTTTGCCGCCAGCGTACTTCGTCCTACTGTCCAAAAAGTACGTACGCTGGCGCCAGTTTGAATTGGAATCCGGTTTTAGTAGAATACCAAATACCTCGTATTGAAGTTTGTGCCAGGCTTGTCGTATGCTTGTGAACAGTAGAATCCGGGCCCCGAGCGAGGGGCTGCGCGGTGGCTAAGGCGGGCGCGACATACGATCAATGATTCGTAATGTGTTCAGCAGACTTGACAGTCTGGAGTGAAAAGGCGGGTAATTTTTATTTATTTATTTATCAATTAATATCTACCATTAATGCTAAGTTCGACCCGGCCGCTGCGCCCGCCTTAGGCCAAGTCACCGCGTGTTCACTTTGGCAGAGGCCTGAGACTTGTGCATAATCTTCAACCACAGCATAAATTCTTAAACAATACCCAAACCGCGTATCGTATACTGTCCGGCTCCGCTGACCCCGCCCGTTCACTCTTGCAGGAGGAAGCGAGCGTCGTCGTGAGCCGCAAACGAGACAAGGACGACAAGGAAGACAAGCGCGAGCGGGAGAAGGAGAAGGAGAAGGAGGAGAAGGAGAAGCCGCGAGAGGAGAAGAGAGAGAAGGAGCGGGAGCGGGACAGGGAGCGCGGAGATAAGGAGCGGGAGCGGGACAGGGAGAGGGGGGAGAAGAGAAGGCGGAGCCCGTCCAGGTAAGTGTCTGACTGCCGTACTCAGAGTCATTTAATGATTCATTAAGGATTACTAAGTAATGGATTTTGTATGTAAATTCAAATTTGGAACTGACTTAATGGTTGATTAAATCTCTCTGACCGCCGCACTCAGAGATTTGATCAACCATTAAGTCAGTTTCAAATTTGAATTTACATACAAAATCCTTTACTTAATAATCCTTAATTAATCATTAAATGACTCTGGGTACGGCGGTGAGTGCGACGGAGAGAGAGCAATCACATGGGACAAGCGATTATTCGAAGTAAAAGCAAAGTTACTGTAGCCCATTAATGTCCCCACCAAGGGACATAGGTCTTTACCCGGATACGAGTAAGTGCCATACTCCACCACGCTGATCCGGTGCTGGCCGGTGGGGGGTTTTATGACTATTACCACAGGTGCTCATCCCATACAAATTAGAATTAGTAACCCTTCGTAAAAAAGAGATGGCGTGAGGGGTACTTTAAACGCTATGGTTTCAGTTAACACACTTCTAGGTGGCGCTAATCTTAGAATAAATCCTATACATATATCTTAGCGCCATCTCGTGGTATTTGCAATTTTTCGATGGTGCTGCACCAAGCGATAATGGCCTCGAACTAAAGAAGCTTTCGTAGCTATCTGCTTAGTTTACGCCGGTGTCATATTTTGTTCTAGGTGGTCTATCTGTATCAGTATAATAATTTATACTCGTAGTATCTGTGCTACTACATAGTTCCGGAACCGGGACCTACTCACGTGCCATCCGAAACACGGAGCGTCCGATAATGTACGATAAATTAGTTATCTCATTGGTCACATGGTCAGCACTGGGATTCGAACCTGCATCTCCTGCGTGAGAAGCTAGCTTGTATCCCACTAGACCACGAAGCTCACACTAGACCACGGAGCTCCCACTAAACCACGGAGCTCCTATAATGATTGCTTGTTTGTGTTGCGCAGAGGCAAGGAGCGGGAGCGGGAGCGCGAGCGCGAGGAGAGAGAGCGGGACAGAGAGAGGGACAAGGAGCGCGAGCGAGAGAGAGAGCGCGAGCGTGAGAGGTGAGGCACGCACACACACACACACACCGTTGTGACTTAGGGTGATTTTACCCCAAGGTTGCCAAATTACCTACAGTACAAGGCCTTTGTATTGGCACGTCGGTCGGGACGGGACCCGAGGTGCCACGAGTATGATACTCGGCGTTTGATTTAGCGCGAGGAGGGACAGAGAGAGAGAGAGAGACAGAGCGCGCGAGAAGAGACCCGACGTTCCAAAACAAAGGCCTCGTACTGTACTAGACCTCCGCTGTCCGTCTGTTCGTCAGCGGGCTGTGTCGCACGAACCGTCATGGTTAGAAAGTTTAAATTTTCATAAAATGTGTATATCTTAGGCCGCTACCGCAACGAATACATGTTGACTGTCTCCTTTTTTGGTATGATGGTGAGTGCGGTTATTATGACAGCGGCGATTTTTTTTTTTTTAGTGGAGTTTCCCTGCATCGGTAGCGAAACTATCAAGCCTTTATTCGAACAGTCTTACTTATCAACTGATCCTGTTTGTATTATTGTCAACAGAGAGATCCGAGAACGCGAGCGCGAGCGAGAGACCCGCGAGCGAGAGCGAGAGCGCGAACGCGAGCGCGAGCGAGACAGGGACAGAGAGAGGGAACGGTGAGAACTATACCACTTAGAGAAGCGGAGCAAAGACTTAGGGCGTGGACAGACGATGACGCGCGCGCTCCGTCGCCGCTCTCACCGCCTTGCACCTATTTGTATATCTTAATGCTCGTGAATAAGTCTCTTAATACATCGGATAGAGCGGGCGCGGCGCGGCGTCGGAGCGGGTGCGATGAAAACCAACCGATGTAATAAGAGACTTATTAATGAGCAATAAGACACAAATCGGTGCAAGGCGGTGAGAGTGCGGCTTAGCGGTTGCGGGGCGGTCGCGTCAGCGTCTGTCCACGCGCCGTTAGGGTGATATTCTGCGGCCATCGATCGACGGTATATCGACGTCGATCAATTGGTGTAAAAGGTACAGTCGATCGACGTCACTGATCCATTCTACCCTCGATCGATGCCGTCGATCGATTGGTGTAATAGGTACTGTCGATCGACGTCGACTGATCCATTCTACCCTCGATCGATGCCGTCGATCGATTGGTGTAATTGGTACTGTCGATCGACGTCGACTGATCCATTCTACCCTCGATCGATGCCGTCGATCGATTGGTGTAATAGGTACATACATTGTCTGATATGTTGTTTTGTGACTACTGCTTGCCGGCAACATTGCCATTTGTCCGGCAATATTGCCATTTCCACAAATGGCAACATTGTCGGCAACGGCACGCCAGTAGTTGTGCATCAGAAGCCTCAAAACACTTTACGACACAAATAAATATAAATCTCACCATACTAAATGTATGAAACCGATACCGTTCTGATGCGTCGCGATGTGACACACAACACGTCAGACTAATGTAAATCCGGCTTTAAAAGACATAGTAGTAGTAAGTAGTCCAGGTAGTCTAAAGTCGGAAATCAAAACTGTACCTTAGAAGTAGACAATAGTAAGTCCACTTTTAGAGGTAGGCAATTAGCAAGTCCATTAAAGGTAGACTCTAAGGTACAAAAATGAAATTCTCAAAAAGTGGACTTACTATTGTCTACCTCTAAGGTACTATGATTCTTCTCCCACTTAACCACCTAGCTAGACCATTTTTGGTTCATCTTCATCAGCCTGATATGTATATGTCGTAGCCATATCGTCGAATTGGACATATCACGATATGCCGAAACGTGAAATATCATAAAACGATGAAATCTTTTAGGGCAAACACTGCGGTAGCTTAGGTGAAGACCAAAGGGGGCGAGTGCAGCGAAGCCCCCGAATAGTCTTCGTGTTAGTTTGACATGTATAACACAAAAAACATCACATAGTGCTGATAAGAATGCTTTTAAAAATTCCTACATGTTTTCATTAAAACCAGCCATATCATGATATGGCCAGAAATGGCTTGGGCATATCATGAAATGGCTGGCCATATCAAGTTTGAAGATATGGCTACGACATACCTATATAAAAAGGTCATCTAAGATTTTAAATATGTCGCGTCCACAGCTATTCAAAGATTCATCCGTATATCTAGGTCATTAGTCTCTGCCGACTCCATTTCTGGTAGAAAAGTCGTGAGGATTTATTCATTCAAACATGCACTTCAACCATATTCCGGCATTTTTGTGGAATGTTCCATTTTGATTAGTATACGCGGGCGGGGATCGATAGTAATACAATCAGCTCGTAAACTGAACTGCTCGTTAGTTTGAGCTCGGTGCTGGCTGCGTGTTATTGCGTCCGCTCGTGATGTACTGAGACTGGTGTGTTTGTGTTCACGCGGGGTTCGCGACATAATAATTGTGCTTTCTGTCGAAAATCTACACTTTGTTCGTTATTGTTATTAAGACGCACAAATACATAGGTTGTTTGGCGTCACAAATGCAAAACGTTTACGCACGTATCAGCAATGTAATCTGAGAGTGAAATATAATAGTGCAATAAAATGTTGTAAAGGCCTATACATACGTTGTGTATATAATATGCCAATCTTTCACCGTTTTACATTTCAAGTCTTCGCAAAGTGACTAAAAACCTCGGCTGGATCGGAGTCGCACGACTGTGCTGATGTTATTCGCATTGTTGGATATTCGGACGAATCGGCTGATATATTGTGTGTGTCCTTCGATATAAACGGATTGCAGTGAGGGACTAAAACTGCGATTCTGCCTTTCTGCCATCAGAAACTGACGTTTATTCGCATGAACCAGTGATGAAATTTCTGTCTTGCAAAGTGATGTGTGTACTAAAACTGCGAAGATCTCTCGCCACCATCACAAACTATTCAAATGATCAGTTTATTCGCTAGAACTAGTAGTATATTATCATGAGAACGCCACACTAAAGGTGCAACATGCGGTCGAACGTTTAGAGCCATGATTGGCTGACGTCAGCCACATCCGGGCACACCAGCGACGCCCGCTCTGGTCTTGGCGGAGGTGGTCTATATGGGCTTGGAGGACTGCATCGTCATCATCAGCCGTGATGAAGTTGTTGTCAAACGGTCACCTATTGTACTTGGATCTGACGCTGCACCCGTACATCCGCACGCGAGACGAGATCCGCAGCGAGCGCCCGCGCGCGACTCGCAGGCGGCGGCAGCGGCGGCGGCGACGACGGTAGTTGGATATGAGCTTTATACTGAGCCTGGGAAAATACTCAATGTTCAGGGCTTAACAGAAAGAAAGAAAGAATAACCGGCCAAGTGCGAGTCGGACTGCGCACGAAGGGTTCCGTACCATTATCTATAAAAAACCGCAAAAAAAAAATATGAAACATGTTGTATGGGAGCCCCCCCTAAATATTAATATAACTTTAATTTAATTATTTATTTTAAGGGTTCCGTACCCGAAGGGTGCCAAACGGGACCCTATTACTGAGACTTCGCTGTCCGTCTGTCTGCCTGTCTGTCTGTCTGTCTATCGCTATCGAAACATCACTAAACCCTTTACCGTGTGCCCGCAGCACGCGGTCCCGCTCCGGATCGCGGGCGCGCGGCGCGGCTCGCTCGCCGGCGCGCGACTCGCGGCGCGACAAGGAGCTGTCGGAGGAGGCGCGCGACAGGAAGCGGCACGAGAAGAAGCAGCGCGAGAAAGAGGCCGCCTACCAGGAGAGGTGAGAAAACAGTAGCATGGCGCCTACCAGCATATAGGTACCGCCATCCACGATGACGCGTGACGTAGCTATTTGCAACTTTGTCTGTCAGCAGAATGCCCCGATGAAAGAGAAAGATGCTAATAGCTACGTCACGCGTGGTCGTGGATGGCGGCACTTATAGCATGCGGGGCGCGGCGCGGGAGTGAGAGGGACAGGGACATATACAGCGCATAGCTGTATTTTTAAAGATCAAAGCATACGGCGGGAAGCGACTTCGTTTTATACTATGCAGTGACTACTCCTGTCCATCCTAGTTTTATTTATTTATTTATTTATTTATTTATTTATTAGATTTTAGGGAAGCCATCGACTAACAACAACTGATTACAAGGCAACTTATAAAACAGAAAGTCACTTATAGGCTACCACTTATAGCTACTTAGTATTATATGCAAAACACGTAAAACAAAAGTTTGCTGCCAGGGTGGGTGACAAACCTATCTAAGAAAAATATAATGATAAAATAAAGGATAAAGGAAATTCGCCTGCTCACTACTTACTCGCCTCCAAAGAAGTTCAGTGTTATTCGTCGCCTAATCGTTGCAATACTATCATGATTTATGTCAAAGTCAGTGCTCGGGTCACGGATTAGGTTGTTGAAAGCGGAACAGGCTCGTAACAGGTACGAGTTAGTTCTGTAGTTCCTTGCAGCCTGCGGTACGAGGAATGTGTGCTTACGCCTGAGGGTTCTATTAGGTACGTGGAAGTTGATTCGAGATAGCAAACTCTGGGCAATCAATGATGCCTGAGGTAATCTTTAACAAAAATACTATGTCTGAAATATGGCGTCTCTCAGTCAGGGGGAGAAGGTGCATGGAGCGACAAGAGGGTAAATAATCGTTAGTAGACCTAATGCGTCGGTTTAAAAATTTAACAAATTTCTTTTGGATCCTTTCAATTCGGTTAACATATATATCATACTGGGGGTTCCAGATTTGGGATGCGTACTCCAGTATGCTTCTAACATAGGTACAATACAGTAATTTTACAGTCTTAATTTTTTTGAAGTCACGTGAAGCGCGCATCACAAATCCGAGGACCTTGAAAGCTTTTTTACATATTGTGTTAATGTGAACGTCAAATAGAAGTTTCGAGTCATGTGTGACTCCTAGATCACGGGTGCTATAGGCGCGGTTAAGATATGCCCCTTTAGAGAATAATTATGATACACAGGCGATACTTTTCTTGTATACGATATAGCGAGACATTTTGTTGGATTAAGGTCAAGATTATTGTGTTCGCAGAAAACATCGAGTCTATTTAGATCACCTTGAAGAGAGACAGCATCAGAGGTATTGGCAATGGGCTTAAAGATTTTCATATCATCCGCAAAAATAAGAACATTTGAATTGAGAAAACAAGAATCGATACCATTTATGAATATAGTGAAAAGTAGCGGTCCAAGAAGAGAGCCTTGCGGCACACCGCTTGGAACTCTCACCCAGCCCGAAGTATAGTTGCTGATAACAACGGCTTGGCTGCGGTTATCAATATAAGAAGAGAACCACCTCAAAAGGTCTCCCCTTATACCAATGGCACATAGCTTTTGTAGAAGCAGTGAGTGATCTATCCTGTCAAAAGCTTTACTATAATCTGTATAAATAGCATCGGTCTGTAGATTTCTTTCCATATTATACGTAATGCTGTCGTTGAACAGAACAAGATTAGTTACAGTCGATCGGCCTTTAAGGAAACCGTGCTGGACGGGGCTAAATGAGTGTCGTAACGCAGAATACACTTGATCATAAATAATTCGTTCGAATACCTTCGAGATGATGCACAGTTTAGATATTGGTCTGTAATTGGTCACTTGGTTGCTCGGAGATTTTTTCAGAACCGGTGTGATAAACGCGCGTTTCCATTTACTTGGCATCTTATTTTGTTTAAGTGATAACTTAAAGATAATACATATGGGTTCCGTTAAGTAGACGGCACAGTGCCGGATAAAAACGGCGGGAATGTCGTCAGGTCCAGCGGATTTAGTTATGTCGAGTTTGAGTAGCTCCTTACTAACCAGGGCCTCAGATATTTCTATACAGGAGAGATCACAGATACCGGTGGCTGTCGGTTCAGCAGTTTGGATGACAGGAGTCACTCCAACAGTATTATTGGCCATGTTGGAGTTAAAAACATAGAATGAAAGTATTCCGAGAAAAGGTCGCAAACGTGGTCACCTGAAGTGGCCGTTG